>CAXDID010000653.1:0-410175 GCA_963988835.1 Hexamita inflata | reverse complement strand
TTCCGAATTTTGATCCCGTTCACGTCCTCCAATTGTTGAACCAGATGATTGAAGTGGAACTGTCGTTCAACCAGAAACTCCTATTGCTTCGTTTTGATCACCGGGGTCTTAAACGCGTGCCACTCCTCTTGTTTTGTTTATTTTGCTTGAGCGCTTCTTGGCCGTTGTTTAAATTTAAGTAAATCGTCCTCAACATCTACATGGTGAGATATTGAGTTTTAATTTGGTAGTATATTTACTTTAGTAGACTGAATTGAGGCTTTGAGGGGCTCGTGCTTCAACTGTTTAAATGCTAAAGAATAAGGGTTGGGCTTGCGAATCACGTCGTTAGTGATTATTTTTGAATGAAATTGGGGCTTGTTCGTCAGTATAGCATGGTGGAGGCTTGGTGAAGCAAGATGAATACAATCCGTCGCGGTCACGCGGAATCGCAACCGGAAACATCGGAATAAAAAGCTTATCGTTCACCTTTTACGTCGCACTCTAAACTCGCCTCATTGTGGAGTGAAATTATTAAATATTTAATTATAAATCGTATAATTAGTTATATTGTTAAACAACATATAATATTCAATAATTAATAATCGAAAAATCGCATTCGTGGGCTATAAATAGTTTTTAATCAATTAGATTAACGATCATACAAATTTGCATGTCTGTATCTCATTTCTGAGTTAAACTGGAACTCTCTATGACGTGAAGGAATTGATCTGGGTTCGGGCGCAATATTTTGATTTGTGATAACAATATATCATATGTTATTGATTGTGAATACCTATATAGAACGAAAATATCATAATCTCATTTTTCATCTTTGTATCCAAACCGTGTATCTGTTTAAAAGTACGAATTAAGCGAAATGTACAATGAATAATGAGTATCCTTACTCTTAATAAAATTATAGAGTCTCAAAACATATTAATCTACTTATTGTAGTTATTTTTTGTATGTACTATGTAATATATTCAATTTGGTACTATTATATTTATTTTATTTTATAACTAATGATTATATATGCTCAAGTATCATTTACCACATTAAACATATAATATACAAAATTTTAAGATTACTTCGAATCATTTTACAAAGATATATCACAGTATTCTAATATCGAGTATATACATAACATATATGCAACACTTCAACCCATGAAGTAATTTAGATTTTGGACTATTGACGAAATCACATTGATGATAGAGCTTACAAATTAGTACACCGGATTACAGATCAGTTGGAATAGGATTTCTTAACACTTTAAAACACGATCCTCCCAATAATGCAAGTCATATTTCAATAACCGCATGAAACAGTTCACGCTTCAAAAACTAATATTAGACAAAAATATTGGAGCCCAATCTTTGTTGGTGTCTGAGAAGGATAATAATATAACAAAGCACATTTGTTTACTGAGTATATTTAACCAATGTCAGACACACATTCAAAATATTGATAAAAAATTCTTTTTTGACTTGAACATTCTGAAACTTATTCGGAGCGTTATTTTGGCGTACATAGAAAATAATATAGATACATTCGCATTTAAAAATAAGACTATTTTATTAAGTGAAAATACATTGAATCCTGATTAAATAATTCAAATAGCTAATTTTATGAACAGTTTCGACTACAATGAACTCCTCAAAAAAATTACAAAGCTTATATTTATTCCACACAAAACTGAGTGATAACAATTTTAATATTAAAATCACAATATTTTTTGTATATGTATGAATACTCAAATTCACTTTTTGAGACGCCAGTTTTACTAGTTATTTAATGAAGGATCTGGTTCATTTTTGGGTGTATTAACGACTTGCTACGGCACTGGTTACTTTTATAGATACTTTGGATCGATGACAAATTTTGATTTTAGCTGGCACTTCATTAAGTAAAGTGGTAATATACTGAAGAATACTTTAGTTTTCCATGTAATTTCATTAGTTATTTTATTTTGTAAAATCATATTTGTAAAATCTAATTCGCAGTTTAATAATCTTAATAATTAAGATACTTAACTTAAGTAACTAAATTTTAAAGTTATATTATATAACATGATTAAAAAATTAACTTTTGAATACTCCAGATTTAATTTGTAGAATATAAATCTAGTTTTTATGCTCTTTATATTTTGATGGTAATTGATACCAAGAATTCAGTATATAACTCAATTTTTCAACTTTACTTCAATGTTAGTTTAGTACTTGTGTTGAGCATCCTTTGCTATATATATTCCAGGTTTGTTATTTTCTAGTTTTAGATTTGTTTTTGTTTTTTGAGACTTGGTAGTATGAATATACGATTAATTATCTGAAATATCATTATAATAATCTGATCAAAATCAATTTAAACATTATAAAACATTAATTATAATATTCTAATTATACTTATTATACTTATGTTGAATGGAGAATGAAATGCAAAGGTGTTCTATAAAATATGAGATTGCAAATCATTCTAATTATATATTATATATTTATTATAATCATTGTTAATCCGTGTAAGAGTTCTGACTGAATATAATTTCAATTTTCTTGTTCATAAACTGGATCTGCTAGTTTATTTTTAAGTTTATGTATTCTCTCTGGTGAGACATTGAGTCTAAGAACTTTGGGATTCTGTTCTCAGCTATGAGCTTTTTTATTTACTAGTAAGAACTGTGAACAGCGAGTATTTTGTTGTAGAACTTGATCACGTCTGTTGCTGGAACTTCTTGCCCTGACAGATCATATTCTGAAAAATTCTTGTGGTGCTTAAGTGTTTCTGCATTAATAATTTTGTAAAAGCAAATAATCAAGGAATCTAACGCTAAGTTCGATAGAGGAGACACATCCATTATGCGTGTGCCATATGCATATATTTATTCCAGTTTATATAAGTGTTACAACGGATGCAGATCAATAACTTACGTATTAGCTATTTCTAACATTTTAAGATTTTTAAGAAATTGTAGAGGCCATATATCAGCAACATTTGTTTATGAGATACATAAATAAGTCAGTTAGGTGCAAAATTTAAGAGGCTCAATATTTTTAAGCTATTTATTGTAACTCAAACTTAAATTTTACAAATCGACGAAGTTAGAAAGATATGATATTTCTGTAATATTGTTATTGCCAATATTTAATTATTTCAAACCGAATAACTGATGAGGGATAGTACGTAGATCTGTGGTTTCTGTTTTAAACAAATTTAAACTCTCTAATTTAAGAGAATGTTTTATCCCAGAATGGTCTTGTAGGTTGTTATAACCGAGTAATAATATTACTAAATTCCGCAAATTTAGTGTGAACGAAGTTAACTAATTGCTTTATAAATCTAGGTATGTTAAATTAGGTAGAGATTAAATTGCTGATATATCTTCGATATTGTTACTACTTAAATAGAGTTCTCTCAGGTTTTTGAGTTTGGTAATAGTTGAAATATCAGATATTTAATTATTTTAGAGGTTTATCTAGGTTAGGTTAATTAGGAATGAAATGAGATGGAAATATTCTATTTTTCTACCGTTAAATATAAATTAAATAGTTTGCTTAATGAATTCCTAATTAAAGGAAAGCAAATTTCTATTTGAAGCATTTTCCCAGACTTCAGGAGGAATATTCATTTACAATAGATTCTGCATTTGCTTTAAATCAGCTATTTCCAGCTTTTTTGAAGAGCTAAAGAGATTTAGCAAGTCTTTTTTGCTTATGATTACATGCTTATGCTACATTGATTACTAATTAGGAGCGGAAATAACATAATTATGTATAATATATTTTAATTACATTAGAGACTCTATAATTATATCTTACTTTTTAGTTCAGTCTTCTGTACAGGAAACTATGAGCTCCACACGTTTGATCTGATTATTTTAGTACACTTATTTTATGTCACGCACATCCGCAACCAAAGAAGGATATATATGTATTTTTAGTTTATGTATTAGCAACAATGTCTAAATTGGTATATTTAATTTGTTATTGTTGTTACGATATTTATTTTTACCTATTTATTTTTACCATAGCTATCTTTACACATAATATATAATTTTAAGATCACTATAAATCAAAGTACAATGATTATGATATATTACCTTCTTTTTTCACCTTAGTATTCTACGCTTATTTACAAAAATATACACCTCATTTATGAAGCAATCTAGATATTGGACTATTGATGAAATCACAAAAATTATAGAGTTAACGAATCAATATAGTGGATCTGTGATTAGATGGGATAAAATATCTTCTCAGTTTAAGGCGAGAACGACTCAGTAATGCAAGTCATTTTTTAGTAACAAAGTGAAGCCTTACACGCTTCAAAAATTAGTATTGGACACTGATATTGGAATACGCGCATTATGTTACTTCGTCTCAGAAAAGGATGATAATTTGGCGAAGCACCTTTGCTTACTAAATGTTTTTAACCAAAGTTAAGAACATATCAGAAACATTGACTAAAAGTATTTCTTCGACGTAAACGTTCTCAGGCTTATCCGGAGTATTATTATTACCTATATATAAAATAAATATATTTTAACTCGTAATGAGAGCGTCATACTAGGTGGAACTCAACTGAATTATGATTAAATTAGTCAAATCGTAAATTTCATGAATAGTTTCAATTACGAGGAACTGCTCCAAAAAGTTACGAAACTTATTCCATTCAAAACTAAGTGAAATAATATAGTATAATTGATTATATTTGTAAAATATTTTGGATTATTAAATAAATAAACTCACTTTTAGATTCGCCAATTTTACTAGTTATTTAATGAAGGATCATGTTCAGTTTTGGGTGTATTAACGACTTGCTACGGCACTGGTTACTTTTATAGATACTTTGGATCGATGACAAATTTTGATTTTAGCTGGCACTTCATTATATAAAGTGGTAATTGATAAATGACTAAATAATATATAATGACATTTTCTATTTTGATGTAAATCTAAATTTACTTTTATATAAATTTATAAATTACTTGTAAGTGTCGAAATAATAAATAAATCTATATACAAAAAAAGCAATTAGAAATAGTAAATCAAATAATGTGAAATATAGTATAATAGAATAAAGTTATTTTTAGTATAATGCTTATTGTTCCATACTTCTTTGTTCAAATATATATTCATTTATTACAATTTATAAGATTAGTTATAGGAAAATCTTATAACCAAATATATTTATAAGTTTTTTGGACATAATGATTTATCAATGATTTAATAGAAGCTATTTAATAACTAACAAAAAACTAAAATTTTTATTAGAAAATCTGATTATTATACAAAGTATCAGTCAAAGAATTCAGGTCTGGTAATAACTCTGCATTCGCCAGCCATGCGTTCTGTTTCGCAGTCTAGAACTTGTGCTTCTTCTCCTAATATTGGGAGTTGTAGAACTCTGACCATTCCGCGCAGTTCTTGAGGGATTTGTCGTGCGTTGCCTGGTTGTGCTCTGATTTGTGGGAGCATCATTTCTCTGAAGTATCCGTCAGGGCTGAAGCACGAGTAGAGTGGTTTGTCTTCGTCTTGCTGCATGATGGATTTAATGTGTAGCAGTGCCCAGTCTGGGTTCTTTTGAGCTAGTACTTGTGTTGAGAATCCTTGTTTGCGTCCGTGTTCAGGTGCGACCATTTATTCTTTGGGTATGTTTTCCAGGTTCGTTATTTTCTGGTTTTCGATTTGTTTTTATAGTGCGTTTTCCTTTTATTTTTTGAGGCTCACTTCGTATGTGACCACTTTTTCCATGGTGCTTTCAATTTTCCCTTTCTTTTGTATTTCCATTTGTTTTTGGCTCAGTTTTTTAACTTCTCCGTAGTGCAGTGCTGGGTCGTTGAGGTAAAATGGTTCGTTTGTTTTGGCGAATTCCGGTTTCTCCTGTTCAATGAAGAGTTTCCTCTGTTCTTCGTTTGCTTTGCGCGCTTCAGCTCTCCTGTGCTCTTGTAGTTTGGAGAAGGTGAATCCCTCAGTTTAAGGTTAAACGAATTCAAGGTGTTCGTTCCGCTTCATTGATGAACTTAAATTATCGGTATTCACGGTCTGGGCGAATTGCAATAGTTCCTGTTAGTGTGAAGTTTTCCTGTTCTATAGAACTTAGAGTCTGGACGGTTCGCAGAGGCCGTTTTTCAGGCCTAAAGTTGTTGATTTTAAGCCGACGTCCGGCTCCTTTATTTTGGTTAATGCTCTTAAAGAAGTGCGCTACTATGGAGCGGGTTCCTCCTTCAATTTCTTGTAGGTCTTCAAGCAAATGCGCTCTCTGTCAGCTAAGAGTGGTTTCTCAGCGGTTATTTTGTACGAGGCAGGCTTCTGACCAGCGCGATTTATATTCAGATCCTGGGCTTACTCAATAGCTACATCGCACTTACTCTCGAGAATTGGCGCACGAGCGAGAATCTGAGCCTTAGGCGCATTCTGCATTGCATTAAAGTCTTCACGCGATACATACTACATGGCGGTTTTGAAGCGGATTTAAATTAGAATTACGCCCAAAATAAGATTAATGAGTGTTTATCACATAATATTGTTTGATTACCGCTTCATAAATGAAAAACAATATTCAGCAAGAAATTAATGACATATACAACGAATTACAAACTAGCAGCAAGAAACCCACACTAATTCTAAATAATAACGTAGACCATATTTTAAAAAGTCCACCTGATTACCTGTAGCCACAACAATAAATGGAATTAATGAATTCATACTCAAACAACAACGAATCCAAGAAAATGAAATTTGAAAAATCCTGTGGCGACGACGATTACAACTTGTATTAACCTCAGCAGTTTACCAGAACGCCAGATAAAATACAAAAACCTGTTTAATAGCTTTCACTGGAGAATTCGTAGACAAAAGCTGGAACAAATTTCTAAATACATAACGCGCTTGAGCATTCTAATGGTGTACCTCCATAAACAATAATGAATAACAGCTTACATAGTTTGGAAATGCCAGAACCTGTATAAAAGACAAAAGCAGAATCTGCGTTCAAGTTTCATTATACTCCACCCTCAACATCTGTTTTATTGCAAATTATTTTGATTTCGACTTCATTTGTTCAATGCTTGTCATATTTCTTGCATTTATTCTTCCATTCGTTCACTTACTCAAAGTTCTGGTTCTGCTTGATTATTATCCTTCTGTCACTATTGACTTCCTTGAATCAGGTTAAGATTATAAGACTGAACTTTTTCATTTAGAAAAATTTGAGCATAATGAACAAAATCTGGTTTGTTGTCGGTTTCCAAGCGGTTCTCATTCAATTATTCCCTTATCAGTTTACAGATTCACAATGGAGAGCGGTGAGCGTGCTCCAACTCCTCTCCATTATTGGTGTTGTAGCGGAAATAGTATACTTAGTAGTTGAACTAAAAATGAACGAGAAAATGATGCTCACTGTTGACTACGAAAAAGCTGAAAAGGACGTTTAAAACGAAAACGTGGAAGTGGACGAATTAAAAAACGAAATCAAAGAAAAGAAGAAGAAAGAAGCCGAAGAGAAGAAAGCAGCGTTAATCAAAAAGAACGAAGAAGCAAAAGCCAGAAAAGAACAGGAAGCAGAAAAGAAAAAACAGGCGCAAGCGGAGAAAGACCAGCAAAAACAAGTCGAAGAAGATCTAAAACTTCAAAAAGAAGCAGAGGCACAACAGCAAAAACAATTAAAGGAACAACAGAAACAGCAAGACGAAGAAATCGCCAAGCAGAAAAAGCAAGAAGAAGCTCTAAAGCAAAAACAAAAGGAAGAAGCAGACAAGAAACAAAAAGAAGGCGAAAATAAACAAGAAGAAGAGAAACGGAAATGGGATGAACAAAGGAAACAGGAAGCAGTCAACAACCAACCGAAAGAAAACGAACCATCTAAACCAAAAGAGCTCGAAAAACCAAACGAGTCAAAAGAAGAACAAAAGCTCAAAAAAGCTAATACGATGAAAGTGGAGAAACCAATTATCGCCCCGGCTACCGAACCGCAAATGCACAAAGCCTCCACTTTAGCTATGAAAAAGAAACCAAACAAGGACAAGGAATCAGATTCCTCCGATTTTGAAATATGAGTTATTTTATCACTTCACTTCAACATTGAATTTTCAAATACGCCTTGCTAAATTTCACCATTAGCCTTGGTCATTCTACCAGGTCCGTTCATTTGATCGTTTTCAAAAGCACCTTCAAATAGATCACCATTATTAAACTTCATCCTTCCTTAACCACATTATTTATCATTATCAGCAAAACTACCCTCATAATGATCGCCGTTACTGTACTTATAACTTCCCATTCCATTTTTCTTATCAATGAGGAAAGGACCTTCATAAATATTCCCATTTATATAAGTCAGTCTTCCATAACCACTTTTATGATCGTTTTCGAAAGCACCTTCATATTTATCACCATTTTTCCAAACATATTAACCTTGACCAGATTTCTATCCATTTTAACTGCATATTGAAAAATCTATTCTGCTATTAAACGGTAAGAACAACATGGCGTGAGAAGCGCGGTTTCTTGTAATATATAAAGCAATTTATGCAAATCACATTTGCTCACCCTTTAAAATATTTTACTGTGATTCTAAACATATCATAAATAATACTACATAACCTCGAATTGAGACACCCACCCTTGTTCGAATACAGACACCCGAGCAGTTTTCAAAAATGGTCAGGGTGTCTATAAGTGAAAGGGGGTGGGTGTCTCAATTCGAGGTTATGTAGTAAATAATAAAAGAATATAGCTTAAAATTAAGAAATACGTAGCTGCTCTGAATAAAATGCGAATATTAAGACACTAATTCAATCAAATGAAGTAACATAATAGGGTTACCGGGCGGGCGTGAAATTACCGACCGGTAGACCTCATACCGGCCGGTACATTTTTTCTATCGGACGGTAGAAACTTACCGGCCGAGTACCATCTATTTTAAAGAAAAATACATTTCATTATTATTTTGTAAAAATAACAACAATACACATCAATTTTATACAATTACACATAACAAATTTGTTTAAAATTATTGAATATATTGCAATTTTAATATATAATATTTTGCAATTCAAATGTTTCCACACCATATAAAAGGTTAAGACGTTATATCTTTCTATATCAAGTATTAAAACAGTAATAATTATGATCATTATCACTCATACACATAATAAAATACTCATGCAAAGTAATTTGTTATATAACTTAACAACAATGGTAATTATTTAGTAATCTGGAACTTATCAACGAATTATTGCTAATCAGGAAACTTATGCATTTAAATGCAATTATAATTAATTTGTTCATCAATATATAAACGCAGTGAACATTATTAAAGTATTTTTGATTTAATATTTTTATTTTGCGGTGAGAATGATTAATTACTCTTTTTCTATATGTTATAACCTCTTGCTGTAATTTTTAATATTACTGTAAACGTAATAACTTTTAATTTTCTATGTTAAGCCATTATTTATTTTCCAATTTAGTACTTTGTTGTTACAATATTTTCATAAAATAATTTTAGTAATACACTAAAGTTTAGTAATAATGCGTCTTTTCTTCAAATATTTCAATAAATATCTATTATTTAGTAATTTAGTAGAATTCTTCATCTTCTACTATAGACATATATAAATAATGCATTTTTTATTATAATTCGAGGATTTGCTATAAATCCGATCGAAAATAAAAATATTTTGTCTAATACAAATGAAGCCAAACGGAAAGTCCAAAAATTGAGCTTCTTTCTTCTAATGTTTTTGATGTGGAGTGGAAAAGTTACCGGTCGATAGATTTCTACCGGCCGAGCAAGAAATTTTTTTACCGGCCGGTATGAGGTCTACCGGTCGGTAATTTTACGCCCGCCCGGTAACCCTAATATTATTAAAACATGAAAGTGTATTATTCTTAAACTAAATATTTTGAAAGGTATTGTGACAAGAATAACGATTGTTTATTGCAGTTTGGCAAGCCATCCTATTATACAAAGGGATATATTAAGTGAAAATAGTGTGGAGTTTAAAATGCAGATTATGCTAACTTTCTTGTAAAACACGATTTATGGTAAAGTCAATGATAATCTACCACCTCCAACAAAATGCTAACCTTGAACAAACATTCTTAAAAAGTAACAAAGTTCATCGACTTTACATCCAAGTCTACATGTTACTCTCCATTTTCTTTGATGCATGCATTGTCTATTTTAGTAAAGTGTTCGAACGATGAGTCGATTAAAGAACTTGTTTCTAAACTCGAGTTTAACGAACAGGAGATGCACGAATTTTCCAATTTACTGAAATAAGATTCTTCAGTCGCGTTGGCATCAAACATTTTCGACACACATGTTGAAAAAATTGCAGAAGATTTTAAAGCTATGATGCTGAAGATATTCGAAATAGTTCCAGAAAAACTCGTTTCTGCAGCTTAAGTGAATGACTGGTGCGCTAAACATACCGACAACAAAATCAAAGAAATTATTGATTCAATCAATGGCATTAACACCATTTTAATTTCCGCAATTCACTTTAAGGCCGCCTGGGCTTTTAAGTTTGATGCGAATATGACAGTTCCAAAGACATTCAATGGATTCAAAGGCCCTTCGACTGTGCAAATGATGCACATGAAAAAGAAAGTGCGCTACGCTGAGAATGATACTGTGCAGATGGTTCGCCTTCGTTATTCTAATTCAGCTTTATAGGCCCTTGTGATTTTACCACGCGAATCAACTCCAGCTGCATTCAATGCAGCTCTTTGCACTGACAATCTTCAAGAAAATTTGTTTGAAGAAACGACCACTTTAGAACTCCCTCGCTTTAAGATCGAGTCAACTTTCAATCTCAAGGATACTTTGAAGGAACTTGGTGTTAACAAAATTTTCGACTCTGTAAACTGCACCGAAACCTTGGGTGATGTGATGAAAGTTCAAGATGTGGTCTAAAAGACCTTTATGGAAACAAACGAGGAAGGAACAGAAGCTGCAGCAGTAACTGGTATCATGATGATGAGATGTGCCATGATACCTGAGGAACCAAGAGAAATGATTTGCGATAGACCATTTTGGTTCTTATTAATCAATCAAATGGGTGGAATCGTGTTTGCTACCAGCGTCGTTGAGTGATTTATTGCTTCATGAATTCATTAGTCTTTTGTGAACATAAGTGTCTGAAATATATATTATATTTTTGAGTTCGCTTTACAATGAGTAAAAACGTGATAATAGCTGGATACGTAATGTCACAGCTCTGTCACTCAGAAATTTATAGTTTCTGCGATTACTTTCAGCACTTTCACTTAAATGGTTTCATCTTTGAAGTGTAAATCATTATGCATGTCACAGACATAATCGCATTAATTACCACTTCTTCCTTTAATGATCCAAAACATAACAAAAGCACTAAAAGCACTTCGACCACAAAGAAGTGCATAAACCAACACCAAATTCCCAAAATGGGGGTGAAGTGGTTTTGTCGGCAGGTCTTCCAGCTCAAAAATCCATTATCATTCCTATGTAGTTTTAAACCATTGCTGGTGCTGCTCAAGTAAAGTGCGTGCTTTACCACATAATATTGGTGAGTCTGACAGAATGCCCAGTATGTTTTTGAGTCATCAATACATCAATATTACTTAGTGAGTATATTTAACATTTCGAAATACAAATGTGCATTTTCCTGTCACAACATTCGTCGATGCTGTTTATAACCTGTTTATACATTAAAATCTAATTGGACAGGTTGATTCAAATTGTGCAGTGCTGTAAAGCAATGGTCATATCATTCTATTAAAAGTAAAACGTGGAAGTGGACGAATTAAAAAACGAAATCAAAGAAAAGAAGAAGAAAGAAGCCGAAGAGAAGAAAGCAGCGTTAATCAAAAAGAACGAAGAAGCAAAAGCCAGAAAAGAACAGGAAGCAGAAAAGAAAAAACAGGCGCAAGCGGAGAAAGACCAGCAAAAACAAGTCGAAGAAGATCTAAAACTTCAAAAAGAAGCAGAGGCACAACAGCAAAAACAATTAAAGGAACAACAGAAACAGCAAGACGAAGAAACCGCCAAGCAGAAAAAGCAAGAAGAAGCTCTAAAGCAAAAACAAAAGGAAGAAGCAGACAAGAAACAAAAAGAAGGCGAAAATAAACAAGAAGAAGAGAAACGGAAATGGGATGAACAAAGGAAACAGGAAGCAGTCAACAACTAACCGAAAGAAAACGAACCATCTAAACCAAAAGAGCTCGAAAAACCAAACGAGTCAAAAGAAGAACAAAAGCTCAAAAAAGCTAATACGATGAAAGTGGAGAAACCAATTATCGCCCCGGCTACCGAACCGCAAATGCACAAAGCCTCCACTTTAGCTATGAAAAAGAAACCAAACAAGGACGAGGAATCAGATTCCTCCGATTTTGAAATATGAGTTATTTTATCACTTCACTTCAACATTGAATTTTCAAATACGCCTTGCTAAATTTCACCATTAGCCTTGGTCATTCTACCAGGTCCGTTCATTTGATCGTTTTCAAAAGCACCTTCAAATAGATCACCATTATTAAACTTCATCCTTCCTTAACCACATTATTTATCATTATCAGCAAAACTACCCTCATAATGATCGCCGTTACTGTACTTATAACTTCCCATTCCATTTTTCTTATCAATGAGGAAAGGACCTTCATAAATATTCCCATTTATATAAGTCAGTCTTCCATAACCACTTTTATGATCGTTTTCGAAAGCACCTTCATATTTATCACCATTTTTCCAAACATATTAACCTTGACCAGATTTCTATCCATTCACAAAAGGACCTTAATATTCATCTCCCTCAGCAGTAGTGAATTTACCATTACCATGAATTTTACCGTTAGCAAAAGATCCTTCATAAATACTTCCGTTTGAAAATTTTAATCTACCCAGTCCATCAAATACATCATTTGTAAAATTACCTTCATATAAGTCACCATTTTTACACTTTAATCTTCCTTAACCCGATCTTTTTTAGTCTTTAAATTCTCCTTCATAAACTCCATCAGATTTAGAGTCAGAATGTGGCGCTGTGCACATTGAAGATCCCATTTGTTTGGAAGTGGAAACTGGATTTTAACATTGAAGATTTATTATTAAAGTGAACCTATATGCAATTATCTGATTATTAATGCTAAATAGACAGATCTGGTATATCACTTTACCATTTATCATTGTAATCTTTTTAATTAGATTTTAAACAGTTAGATGTAGCTAACCAAAGATCTGAGCTATTAAGCGTGTGAAATTAGTGAATGAACTGTAACTTAGAAAAGGAAAGTCTTATCTTTCGTTAAAAATGATACTTTTGGTGGCTCTAGGAGCGAAGCATTATTTTATCGATATTAAATAAATAATTTAGTAAATATTTTATAATCACAAAATATATTAATTTATCTTATGAAATATACATGTTACTTAAACTTTAACCATTAAAAATATAATTCAATAAATCTCTATCATTTTAAAGCTATAGATGAATAGAAACTAAACGAATACGTTTTCATTTTACATTCCAAATTTCGATGGGGAGAATAAACTAGTTTGTTTACTTTTGTATTATATGATCAGTATATTATGAACATTAAATTCAATTCATAGATTTGTGTCGAATTTATTTAAAATTGCTTTTAAAAAGAAAAATGTTGTTATATAGCTATATTTACACAATAAATAAATCACTTTTTGAGGCGCCAGTTTTACTAGTTATTTTATGAAGGATCTGGTTCATTTTTGGGTGTATTAACGACTTGCTACGGTACTGGTTACTTTTATAGATACTTTGGATCAATGACAAATTTTGATTTTAGCTGGCACTTCATTATATAAAGTGGTAATATAAATTGATATAAGTTTTAATTTGTTCTAATAAAGTGTTGTTTTGTTTTATTTAATATTTTATTTTCTTTTGTAAAATCTAATTTACTTTTAATAAACTTTATTCTATATGCAACAATTACTGTAAAGAAAGTAAAGAAAAATTGGCGTAATCTAATCACATTTACTGTGTAACGTATTCAGTATTTTGCTATTCATACTTTATGAATTCTTTTTAATATTCGTTTAAAATGAATATATTACAGATACCACTCTCGTTAACTTACAGACTACTGTAAAGAGTACTGTATTCGAGGTAATGAAAAGAATAGGATTTACAGTACTGTATATCAAACTACAAATAAAGAAAAATTATTTTGAGTTGATCCAAATACTCATTAAAATATATATACTGTAATATAATAGATATAAACTGCCAATCAATTGTTTAACTGTCTATCAAATTGTCTATCATTTAAACACTTTTAAATAACATTATCGCATCAATATAAATACACTATTGTAAAATATAGATAAACATTTCACTTCAAATATGACCAAAGTATCTGTCACCAACAAGAAGATAGCCATGGACAAGTACACCAACATCACGCACCTGGAAAAAGGGTCCTTCGTCACCTGCTTCACGGCGCTGGACGAAAACAGGCAGAAAGTGGTGCTGACCGTTTCGGACAACCAGCGAGAAATCCAGTCCAGGATGTCCATGTCCACCAAACTGGCGAAGGTCCGCGGCGTCCAGAGGTACCAGCGCTACGAGCAGCTGGACATCTCGGACTGCGTTCTGGAGGAGCTGAACGAACTCTATCCGGGCGTGTTTTCGAAGACCTCAGGCGTCCTCGTCGGCGAGTTCTACGAGACCAGCTTCAACAGCCACGTGAAGGCCCTGAACGTCGGGGAGAAGATCAATCTGTTCAACGAGCTCCTGGCCATCGTGAGCTAGATCCACGCGAATGGCGTCTTCCACATGGACCTGAAGCCGTCCAACATCATGATCCACCACGGGGCGCCGGTGATCATCGACTTCGGCCAGTCCGTGTGCGAGCTGGAGGTGGAGTCCGTGCTGAACACCAGCGCCTACTCGCCCAGACACGACGTGTACGCCTGCTCAGTAATTTCAGAGAAGTTCGACGTGTACTGCCTCGGGAACATCCTCCACGACATGCTCGTCCAGGTGCCCTTGACTACCTCATTGGTCCAGGACTCGCGCCAGTACAAGCAGCTCCAGGAGAGCGTGGGAAACCTGGCCGCGAACCTGATCTACGGCATGACGACTAGAGAACAGGAGCAGCGCTACCCCATCAGCCTGGCCCTGGAACACCCTTTGTTCACTGATTATCAGCTTCCGAAACTTGAGCGCGAAAACAGTTTGAAGATCTTCATTGATATTCACAGTAAGACCTCGAACGATTCTCCACAGGAATAATTCAAGTCAGTTTTGCAAATAAACTAGCTGATATCATAAGATTTCTCTTACGCTGATTTTTCAAGGGCTTACATAAATCCGTTTGACACTCGCGCTTCATTGCACGACTCTTCAGGCAATTAAATTATTTCAGCAGTTCATAGCTGCTATATAAGCGTTGAAGATTCGCTTGACTTATGATAGAATTGAGTTTAAATGGTTACAGCTCAATTTATAACTATTTCATAATGAGATTAGATGTTGTTATATTACATTTCATATAAATTAGAATTAGACCAATAAGAGGACACATCAACAAAGAAAAAACTGACAAACCCACCCAGACCAAAGTAATCCCCAACGCGAAAGGTAATGACAAGAAAATTTAGTCTCTCAAAAGAAGATCGCCAAATTGTAAAGTTAATTTGATACAGCGGCGGCAGTGATGTGTAGATTCAAAGAAACCAAAAAGAAGCATGACGACAAGAAGATCACTTAAAAGACAAACAATGCCGAAGCCCAGACTGAAAACGAAAAGAAAAAGACTGAAGTAAGTTAGAAAGCTGAACCTACGAAGAATATCGAAGAAAAGGCGCCTGACAAAACGAAGCTTAAGGACGCTCAGAAGCAGAAAGAGTAAAAGCCCCCAGTTTAAAAGTCACAAGATCAAAAGACCACTAAAATTCCCCAATCGAACGCAAAGTCTCCTCAAAAGGAAACTTAGAAAAAGAAAGAGGATAAATAACCTGTCTTAGAAAAGCCTGTCGAATAGCCAAAAGATGGTCAAAATGAATAAAAAACGATAACTGACACAAAATAGGAAACCAAGCCAATCTTAACGAAAGCCTAGAAGAAGAAGCTCCAAATGTAATATCAGAAATATTTTATCTAACAATAGAAAACTAAGGAAGATATCAGAGCAGCTAAACCCTAGGAAAAAGTTAATCTACCACCGGCAATATACCACGAAATTAGGAATTTGCAAAATCAAATAAACTAAGAAAGACCTCAGGTACCTAATCAAGTTAATGAAACAATGCATCAAAGGCAACCACCACCAAGCAATGCCAATACAACGGAACAACCTCCCATGCAAGCCGAAGGAAATAACGAGCAAAGAGAAACTGAAACGCGAGAACCAGGTTCTGAAATTAAGTTAGCGAATCAGGTAAAACTGGTCCGCTGACGACTCCGTGAGCCCTGTTGGGTCTTTACTGAGTGAGCATAAATGACGGGGTGAGCCCGTTTTGAAAGTGGCAACACTGGCGTGCGAGAGCCTTTGTTTTACTTTCGAAAGTCTCAATGAAGTCTGTTTGTGCCGTCTCGAGGAAGTGAGATATATATTAAAAAATTAATTTATATTAATAATTCAAGAAGTGTATAATATGTAGTTATTTAGCATTCATTTTGATTTAATGATCATTATCGCAAGAACTAATAGTGCAGTGAACTGGCTAATAACTTTTATTGTCTAATAACATTAACTTACTAATCGAAAATCTCCAAGAAATAATAATAAGGGTTACCTAAATAATGAATAATATACTTATTTTCACTTTAAACTATTTTTATATATCAACGAAACTGCTATAACTATCAAGAATAGTAAAAGAACTGTTGTGACAATCAACGGAGTCCATATACCTGTTTAATACTCTGTAATAATATAATTACTTAGTATTTACTCATACTAACTTGTATATACTAATAATATTTTTGAATTAGTAAGTTTTTACTGAAATTGTTTTTGGTTTTATTAACATGTACTATTAACATATGATTTTGTTGGATCAAATTATTCACATGAGTAACACATTTCTTGGTAAGTATCCATGTAGTTCATTGCAATTTGTAAATTATATTAACCAACAGGTTTGTAAATAAGTCCCTCCTAATAATAAAGTGAAATACTGTTTCTGTTTGTTGTATTCAAATATTATGATCTACAAAGCGGTAATGGATCGAAAGTAACTCTATAACATTATTTATCTTAATATATATGTAAAGATGATTTTGTAAAGCAACCTAAAAATGATTAATAATAAGTGCAAAGTTCGTAGATTATTCGTCCATTAGCATCTTAAAATGAGATTACAATAAGTGAGTAAGTATCCACAGTGACTATTTTCCTAAATTATTGATATGCATCATCTGATGGCAGTGAAAGTCCAATTTATTCATTATAAATATCAATCGGGGTTGTAAGTTATCTTCTATCTACCTTTACTCCTTCTTTCATGTAATGGTCTAACTTTACTTAACTCGTATTTCCAATATTACAATTCATTTTATTTATTAATGAGTCTCTAACTTAGATCACAAGACCTTCTGGGTTTAAAAGTGCGTATAGTGTGAGTCCATAGTACGTTGGTGTTCTGAGATCGTTTGCTACGCATCCAAGCGTATCTTTTGCTGTTTTGTTGTTTATAAATTAAGTTATGGTTGATTAGACGCCGTTAGTTACGAATCTTAAATTTAATGACATTTTTATGAGCCGATTTGCAACAAACGCTGTGTAGAAGTCCATTAGCCTCGCTGCAATCGCATCTGTTTTCTTGACCCTGTACAACGTTATATCTTGGAAGTTTACTGTTGTAGCGTTGTACTCTCCTTCAACACAGTTAATTGTGCACGCGTAAATGGGGAGTTATTTATTCATTCCACTTATGGTGTAGTCGAATGAAAGTGCTATATTTGCAGAAAAGTCAACTTAACAGTTATTAGGACTCGTCAATATATCAATACCATCATACATCTCGTACATCATCGCAATAGTTGCGAAACAGCCAGTACCGTTATATTTCGTATGTTCAACAATTGAAACGGAGCCGTTCACGATAACATATGAGATGTCGTAGCGGAGTTCAAAAACAGCAGTTGGTTTGTCTAAAATTGAGTTGTAGTCAGCGTCCGATACTGGAAATACGACATCAATTGGAGTATTAAACTCGTATTTAAAATATATTTTGGGGTCAGCAGGGCGAGGGAAAGAAATGTCGTCAAAGTGAAGATACGCTTACACATTCATCTTATCCAGTGCAGTTTTACACTAATTATAGTTATTAATTTGATCAATGTGATCGAAGGGAATCAAATGAAGAGTAAGCTCATTTGTCAATGTGTTTCCTCTTAAAAAAGACTTAGGCGAAAAGCAAGTCTTAAATGTTTGCTATGCCACATCTGAAAATGTATTTATTAAATACAGCATGTTTTGAAGTGGAAAATCAAACAAATAATATTATTAGTTTATTAATGGAAAATATACTGAATCGATTCACAATTTTGATAGTTAAATAAATTGTTTGAAAAATATCAAACTGTATTTTAAACACAGTATGTTATAGCTTTCTATCTTGCTTCTAGATTATTTTATGTTAAATATTTAAACAAATATGAAATATAATTTTAAACAAATTGTTTAATATAAAATAATTCCAAGTGTTCAATCACTTTCCTAGCTCATTCTTTATATTATTGTTTTGTCAAATACCTTTCAAACACCCAATATAAATCAATACAATATGAACAATTTTAACTTAATTGATGTATCAATACCTTACATAATAGTCTTACTACAAAATATTTTAACATTCACTTACACCTTTATCCGATGTCGAACGCGCCCCCATATATTTACAATTTTAACGTCCTTGAACGTAATTTACGCCCTGTTCCCAGATGGGTAATCCCACTTCCCAACGTGGGATTTATGTGAACTTCACTTTTTGTGAACTTCACATTCCAGAACATTCTTATTTTCTGGGGCTTTTATTTCATTGAGAATAGTTCCGTTTTCCTCCGTTTTCTCAATCAAAATTCACCCCGAATTGTGTTATATAAGCGTGGAAGACTCACAAGATATATTTAGAAAATTATAATAAACTTAAATTCTGATAGCTGTTATAATTGTGTAATATAAATTAAAGTCAACCAAAAGACGATTAAATTTACAATATACAACAATCGACGATCAAAAACGATTATAAATTTAATCGTGTGTGTACGATTGACAAATGGAGTGAATATTTAATTTTTAGTTGTTTATAAGTCTATAATATACATACGATGGTGGCTTTAATTATAATATGAAAGATGATGTTACTACAGTACCTTGTTTATAGAGACCGTCACTTTTTCCGTTATAGAGACCGTCGCTGTTTACTTATAGAGCCCGCGAAAAAAAGCATTTCCCGAAATCAAATCAAATTTTTCAATATGGTCTCTATGACTAAGTTAGACCGTAATTTGGCTTCTATAACTAAGACAGCCCTCCATTAGATTTGATTCATATTTTCTGATATAATTGAAAATTCATGCCACCTCCATCCTTTTTAAATTAATGGAATATTCAGTCGACCCAAGCATTCTCTGAGAATAATCGTTTCTTCATGACTATTCAGAGATATGAAGCTGTCCGAACACTGCAGCAGTAGTAGCTCCTGCTCCAGCACCAATTCCTGTTCGTTGTCGTGTCATGGTACAAAGGCCTGATGTTGTAAGCAGGTAAAGATCCAAGTTTCCCATTGCTCTTAAACAGAATGTAATTTTAAAGTATCATCTGTTCTAATAAAAATCCTGATCGAGTCAGAGAGGTAAGTTTAAAGTACTTTCTCAAAACATTTCTGTCCTAAGAGGATAAAATAATGCTTGAGGACTCAAACTTTGAGGAAAGATCTAAAATTTGAACTGGTAAACGGGTTATTTGTCTTAAATTGAACAACATCTACAGAAGTGCGTTGAAGAAAGAGATTGCATAACTACAGATGATCTCAGACAAGAAGCCAAACTTAAGCGTTCTTAACCCCCTTAAGACCATCCTGAGTTATCAACAAACCTGAATTAGCTGAGGGAATCGAAAGACTATTATTTCCAAATTATGAAGTGGTCAACAATAACATTGTTTGAGTGATATATTAAATATTTTGTTAAAATATGCAAAATTGTTGACAATTTGATTATTTTCATAATAATACGGCCTCTAAAACTAAAGACAGAAAATTATCAGATTCGTTTTGGTCATAGAGACCGCTAAAAAACGAAAGTCAAAACACGGTCTCTATAACCGGGACTGTAGCGGTCTCTATAAACAAGGTACTGTAGTATTTTACATTAAATTATAAAGTGGAAAATCAACTTGATTCCTTTAAAAAGCATATTGTTATGTTCAAATAAGTTGTTGTTACAAATAAGCCTGTATATATCTCATTATGCAAATAAGCATAATGAGTTATAAATAGCTTTCAATTCGATTTAATGTGACTCAAAAGCAAAAGTTATTTAATGTGAGAAAATCCGCTAATACTGCTTATAATTAGTGTAATTATATTACACTGTAATATAATGTGTTTCACTTCAAATATGACCACAGTATTTGTCATCAACAAGAAGATAGCCATGGACAAGTACACCAACATCACGCACCTGGAAAAAGGGTCCTTCGTTACCTGCTTCACGGCGCTGGACGAAAACAAACAGAAAGTGGTGCTGACCGTTTCGGACAACCAGCGAGAAATCCAGTCCAGGATGTCCATGTCCGCCAAACTGGCGAAGGTCCGCGGCGTCCAGAGGTACCAGCGCTACGAGCAGCTGGACATCTCGGACTGCGTTCTGGAGGAGCTGAACGAACTCTATCCGGGCGTGTTTTCGAAGACCTCAGGCGTCCTCGTCGGCGAGTTCTACGAGACCAGCTTCAACAGCCACGTGAAGGCCCTGAACGTCGGGGAGAAGATCAATCTGTTCAACGAGCTCCTGGCCATCGTGAGCTAGATCCACGCGAATGGCGTCTTCCACATGGACCTGAAGCCGTCCAACATCATGATCCACCACGGGGCGCCGGTGATCATCGACTTCGGCCAGTCCGTGTGCGAGCTGGAGGTGGAGTCCGTGCTGAACACCAGCGCCTACTCGCCCAGACACGACGTGTACGCCTGCTCAGTAATTTCAGAGAAGTTCGACGTGTACTGCCTCGGGAACATCCTCCACGACATGCTCGTCCAGGTGCCCTTGACTACCTCATTGGTCCAGGACTCGCGCCAGTACAAGCAGCTCCAGGAGAGCGTGGGAAACCTGGCCGCGAACCTGATCTACGGCATGACGACTAGAGAACAGGAGCAGCGCTACCCCATCAGCCTGGCCCTGGAACACCCGCTATTTATAAATTAAAATTTATCTAAGCTTGAACAAGAACAATATTTATGTCAATACTTGCACAATTATGCACGTTTATCAAACTAAACTCCATCTGTTGAATCATTTAAGTTAATAAATTAGCTCGTTTCTCAAGATTTTTCGTATGCTGATTTAGTTTATAATTCTGTATCAAGTTTAGATACTAGATGTTCACTTTATGATCTTACAGGCGATTAGCTTTTATCTGCGGTACACAGTTGTTATTTAAGCGTTGAAGATTCTTTAGATTTATAATGAAATGAAAGTAGCTACTATAGATGATGTTGCTACTATTGATGAAAAAATGTAATATATATTCTCTAATTCATAACTAACATAGTTATTATAGAATAAAATAATCAAAATAATCAACAAACAGTTATCATACATAACATTATTAAATGTTGTGAAAGTTATGAACAATTTAAATGAGTCAGTAACTAATATACATCAATAAATATATATGTCTTAAATTAATAGTTAACTTAATAACGTAACGAATTGTAATTTGAATAAATCTGACTTCTAAACAGTTGTTGCACATATAATGGTGCATTATTTTTGTCTTAAATAGCCCACTTCAAAATGGGTTGCAGTGTTCAAATCCCTGGCAAGCGCTCTGACATATAATTGTAGCCTCCTTCCAAGTATTCTCTTGCGTTGAGTCCGAAAATATCACCGAAAAATACATCCATGAACAACAGCTCTTTCCCCTATACCACGCGTGTGCACAGACAGGACATAGTTGAGTTTTCCGCTCGGAAACCGCCGGTCAAGATTGAAAAACGCTAAGACGTCCGCTCACTTTTACGGGTGTCCCACTCGAACGTGCGAATGGTTCTGGAGGAGTCCGAGAAGTAATCTGAGACCATGCAGAGCTCGGACATGCCCGTCTATAACCACTTCAAAGGCGCTAAATAGAACCCGGATTTCCAGCACAGGAGAGATGAGAGCGAATCGCACGAATTTTAGAAGCAAAACTCACAGGCGTTCATTCAAATGAACTTCAAAATTGAAGAATACGACAAGAAGAAGTTCACTGACGAAATCAGCGAATCGGCTCATAAAACGGAGAGCCAAAGCGTTTGAAAATGTTTCACTCGAATAAAAGGAAATATGTTAAAAGAATTTAAAATAAAATAACTTGAAAGTTGATATGATAGGTAGTTGATATTTGATGATAACAGTAGAATTCTGAATGATTTATGCAAAATGATACACTATATAGTTTATCAAGATCTTCGTATTCAGTTGAAAATATTTACTACAATACCTCGAATGCAGACCCCCACCCCTATTCACTTACAGACCCCAAAAGTGCTCAGTTACAGACCCTATCAATATTTATGAATAAAAGGGTGTATAAGTGAACTGTATTTGGGGTCTGTAACTGAAATGATTTGATAATTAATTGATTAAATATTATTGATTCTAACGTGTTTTAAGACAAATATAAACGATAAAACTTAACAATCTTTAATATATCATACTATTTAAGGCGCTATATACATAAAATAGCAAAATTAGCAAAAAATTGTTGATATTTGAAGAATATTTTAAGAAAAGGGGTTTGTAACTGAAATGGAAAACCAAATCTGATATGAAATATGAGCCATAAACAGCCAGATTTACTCTCACTTGTAGACTCCTTGATATTTTTTGGGAAATCAGCAGGGGGTCTGTAAGTGAATAGGGGTGGGGGTCTGCATTCGAGGTAATGTAGTAACCTCGAATTGAGACACCCACCCTTGTTCGAATACAGACACCCGAGCAGTTTTCAAAAATTGCCAGGGTGTCTATAAGTGAGAGCAAATCTGGCTCAGTTTGGTATATTTCCTGTGTAGAAAACTTTTCTCTGGCTTTTCTGTAATTGTACAATATCATCTCCTAAGTACTTTTAACTCTTTTAGCACTACCAGGCTAGTTACCTACTGGATTCGGGTTAATAAATGTTGTTTTTTACTATACAGCGGTTAACGATTCTATGATTCTTTACAATTCCAAATCAATAATGTTCGGATTGTTTCCTATTTCCTGAACCAAAGTTTCTATTTTTGATAAAAGTTAGATACGTTCTTCAGACAAAACTATTTTTTATGGTCCTTCTGAACAACTTTCAGATATATTACTTATCGAAGATTCAGAAGGTGAATCTAAAAATTGTAGATTAGATTATTCTGGTTCACTTTATTTAAAAGTAGCATTGAGCGTTACTAATTGAAGATTTAAACCTTCGCCATCAGAATTTATGTCAATTTAAAATTAATCTTATTTTTAATTTAATGTTTAATTAGTAGCGTGTAGAGGTACCGAAATTTCTTTATATTGAAATATACTAAGTTATTTTCTCAATGTTTCAACAGAATATCTTGTTGGTATCCATGATGTAAAATATTATGGAAGAAATTATTAAACTGGGATATTATTGTTAAAACAAAACATTTTAATTATGTGTGAACAAGGTAATTGGGTCAATTAATTAAGTTTACAAGAACAATAGAATTAAGCGTCCTTATTTGAGACAACTTATTATTTAAATGATACATGCATGTCGGGAAAATTATTAATATGTGCATGCAGATACACCAAACATAACACATTCTTCAAAAAGTGAATTAATATATTGCAAACCTTTAAATTTCATTATATGATTGTAAATATGAGCATCCTCTTCTGCAGAAAAAGTATATTTTAATATATGTTCTTTTTAACAAAATTTTTTGATATCGTCGTCATGGGAACCTTTAAAATCAATTTTGTAATAAGTATGGTTATTTTCCATTACTTCAAGTGAATAAATAGTAAAATCTTGTATCATGATTTATTGATACCTATCTTTATCTTTATGATTATTCTTTTTGTAGTGGTTAACAGTATTTCCAGTAATTTATTTGAAGCCCGCTCTTCGGTTACACTTATTTTTGTGATTGCCTTGAATCTGACCAGGATTAGGTGTAAAATGGTGACAATGAAGCATACCAACTTCATGACACGTTTTAAGAGTTGAAACAGTTTTAAGAGTAATATATGCGGTTTACTTGTCATAGAATAATATTTGAGAGAGATATAATTCATTTTAATAAATTTCACTAATATCCTTTTTAGTTTACGGTTCAGTTATTTGAGCAATTTCCATTTAAATATAGGTGATGTGGATTAAATGACATTCATTATTTATATTTTTCAATTTATGTTGATGTATGAAAAGACACCACACCACAACGAATGAAGTACTTTGAATAATAGCTACCTTTGGGGCTGAATAAATGAATTTTTATGATAGGAATATTCATTATATTTAATTTTATCACTTTTGAATTCTAATTATAGGTTGCGGCCTAACCCATTACTTCCATATAAATAATACGTACAGTGTCTAAAAATAGACAGAATTAATTGTATTTGGACTAAATACGAATTTGCAATGTAATTCAATTTATCAATTATAACGCGTTAAAATTGAATGGTAGCTATAGTACTATAATAATTACTTAAAGGAATTAACACTCCAAAATGGGCTGTGGAATATAATAAAATGATATACAAAATAACTAATTAAACAATAAATAACTCATTAAAGGTCCTAATTTATAGTTAAAATAGGAAACAAATAATAAAATATAAGTCCCATATACAATTAGAAAAGTAAAAGATAATTTGACTGTATGTAAATAGAATGTTCTTGAATATTCAGCTCGTAAAGTTAAGACAGTAGAATTATTTAATTAAGATGTCAAGTCTTTACTTAGAATTTCCACATAAAACTGGAGTTAAATTCGTTTACCAGTAACTATTTTGGAAGAATCTGATACTTGTTAGTCTAGCTCAAATATGTTTATAACTAATTATTAAAATGGTATATAACACTCACCAAGTATATTTTTAAATATTAGTTCAAATTTAATTGGAATGAAGGAGTAACAAAGCTTAGAGTTATCAGAATCGAAATCGTTTTAATAACGCTAATCACAGCAACTGTTTGCTAATAAATTCTAAATAATAGAGGAATCCAGTGAAGCGATTCCAAATTAAATAACGTAATTGGATGAATAAATAACAATTTGAAATCAGTTTGATAGTTTTCTATAATTATCTAGGAATAAATATCTGAATGAATTAATTGTTAATTACATACATAATATTTATAAATTTTAGTTCAATCAAACTGTTCCACTAATGTCGGCGCTGTTTACTGTGCATTTTGTGCTCATGCATTAAATATAAGGTCCTTATATATTTATATTAGCCCAAGATATTTATCCGTTGCTCATTTTACCAAGTGTTAAAGTGGGTTTTAAATTATAAACTAAATTTGTGATAGTGATTGTTGAGTTTTCTATTAAATTAAACCCTCCATAATTTTAATTTTGTGTTAAAATTATATTGACTGAACTAACTTAAACAGTTGAGTTAAGGACATAATAAAATAGACCGCCTCCTAATGTTAATGAACAAGTAATATTTGAAGCATTTATTTACAGGATACCAGAAAGATAATTACCTGTAAACCCTCCTTGCTGAAGTTATAATGATGTAGATATACTACATTTAGAAGCATTGAGATTTATGCTTGAAAGATTACTTAACGCCACAATACCTCCTACATTACTTGTTGGAGCTATGTTGTTAATAACTAATATAACGGATGTTGAATTAATTAAATGATTTTGTACTTGTACACCGGTGTAACTAATTCGACTAAAGACTCCTCCAAGACTAACTGGGTTATTGTTATTAGTAGCAACCGTTACTGTAATTGTAACCTGTGAAATTTGATAATAATTGTTATAAAAATCTGTCTATGATACTAATCCTGCAATAAATGCTTATTTGCTATTGCACATTACTTTAAGATTAACTTCGACAGCTGAAATTACAATTGCTTTTGATTCACGATATAATAGTCCTGAAACATAAACAGTGTTAACTGTTCCTGAAATAGTGACATTTCCGCTTATAAATTTACCCTTCAATTTAGTATTATCTGTGTTAGGTCCTAATAAAGAAAATGAGCTGAATACAGCGTTCAAATCGGCATTAATGACGATATTTTAAATATATGATTCTGTGCAGCTTGTATCTGTTTCTAAATAATATTATATGTAATATCCTCCAGTAGTACTTAGAGTTTAGCTTAAATAGTCTGTGTATGTGCATATTTTCTTTAGAACGCACACCCCGTACATTAATGTGAATGATGGTAAGCATTATTAGCAAAACGTGTTAATATCAAAGCCTGAATCGCACATGAGGCATTTAATCGGCGTCATTAGTGATGGGTCGTTATAGCATTATCCGGAGCATGTTGCGCATCGTGGTCTGCATATTCCGTCAAGGTTAATGTGTGTGTCAGCGCATGAGATGCATTGGAACAGTTTGTATCCGACGTTGCAGCTGAGGCATATTCTGTCGTTGATTATTTCGTCGATGTAGCACTAGCTGGATCCGGTTTGAATTGGGTCTGGTACGCGGCATTTTCCGTCCATGTATTTTGTGTTATTAATACACGTTTTGCACTTTGCTCCTGAGTGGTTTGTGTTGCATTAAATGCAGAATAGCAGTGAATCAACTGGTAAGTAGTATTTAGTTGATGCTGTGGTGGTCATGGTATTATAAAGCGCGCCACCTCTCGAATCAACCTGGGTGTAGCAGATCCCGTTAGCCGAGTTATTAAGCCTCTGAAAGTCTCCAGTGTTATTCAAAATGGTATTTTAAGTTATAGTTGAATTGTCAACGTAAAAATAGTCTCCGAATGCGAACGCGTTTGTTGAACTAAAAACGAGTTCTGTGTAACAGTTTAGAATATTTATGATTGAAGTGGAAGCGTTCACGAAGAAACCGCCGAAGAACGCGTTTTAGACCTGAATTTGACCTGATAATTGTGTCTGAACGAATCTGGCCGTTTAATTCGATAGGTAGATTTGAATCAGAGACGAATTTTAAGATAATGAAGACTAAAACGCGTTTATGAGCGAATTTGACACATTTAGAGAGGTATTAGTCCGCACTAAGCTGAAATCAAACGGAGAAGTGATTGATATGTTCAAATTCAAATTCTAAATTGAAATTGGCTGAATTGAAGGAGCGAATAAAGTAATCGAGGTCTAAACAGCAGACTATATTTTTATATCTCCAAAAATATTCAACACAGACACGTTGTACTAGTCCTAGGTCAAACTAAACCGCACATTCTGACAACCCTCAGTTAATTATGAAGTAATGGTGCTAGAGATATAAATGTCAGAGCACATTGGCTGCGTTGGCAACCCATAAAGCAAACAATAGTTTACTGAATTTATGGAAAAGCGCTGCTTGTATAAATCCTGTATCACATAAGTCTCCGCAAAAAGTTTAATAAATAGCATTTGAAGTGGAAATTGATGTTAACTTGATATAATATTACTTTAATAGCAGAAAATAGATTTAAATTAAAGTTTAATAAACAAAGAGCTAAGAAGCTGAACTTGGATTAAACAATGCAACAAATATTTTATCAACACCAAGTTTCTCACTTTATTATGCTCACTCTATAGATTTCCTTCAGTGAAAATTAGTGGATTATACCTAAATCTATTTTAGGTCATGTACTGAATTAAAGGGTTTTGAGACATATTAAAAAGTGCAGAATCTCCAAAGTAATCTCAATATAATAATAGTTCGAAAGCTATTCAACCAAAAGATCTCCTAAACAAACTCCATTAACCCGAAAGAGCTAACGGATGTTTGATGTGTGATAAAGCCATGCAGATATTTGGTTAGAGAGGAATGTGAAAAATAACTTAGGAATGGTGGTTGGTTAGAAAGGAAAGAAGGTGCGATCAGAGAAAAGGATGACCAGCATTGACGTAATTTACGGTAATTTTGTTGAATACATATCAACCATTAAATCAAATTACTAATACATTGACATTGTGTACATTGTATATCAATTCAATCATCTATTGATATATTCTTGAATATATGTATCTATAATAGATTTTTTATTTATTGCTTTTCACATCACATATAAAATGGGATGTACAACAACAAGCGTAAAAGAATCACAACTAAAATTTGATCCCAAGGAAGTTAAAATAAATAATACCATGTTTGTAATCCCTGATAAGGAGGCGACTTTGAAGGCGTTTAGAGCATTGGATACGAATTAAAGCGGAAAATTGGATCCGAACGAGATTCTCGTGTTATTTAAAACTCTTGGCAAGCCATTAGAAAAGGAGTAGTTGCACAAGGTATTTTCGCTGGCTGATTAAAATATTGACGCCTGCTTGGACGAAAACGAGTTTTACCATCTCATGTACATACTGGCTAACTCGGATGTGCAGGACAAGGAGAAAATTGTGTTCTTCATGGCCGATATCAACTGCTCTGGTACAATTGACTCCAAGGAGCTCGGAATATTATTTAAAAAGTTGGATATTTCGGCTTCACCTGAGAAAATTGATGAAATTATGAAATCTGTTGCGGATAACGCGGACGGAACTCTGAGTTTTGATATGTTCATGGCCCTGATTGGAAAATTAACTGAGTGATCGTTTTGGTTTTGTTTCGTTTTATTTAAACTGAATTAGAATTTTAACTTTTAGTTTTGGTAAACAAATATCAACGAACGTAAAAGTATCATTGATTATTAAGACACCAGCAATTGTTAGAAATTAAAAAGAGAAAACTGATTTATAAAGTTGGTTTGATAAGTTACTATTTAAATAAGTCAATTGTTAATTTATAAGGTTACATTGCTGGTGCATACAACATTTTTTTTGTTATGATTGGTGATACTTGATTGGTGATGCAATACTTAGATGAAAGCCATTTTAATAAACTGGAGAATCATTAACAACAAGAATTATTAAAATATATATTATTTTTACTTGGCTATGGTAAAATAACTAGTATATATTTATTTATTGCGTTTAGATGTATTGTTGGATTGTTGCTGTTGAGTGAATCATGTTATTACTATTATTTCAACATAATTTCAATTGAAGAAGATAATGATACTGTTTTAAACCAAAATAACAAAAATGAAGTACTAGTTGTTATTATACTTACTTATTTATTTATTATTATTATTTTAATTAATTTTTGTTCATTGGTACGTACGTGTGATGATTTTTAAGTAATTCTTCTAAATTAAATTAATTATTATTTGTAAATTTATACTACACGAAATTTACATGAAATAAAAAGCTCTATTATTTATGAATACTGTTAAAGATTGATTCACATTAAATTAATGATACACGCACGTATTTTTAGACAACATGCATACGATTTTATTGAACAAAATTTTAGTCTATTATACAAGTAAATCTTAAAATTGATAGTATTTGCACCGCTCCATATATGGGTTGTGCTCCAGAGTCTCCTTAAACTTCCAACAAGAATGAGTCGTCTCAGCTTCCCGTAAAATTTACAGTTCCTGATAAGTAAATAGTTCAAGAAGCTTTTAATAATTTGGACAAGGATAACAATCAGAAAATAGACTAAAATGAGATCTTGGAGCTAATGAAGACCTTGAACAAGCCTATAACCATTGAAACACTTAAACGCGCATTCAAATTCTCTGACTAAAACGATGATGCTCTTTTGAACTAAGAGGAGTTTTTTCACTTGTACTATGTCCTCCTGAACTCAGAGGAGGACTCCAATTTGATGGCATTCCTCTTCTTTGATGACAACTGCTCGGGAACAATCGACTCAAAAGAACTTGGTAAGCTTGCTCGCAAACTTGGACACTCAGTTGAAGAAGCTTAGATTTAAAAATTGCATAAGAATATTGCAGATAATGATGACGAAACTATCAGTTTTGAACTGTTCAAATTAATCTTAGAGCAGCTTATTGGGTAATGACAAGAATTTACTTTATTTCTGTGTTTTCATGTTTTCACTGGTGGTATATTGAAAGAAAACCTGTATTTTATTTTTATATTTTAAATAATAGTGTTTGTTGGAAATTAAATAGCTCACCAATACATATAACGCAACAAACTAATCTCAATACCTCATCTTCTAGGATTGTCACTCTGAATATCCTCAGGCAAGTTAGTTCGGCACTTGAACTCATCACATCGTCATCTTTGTAATTACAACATCAGAATCCTGTAATATCTAAAATACGATCAACTTATATTGCCATTTATATGTACAATACTGTTAATGTAAGATTAACTTCATTAAATCTGTCCCACTTCAAATGGGAGGTGAAGTTTCGAATACGCCTTAATAGCCAATTACAAATTCCGGGTCTCAGCCGCTCGTTATGCCCAATGAGATGCAGCTCAGATTTTCTTTTAACGAAATAGATTCGAATTAAAGCAAATTAATTCCAGTTGAAAAAGCGTTCAGTTCTGAGCACATGCCAAAACTGACGAAGAAGCAATAAAACAAAACGGAGCAAATGCTCGGCCTAGAGAAGTAAATAGATTTCGCCTCGTTTATGTTCCTGAACTACTTTCTAATTAATTCAAACGTGAAAGACCAAATTAGAATTTGCTTTGTACTACAGGACAAAAAGTGCTCCGGATACGTAAATCAGAGTTAGTTGCAAACAATTCTGAGTAATTTGGGCTACGAAATACCAACCGAAGCCGTTCACCAACTCTGCGAAAAATGCGTTGGAGCAAATACTAAAATGGGGCTCGAAATAGTCCAGAATATTGTAGCTGAAATCGATAAATAATGCTAATGATACTGTTTTACGTTTTGTTGTAAATAAATTTATATAATCATACTTTTATATTTGCTGATTCATTTTAGCTAGGTATAGTATTTAGGTATAATATTTAATTGATAGTATTGTAGATATTGAAAGATTTTCAAGTTCTCATTATTACAACTTATCAAATGTTTAACGTAGTTCGAGGATAATATGCAAATTAGTAAAATATTAAATATGTGTGCAAATTTGGCTTTAATTTGCAAATAAACCTTTAATAAGCGAATACTATAAAACATTTCTTTAGAACTGATAGAATTTGTAAAGTAAAGAGTCAATTATTTTTTATTCCTCGTTTTTTCTAAATAATGTACAATACAAAATATCTCACCCTAACCCAATAAGTTCCTTATGTAATAGTTTGAACAGTTCATAACTTAACGTTTAATCCTCATTGTCAGCTAAGCTCCTGTGCATTTTTTCAATCATTGTTGCATCAACTGGGTGTCCCAGTTTTCGAGCCAACTTCCAAAGTTCTTTTGAGTCGATTGAACCCGAACAGTTGTAATCGAAGAAGAGGAACGCCATCAAATTTTGGTCCTCCTCCGAGTTCAGGAGAACGTAATAGAAGTGGAAGAATTCTTCAAAGTTCAAAAGGGCATCCTCGTTTTAGTCTGAATAATTAAACGCTCTTTTTAGAGTTTCAAGGGTTATAGGTTTGTTCAATGACTTCATAAGCTCTAAAATCTCATTCTTGTCTATTTTCTGATTGTTATCCTTGTCCAAATTATTAAAAGCTTCTTGAACTAGTTACTTATCAGGAACGATAAATTTTTTGCGCACTTGCTATTGAGATGAATCATGAGATGAGTCATTCATGTTGGATGTTTTAGGAGTCTCAGGAGCACAACCCATATGTGGGAGTGGCATTAGTTCTATTGTTAGATTTTATAATAATAAATAGAAATACAAATACATATGAATAAAAATACATATTTAATGAGTCAATCTATATATTAGTTCAAAATTATTACACTATATAATATTATTACAGTAATAATAACTTAAAACGAAACAAATTTATTAATAGAAGTTATCATAAAAATGACTCACTTAACAGTAACCTTATCATCAGTACTAAGGCTCAATTCAATCATTCCATCTTCATCTCATAAATCATGACAATCCACAAATCAAAACTTAGTTACACAATAACGTTACTAATCTCAACATTATACCTAATTTTTAGGTTTGTCTCTGAATAGCCACCTAGACCTGTACTCACTAAGTTAGTTCGACACTTTATTTTACTATATAATAACTTCTATTAAGCTTTCAAGAGTAAATGAGCCTGAACATGGAAGAAACTGATTAAAGAGTAATGACATTGTTCCCTGCTCTAAACTTAGAAGCACTACGCGTTGCCGCTGATACGCTAGTCCCAAAATTCGTACCAGCCATCCCAAAGATAGTTACAAAGATAACTTCCGAGGTCAATAATGTTAGTTCAAGTGCCGAACTAACTTAGGTTGTAAGTAATAAGAAAACTTCCACATTCCTCTTTAACCTAATATTTTGATTTTAATGAGTTTGTTATGTTAATGTTATATAAAGGAGATGTTATATAAATGCATCATAATGACATAACACTTTGTTGAAGACACTCGTTAGCTCACTAGTATACATATCAGTATATAAAAATGAAATTTTTAAATGAATGATTAACATGCAACTTATTATCAATAGTTTCAGTTAAGTGAGTCATTTTTAATAGGTATGTATATACTTATAAAGTATAAATTTATAAATTTAAATACTAAAAATAAATACATATATAATAATATTTTCTCTTTGAATATTTGATATATATTTTTCCACTTCCAATGAATTCTGGAAAGTCAATCAAGAATAATAGGAACAGATAATTCGAAAATTCTGTAGTGAGTGCAATGAAAAAACATTTAGATGTTCAAGATCAAAACTAATAGGTAAAAACATAGCCTGATAAAATTTAAAACAAATTTTAATTCACAAATCCGTTCAACTCACTTCCTAATAAAACAGATCAAGTTTAAACAAATGATACCAAAAACGAGATATTTGCCTTTAAAACAGTGAATTAAAATGAAAATACTCAATAGGAAACAAAATAATGTGAAAATAAACTTAATGAAGTTTATTAACAAAACGAATTTAAACCATTCCAAATACCAAATAAAATCAAAGAGCCGTTTTAGTTTAATTTTTCTGAAAATATAAACCCTCCATTTGCATTTAATTTAATGAAATCTACAACAGAGAAACTAGCAAGACCGTTTATGTTCTCCGTATATAAAAATTAGATTACTGGATAGCCACCTACTCTCAAAATATATAACGACAAAACTTTGAGCAGTCTGTCCTTTATGCAAGAATTGCAAATTGAACACTTATTCCTAGAATATTGTCCTAAAATAACATATGATTTGAAATCAGAAATGATAACAGAATTGTACATAAACCATTGTCCACAAATTTAGAATATGGAATGGATATAGCATGTACATAACCTAAAATCTCTTTAATTATATGATATTTGTGTTTAAACCTTGAACGGATTGGAAATGTGTAAAAATATTACTTCATTAGGGTTGAAAAAGTGCTAAATCAATGATATTAGTGCACTTAAGTATATGAATCTTAATTTCCTTGGCATAGTTGATAACTAATATATTAGCATAAATATATTGGCTGAAATAAAGTATCTCACATAAATCAATATCTTAGCTATATCAAAGTGTGATACTTTAGATATAAATATTTTTTAATCATTGTAATGTATACATAAGTTGTGGCTCGAAGCCAATAATTTGTGTGATATATCACTTCTTTCATAGTTGACAACAATCACAGAGTTAAACATTGCGCAAAATCAGGTAAGCGATATATCGGCACTCAAAAATTTAAAGCAACTTACAACTTTATATGCAAATTCCAATGCATTGAAGGATATTTCTGTGGTTGCATACCTTCCTAATTTAAGTACTCTTGATATATCTGAAAATTTTGGGGTAAATATAGATCCACTTTCTGGCAAGACAATAATGATATATTTATTTTTAAAAAGTATTAATCTTAGAGATATTTATGCTTTAAGAAACATGATTAATTTAAAGAAGCTTGATTTATCTGATAATTGTCTGATTGACATATCCATACTTTAAAAACTTCGTAGATTATAAAGACTCGATGTGAGTTTCAACAAAATTAAAGATTTCAACGTATTTCAAAGTGGAATACACGCAGCGAAGTAAGCTTTATGTTATACTTTATATGAGCAATCTATACCAAATATGATGGATCTACAAATTTTACAAAGAATTCAGCAAATTAATAAGCAAAACAACTGTTGCTCAAAACTTAATAAGAGATATGCATGTTTGAAGAATGAATTTGAATCCAAAATATAGCTTGTGTAAAATCAGCTTTAAAAAGCTATTAAAGCTCAACAAGGCTTTATGCATGACGTAGCAAACTTGATGAACGTTATTCGTGACGAAATCTATCAGTGAAAATAATCATAAATTACAATATAATATTAAATTACAGTATAATTTATGAGTTTGAGCCAATACTAAGATGGGGCTCGAAAATATATCAAAATATATCAAAATACATGTATTATTGCTGAAATCAAAATAATGCTAAGAGACTATGAGATTATTATTTTTCTCCAAGGGACTCGTGACATTCTGAACGTATGTCGGCTCACTCAGGTACGTCTTAAACATCTATACAATAACAGTAACCTGAAAATCAGAACTATCATTCATAGGATAAAACACAAAAAATGAACAAAAAATGAACAACTCAATAAAATACGTGAAAACCACACGTTTTAGATAGTTTAGTCTCATAAATTAAGATAATTTTAGAAAAAATTATAAAAAGTATAAAAAATTGTTTTATAATTTGGAAAAATAAATAAATAGCGAAATATAAACATATATAAACACTATAACTTCACCAGAAATAAATTCTAATTAAAACAGACCACCACCTTTAACGACAACTTAATAATATTATATTGTAAATATAACATAACATAATACTTCAGAGAATGCAATAAATACACCTTAATGAATATATTTTAATAAGAATAAGTATACAGTAGCTATAACATCTTACAACCACCATATCCACACCCATCATCTCTGAAAAGTTAACAACCGAGCATGTAATAATGTTATATAAATATTAATAACACAGTAATAACACGATAAATAAAATATAAAACAATACTATCATTTCTGAATTGATATAATTTGATGACATCTCAAAAAATTAACACTAAAAATATAGAGTCCTTTATGTACATAGTTACAGAAGTAAAGAACGCATTAAAATGAAAATATCTTTTTAAAATGTTCTTGTGATTGAAGTAATCGATTATTGAGTGGATGTTTTTGAGATGTACCAAAAGAGTGAGCCGATATATTATTTTTTACAATTTGTAGCTTATACCTCAATGAACTTCCTCAATGCACAATCTTAGTGGATTGAATAAAACCCGGTTTATACTCAATTTCTTCTTCGCGCATATTGCAGAACTCAAAATTAAAATTAAAAATATTATTAAAATTTACAAAGTTCGTCAAAAAACCTATACCACTCCAAAATGGGTCACCAACCGCCACGGTCCCTACAATTACCTCCGCTCCAAAACCCCAGCCGCTGCTCATGCCGAACCAGATGCAGTTGAAGCTCGCGTTCAACGACATTGACGTCAAAAACAGCTCTGAAATTCCTCTCGTTTAAGCGTTTTCATCAAATGAAATGCCGAAAACGACCCCAAAACAGAGGGCGAAAACGACTACAATTTTAAAACTGAACCCGAAAATAAACTTTGACGAATTCGTTTTGCTGAATTACTTCTTAATTAACGCAGAACTGAAAGACCAAACCAGAATGTGCTTCATCACAGAGGACAGAAAATGCACCGGATTCGTAAACCAGGAACAACTTATTAAAATAATACATGCTATGGGATTCGAAGTGCCGACCGAGGCCGTGGCGCAAATTTGCGAAAAATGCGTCGGAGGAAACCAGAAAATGGGACTCGAAGTGGTCCAAAACATTCTACAAGAAATCGAAAAACAAGCATGCAAGTGAAAATATGTATACAAATTGGTAATATAACAAATTATTATTATATATTTTTTATTTATTTATTGAAACTCTCACTGATTAAAATTAATGAGCAAAGCAGAAGAAATCAACACAATAAGTCCTATAAAAGTTAGTTTTGAACATTTTCCACCACTTGAAGACTTCACTTCTTCAACTTATTCTAGTACTTCTTATTTTACTACTTCTTCAGTTAATTTTGTCACAATATTATCCTCTTCCAATAATTTGGGTAAGATTTCTTCAGAATGAAATATCTTTTTAGCTTGAATAGCTGCTCCATATGCCATAACTTCGTCTGGGTTAATAGAGCACAATAGTTATTTACTATTAAAGTATTCTGATAACAGTTTCTTTACTTTTGGAATTTTACAGGAGCCACCTGCGAGTACCACATGTTATATTTTATCTTTTTCAATTCCAGCTTCTTTTACGGTTTATTCTACGAATTGCACAATTTGTTTTAGTATTTCATCGCAAATTGTATTAAATGTTTCAAGTTTTATACTTTGATTCAGATCAATTCCGTCACAAATACAGTCTAACTCGATTTAAGCTGTTTATGAGCTTGATAAGCAGTGTTTAGCGCGTTGGCACATTCTTTTCAAGCGTCTCGTGGCCCTTTCGTTATTTTTAATATCTTTTTTGTGCAAGCTGAAGAATTTTTACGCAACGTGTTCAAATAGCAGTTAATCGATCAAATCTCCTCCGATTTGTTTGCAATTAGATCCAATTATCTCAGCAACACCTTCATCCATATTAACAATGCTCACAGTTAACTGTGTTGCCCCGAAATCAACCACAACCGCATTCCCACTAATTCCGTAAGCTATACAAGCCGCTGTTGGTTCGTTTATTAGTTTGTAATCAGTAAATCCTGTTTTCTCGGCTGCATTTTTCATTATTGTTCTCTAAAAATCATTAAAATGAACCGGAACTGTTAAAACTGCTTCCGTTATTTCAGTTTATTTGAAGCTTTCGGCCGTTTTCTTCAGGTCACTTAACAGAATTATTATTAGTTCTTCAACTGAAAGTTTATTCATAACGGTTTAATCCTGAGAAGTTTGAATTAAAGATCTTATGTTTGAAATGGTATCGGAATTCATTGAGTTCTTCGCACTATCGCCAACAAGGAGCTCGTCGGAGAGAGATATGCACGTTGGAGTGGTTAAATTGCCCACACTATTTGGTATTATCGTGATTTAGCTATTATTCGCAATTCCCACAGAGCTGTAGGAATTTCCAATACTAATTCCAATTGACATTGATATGAAGTGGACAGATATAAACGTATTATATGATAAACGTATTATATGATGCAATATGTATTTTATTTATCGAAATAATCATCAATGAAATAATAATACATAGTCACTAAACTATATTCAATATTCAATACTAAGTTCTACTAAGCTGCTTGTATACTACATTACCTCGAATGCAGACCCCCACCCCTATTCACTTACAGACCCTAAAAGTGCTCAGTTACAGACCCTTTCAATATTTATGAATAAAAGGGTCTATAACTGAACTGTATTTGGAGCCTGTAACTGAAATGATTTGATATTTAATTGATTAAATATTATTGATTCTAACGTGTTTTAAAAGACTAATACAAACGAGGAAACTTAACAGTCTATCATATATCATACTATTTTAGTTATTATATTCATTAAAATAGCAAAAATCTAAAAATATGTTGATATTCGAAGAATATTTTCAGAAAAGGGGTCTGTAACTGAAATGGAAAATCAAATCTGATATAAAATATGAGTCATAATCAACCAGATTTACTCTCACTTATAGACCCCCTGAATTATTTTGAGAAATCAGGAGGGGGCCTGTAAGTGAATAGGGGGTCTGCATTCGAGGTAATGTAGTATTCAAATTGTACTCACTTAACAGCTGAAATCCCTCGCTCATGTTGAAAATCCCCAATCAGTCCTCAATCATTTTTGCTGTAGAGTCATTTTATCGGCCTTTTGCATATTTTTATTATTTGGTATTCAAAATATCAAAATAGAAAAAAGCACAAAAAAAGATTATTTTACTAAACTAAAATCTAAATCAATCATTGTTTCAATTCATCACTACTTGCCAACAGCTCGCAGTATCCTGTAACTTATTCTTATAGTCTATTAGTTGACTAATATTTTTATATTTAAATGAAAGTTTATGTGTCTTATTTTTCAATTAATGGTTAATTTGCAATTGAATTATTGAAAGTTGATGTTTCTATTTGTTATATTTATTAAGATGATGATTCCTCCTAAACTTCCGCCTATTTTCGCAATGAGCTCCAATTTGACGTTCTCAAAATCGAATTTACATCTTAATAAACATTTTTTGATCTTACCTTTTTTGCGGAGTATTCTTGCAATTGAGTTTTGTTGTGGTTACGGTTTTAGGTAGCTTCATTTTATTATATATTTGCATTGAAAACAGAATCGGGTTCTTTACTTTCAATATTACTAGATAGTTGAGTCTAATTTGCTTAACATCCCATTTTGAAGTGGGCTCTATTAGATAATTGAATATAAAGCTAATAATTTGTTGTTATATCGTCTAAGATTCACTATAATTTAAGATTTTGTTCATAAAAGATAAATGATTGCTATTGATGCATTGTTTTATTATTGTTATCATTAAATTGTTTAATTAGTTTGGTTGTTTCTAATCATTACAAATTCCGTTTACAGTAATAACGCGATAAAATATAAAACAATACTATCATTTCTGAATCGATATAATTTGATAGAGATGGGTAATTGGACGTGGTAATTGCAAAACTGATGTGGTAATTAATGATGGACGTGGTAATTTTGTCTATTATTTCAACTTAGTAAATATATTATATTTGCAGGTTTCCAGTGAGCTTTTTGTTTAAACCCAATATTTTACAGATTTTAGCTTAAAATATAGAAAAATTAGCCCTATTCAAAATAATTATTATGAAGTTAAAATTTTTATAAAATGCTCAAAATTATGGAGTTTTTTCATCATAAAAATACGTTTTTTCAGTATAATTATAATATTTTAAACTCAATAATTTCAGTTTAAAGTATTTTAGGTTTCAATAAATATGAGAATTTTGATTGTGATATTTATTGTTAATTAGAGGTGGAATAAAATTTAATATGATGTCACAATATATACTAAATCAATTATTATCGACCACCTACACCACATTTTGGAATGAGCTAAAAATGCAAAAAATGACTACTCACAACTTTCATGATCGAAAATTTTAAATTGCCACGTACAATTACCACGTCGTGGTCGGACGTGGTCCAAATCGGACGTTATACGTGGAATTACCCAACTCTAATAATTTGATGATATCTAAAAAATTAACACCAAAAATATAGAGTCCTTTATGTACATAGTTACAGAAGTAAAGAACGCATTAAAATGAAAATAGCATTTTAAAATGTTCCTGTGATTGAAGTAATCGATTATTGAGTGGATGTTTTTGAGATGTACCAAAAGAGTGAGCCGATATATAAAAAAACAAATTCCGTTACTTCATTTATGTTATTTTGGTTTAAAACAGTATCATTATCTTCTTCAATTGAAATTATGTTGAAATAATAGTAATTACATGACTCACTCAACTGCAACAATCCAACAATACATCTAAACGATTCTAAACGCATTATTGAAAACATAATTTGCTATATAAAATGACTTTGCTAAATATATTAGAAAATGTGATCATCAGAGAAAAAGGGTGACCAGTATAGACGTAATTTACGGAGTGATGTCTTCTTATATTAGAAAATGTCAAATACAAAAATACAATAACCTCATTGAGTAGTTTTCATCGCAATAAATTCATTTATCGTTAATAATAACTCATCATAATCAAAACTGTTCATAAAGTTAATGAACTGATTCAATTAGTCAATTAAGAGAGCTTAACTGGAATGAACTTAATCCACAAAGTCCTGTTTGTAAATCTATATGACGCTCTGAATCAACTTAAGAACATTCACATTGAATTCATAATTTGAGTTGTTCTCTTGTGCATTTCTAACATGTTCTTAGATCAAATTGAATAAGTTGAGAATGCAAAACTGCTTCGCCATGTTCTCCTCTTTTACGTTTGCAGATAATAAAAATTAAATCGCTCGTTAAGCTACATTTTCTATCCCATTATACTTTTGTATTAGCTTTGAAAGTGAATGTTTCTTGATTTTATCATTGTAATATGATTTGCATTGCTATGCCGTCCTTCCTATAAATTGAGAAGCTATTTTGTCCCAATTAATTACACACCCGTTATATTGATTAACTTGAGTAATTATTTTTGATATCTCTTCACTAGTCCATTTTCTATAGTGGTTGATAATTGGGTTCATATGGTGTGTTAACTTTAAATATTAATAATGTATATATTAATAATGTTAATATTTTATGAATAATTTTGTTGTCGAATTGGGCTTTTGAATTCACTAGTTTGAGTTATAACATCAATACATAATGTGCATTACGTAACGATAGCGCTTTTAATATCATAATACTTTGATTTAAAAATTAATTTAAATAATCTTATCTCATATTCACACAATATAAAAAAATATGTGTGATTGTAATATTCCAACATATTATAAGTTTTCACTCAAACAACTCAATACGGAACAATGTTGATTTTATATTTTAAATTAAAATACTAAATACAATAAAAAAGTGTAATAATTTCAAAAAATGTACAATGGTTCATCTATTCATTACACATCACTATAATTCACCAGCCACTCTTTTCCAGCTGTCCCTCAGCGATTTCGGCCACATCCACGACTTGAACTTTCATCTTATCCGGCTTTGGCTTGTACCTGTATCCGACTATCTCCAGTTGAACCGGTTTCTACTCGAACCTTGGTGACCGAGCTAGTATTTTCCTGGGCAGTTTCTTGAGGACCCTGAAGAAAATGTTGCACTGAACGGCCTTGTCGTTCTCGTTCAGGTTGAAACTGGGCGAGTTCACGTTGAAGTATGAAGGGGAGCGCGACTGGAAATTATTTGAGATGGAGGGGTGTGGGCGGTGCTCTGAGTTAATTAGAGGTGAGCCAATGGTTGGCTTGAGCTGCTCAATCGTTTTGATGTCCATTTGCTGTTTGTAGAGCGGTGAAATGAGGAACGAAGACTCTTTTTACACTTAATATATCGGAGAGGGGACCACGCGCTTGGTGCTTGTGTTCAAAGCCGACAAAATATCGGACTAATGACTTTCGTGCGAGATTGGTTGCGGGATTGGAGGCTTCGGAAGCATAATCGTTTCAGGCCTCTGTTTAATGTTGGGTTTCTGATTATTTGCGCTAGATTCCTGAATGAGATCCATTTGCGCTAGATCAGGCTAGCAGTTCAGTTCTTGGTTGTCGGCGTAACTGTTGTTGATCTACTCTTGCAACTGCGTCTTAAAAGTGTCACTCTATTCAATTTGTTTTGAATTTGACTTAGTATTAAATGTTTTCTCTTGAGTGGCTTTAGTTAATTTATTATTTTCTTTTGCAAGATTATCTTTTGACACTAAAGCATGATTTTTAGATTGACTAGCAAATTGTTTATATTAAGATTTTTAGGTGTCAATGTTAGGATTTGTCATTTCATTCATATTCTTTTCTCTTTCAGGTTACTAATCTTTCCTATCAACTTACAACTTAGTATTACTGTTGGTCTGTTTATTTGTTGGTATATTTTCAGGAACATCATTTGATTCATTTTTCTTAAATTGTTGGTAGTCAACCGAAACATTTTCATTTTCTACCTCGACTTCTTATTGTCGTGTTTGTTCAACATTGCGATCAGAGTTTTTGGTATTTACTTTCTTTTACGATTTTGGTTTTATTTTTGTGTTTTGAACAACAGAACGAGAACTTTGCTCTGATTGCATATTGTCTTGTTATTGGCCGTCTTCAGGATCCGTTTGATCATCGTTTTCATTATTGATTTCAGCTTCCTCGACAACTTATTTAACGTTGGTGCTTTATTTGGATGTGGCTTTGGGCTTTGTTTTTTCTTTTTTATAAATTTTATTAATTTGACTGTTTTCTTAAGCAGCTGATAATGCGCCTTTGTTGTCTTCAGTTTAGTTACTTGCCTTATTTTACTTAGATGGAATAACCTAAGTGTCGTTTTTCTAATTTTAGTTCTAAGGAGTTTGCTTACTATTTTACTTCTTTGTTGGTTTACTTACATTTAATTGTGCTGAGTCTTAGCTAGGTTCAGAAATCGAGTATTTACATTTCAGTTAAATAATTTTCTGAGATTTAAGCTTTTTCACCTGTTGAGTTTCAGTTGTTTAGTTATTGTTAACAATTTATTGATTTGATATGATTTCATCTTCTTCCAGTTCTTCAACATCCTCTATTTCGGCTTCTTATTATTCTTCATATTCAGTATTTTGCATTTCTTATGGCTCCATTTAATAATTATTATCTTAAACATCAGTATTTGCTTTACATGTTGTTTACATATTGTTTTAAGACGCGTAGTATTGTTGTATTATTTTGATTACGTATTTTTAGTTCTAATGTGCTTTCAGATGAAAGTTATATATCTGGAAAGCCTAATTATTAACACTGCTATATATGTAAGTAACTAACACGTTACAATAGTATTGTGTTCATAATACAAGGATTCATTTATAAATAACCTCACAATATAAAGTAAGATACTATAATGTTAAATATTGTTATTATTATTTTAAGTGATGCTAATATTCATTGTACTAAATATATAATATAATTAAACTTAAATCTTTTACATAAAAGTCAACTTGCGCACCGATCTTTAAATATCAATTTGTTTATACTGTGTAATGTAACACTTAGTACTAAATTATTTTTAATTCGGTATTTCGCATTTATACTTTTGCATTATAGTATACGAAACGTCATCGCTTCCATTTAATCGGTCAAAAAGATTTAGTACACGTAGATTCATATTATAAATATTAATAAAAAATTAAAGGAAAGCACTGCCGAATCTCAGTGCTAAGTGTGTTCCTAAAACTCTTTTTAGAAGACTTTCATTACTTTCAAACACAAATTTGTATATTAGGTTCCAAAACTTTTTGTCCCAGTAATGTAGCATATTTCTTGCATTTTTGAGCAACAAACAGTAACAGAGCTTTCATTATATTTTCGTATTCTTACTAATTACAAAATGTTTGGTGTTCATTGCTGAAGAATTGAAAACATAATATATAGTAACCCAGATCATATCAAAAATATTCAATAAAACGGAGTATAATGTTAGTTTATGACGTTAGAAATACATTAAATGTGACAATTTACGTAAATCTATGTATATATCACTTCATAGAGACTAGAACAAACATAGTCATATGCTTCGAAAGTGAATTGAAGATTCTCGCACGTCAACGCTTCTATTTTCAAAACGAGCTCAGCCCATAAGTTGTACATATTCAGTGAAAACTTAGTATACTACTTCATAGAGCACAAAATCGTACATCTCCCTGAAAATATGATTAAAGATAAGCAATGCTATTTTGTCATTCTGGACAATTGAAACTAAATAATTGTCTAATCGACTATAAAACTCAATATTTAAATAATGATATCTTCTATAGCAATCTACAAATAACTCTACTAAAATAGTTAACATATATGTTATAAATAAATATTGCTAAATAGTGAAATGATTAACTTTTGTTAGAAATAAAGTTCGTTGTCTAACTATAAAATGGTTAGTTAATAATATATTACTTCAAATTCTAGGAATGCACATATGTTTATATATACTAATAATACATAATATACCATAATTGATGTACATTTGTAAAGTGTAAGCACAAGTTCATTCGCAGTTTTCGGTTTAAACTTAAATAGTTAATAGATCACCAATTCATAAATTAACGTTATGTTATAATTTGATGTTATAATTGGTGCTTTAATTTGTTTAACATGCAGTGCTTAAATATATAATAGTTCGTTTACCTTTATAGCATCCGGGCAATAAATATCGGGGATGATACTAGAGCCTTCTGATGATATATCAATTATTAACTCATTTATACAATTTAGAGTATAAAGCAATTTTTCATCTGGTATAATTAATATCGTGTATTAACTATAAATATCAGTTAATATATGTAATTGTAAACTTACTGGATTCAACCTATAATACAGTAAGTAAAATGGATATATATCGTCGTAAATTTCTTTAGATACAAATATACAAATAGACAAATTTATTATTTGTATTTAAGACACTTTTCGTTTTGGAGAAAATAGTGTGAATATAATCACCTCTGGTTATGAAACGTTAGACTGTGAAATTTGTGATGATAAATATGTACTCTATGGCATTTGTTCAACAATAATTCAATATGTGTAGTTACATTAGGGTGTTTAAAAATGCAAACAAACTTTTATATTCTTAGATAATTAATGTGTTTGTCCTCATGGATATATACTGAATCAATAAACATGTATCAACATTTTGGATATAATTAATGAATATCGATACAATTTTGATGAAATTTAAAACAATTTCATAAAACTAGATAATAACTTACTTTAAAACTTTAGTGTTTTGGATAAACAACTATTTGATAATATAACAAATTTGAATCAATCTATTTAATCATAAAATGACCTCATATTCCAACTTAATGATACAATTATATAGTACAATGCAATCATATAATAACTAATATTGCAAATAAACTGTTCAAATATACAGGGGTATTAGTTTATTGGAGGCGCATGTATCCAGACCCAGTGCCACATTATTGGATAATATAGTTTAAACGGTAAGTGCTAATGCGTAAATATTAATGCCTACGTTGAAAATGATAAATGTGTCTGTCCATAATACTCTACTTTAATTAATAATGTATGTACGTGTTAGGTGATTAATTCATATGTAATAAATGATACTTGCACATGCCCTGATTTTTCATAAATAGTAAATAACACATGCACATGTCCAAATAATTCTATTTTAAGTGGAACGCAGTGTCAATGTATTATTAGTACTTAAGTAATAATTAATGGTAGTTGTTAGTGTCCTGCGAATCATACAATTCAAGATAATGTGTGTTAACCTGATGATATTTTAAATTGCAGTGCAATATAGTTTACAACTAATTATTAAATCATTTTTGCAACACACAATATCACAGCATTTGATTATCAGATGAATAAATATATATTTAGCGCAACTGATTATATTTAAAATGCGTTTATTGATATATATGATAATGTTCTTTAGCAAACTTCGTTTTCACCATTATTCGAATCATAGACCTAATTTGATAATATCAAAATATAATTCGGAGTATAATTATTCGATAGTGGCACATTGTTATCAAACCAAAATTAATTAATTATAAATGTTTTACATATAGTTTCCAAAACAGGTTGTATTCTGAACGTAAATAGCGGAAAATAGTTAAATATCATATCAATATCTACAACAAATGTTATTATAACAGATTTATATTTAAATATTAGTTTCCAAATGGCTTTTGGAAATATTACACTTATAAATAAAATCGAAAATATTATTAAAATAACAAATTATTAGATATTTGGAGTATACAATAGTAAAGGGTCTATTGCATTACTTAGTTCGATAATAACTAATTGCTAAATAGAAATCAATAATATTAATATTGCTCCTTTGTAATTTAATGTGGGTAATATTTCTTCATATCTCATAAGTTATGCTATTTCAACTTAAATAATTATGAACAATATTTAAATTAATTTAGGCAACTCCACCACACCATATATTTCAAACTCAATTTCTTCTACAGCAACAATTTAATATTAATATGGTGGTTTAATTACTAATATAAAAAATACTACAGTTTTAGCTTAATAAATAATATATAATTGCTACTAAATACAGCAAACATAGTATATATAACAATCTGGATTTTTGTTTGGTTATGCAGATGCATACACAGATATTACATTGAAAAAGTTATGCATAATGTCTAGTATTAGTAGTACTACTAAGTTTCACTATTTATTCGGATTAGGGGGATACATTTGTGGAAAACTAACGCTGTAAAAATCTAGCATAGTCTTTACTTTACAAGGGCTGTACTTGTCTGCAGTCGGAATAATTGGCTAATGTGACACTAATTCAGTTAATGTTACTATTGCTGACTTAATTATTACTGTAACTACTTCAGTAGCATCAGGTACAACTGCATAAAATGGTGGGGTAGGAGCGTTAGTTGGGGCATAATATGGGAAATATTTATCTGTGCTACACATATTATCAGTAAATAGTACTATTAAAGCATTATATTCTACAGGAGGGTTAATAGGTTATGCTTAAGCTTGTGTGATGACTTTAAATAATACTACGGTGAGCAACAACTAGGTAAGCACATAATTTAAATATACTGGAGGAATTATTGGTCGTTCATTTTCGTCAAAAATACTTATATATTAATCAAAAATACATTCTGTTAAAATTACAGCTCTGGACGTCTATGGTATATTATTGGGATAAAATAATAATAATTAATATAAAATATAAAATTCAACGTCATCTGGAAACAACTATTTAAATGGGAAATTACAAAGCAATTGTCCCGCATTAACAAATATTAACTCTCTAAGAGGTTGTTGAATGAAATATCATTGTAATATACTTTAACTGATATCATATAGATTTTATAAGCTTTTACGCACGAAGAAATACATTCAAGCGGTGATGTATACACTTATACAAATCATAATATTATAATTTTGAATTTTTGTAATTTATAGCAGGAAAACAATTTTGAAGTAAAATTTTATTTCAAAATTATAAGTAATATAATAATAATATATTGAATATTTTTTCTGCGACGAATTTTAATATTTATTAACATACAAACTTGTAATTTATATGAAAAAATATGATACATAGAACATAGAAACATATTTAAAGTTGTGTAGTATATTTAATGACAGTTAAAAAATATTATGTTGGAATACAAATAGTATAGCCGTTAATTTAATATAATTTGAAAACTTAAATTTTACATATCTATCATAAGATATAAATAGTGCATTTAAACACAACCTATATATGATGTGAAAATTCATTTATAACTAAAATATAATTATAAGTGAAATGAAAATAATATATTTATGAAAATTGAGGTAATTGCTTTTAAAGAAACTTGAATTCAATGAAGAAAAGTGAGATGTCTTTAAAGCTTGCATCTATATTTTACATTATTTGTATTAATCGCCTTCAGTATTTTGTATTTCCTGATTGCCTTACGTTTCATCCATTCAATAACTATTAATATTATCTTAAACATCAGTATTTGCTTTGCATGTTGTTTACATATTGTTTTAAGACGCGTAGTATTGTTGTATTATTTTGATTACGTATTTTTAGTTCTAATGTGCTTTCAGATGAAAGTTATATATCTGGAAAGCCTAATTATTAACACTGCTATATATGTAAGTAACTAACACGTTACAATAGTATTGTGTTCAAAATACAAGGATTCATTTATAAATAACCTCACAATATAAAGTAAGATACTATAATGTTAAATATTGTTATTATTATTTTAAGTGATGCTAATATTCATTGTACTAAATATATAATATAATTAAACTTAAATCTTTTACATAAAAGTCAACTTGCGCACCGATCTTTAAATATCAATTTGTTTATACTGTGTAATGTAACACTTAGTACTAAATTATTTTTAATTCGGTATTTCGCATTTATACTTTTGCATTATAGTATACGAAACGTCATCGCTTCCATTTAATCGGTCAAAAAGATTTAGTACACGTAGATTCATATTATAAATATTAATAAAAAATTAAAGGAAAGCACTGCCGAATCTCAGTGCTAAGTGTGTTCCTAAAACTCTTTTTAGAAGACTTTCATTACTTTCAAACACAAATTTGTATATTAGGTTCCAAAACTTTTTGTCCCAGTAATGTAGCATATTTCTTGCATTTTTGAGCAACAAACAGTAACAGAGCTTTCATTATATTTTCGTATTCTTACTAATTACAAAATGTTTGGTGTTCATTGCTGAAGAATTGAAAACATAATATATAGTAACCCAGATCATATCAAAAGTTTAGTTTTCACTCAAACAACTCAATACCGAACAATGTTGATTACAATACATTTATAAATGGATTTGAACAATAAATAAAAAAGTACAATAATTCCAAAATTTCAAATGGATTCATCTATTCATTACACATCACAATATTGTATAATCAATGTTAAATGTTAATAATTTATGAATAATTTTGTTGTCGAATTGTGCTTTTGAATTCACTAGTTTGAGTTATAACATCAATACATAATGTGCATTACGTAACGATAACGCTTTTAATATCATAATACTTTGATTTAAAATTAATTTAAATAATCTTATCTCAGATTCACACAATATAAAAAATATGTGTGATTGTAATATTCCAACATATTATAAGTTTTCACTCAAACAACTCAATACGGAACAATGTCGATTTTATATTTTAAATTAAAATACTAAATACAATAAAAAAGTGTAATAATTTCAAAAAATGTACAATGGTTCATCTATTCATTACACATCACTACTATTCACCAGCCACTCTTTTCCAGCTGTCCCTCAGCGATTTCGGCCACATCCACGACTTGAACTTTCATCTTATCAGGCTTTGGCTTGTACCTGTACCCGACTATCTCCAGTTGAACCGGTTTCTACTCGAACCTTGGTGACCGAGCTAATATTTTCCTGGGCAGTTTCTTGAGGACCCTGAAGAAAATGTTGCACTGAACGGCCTTGTCGTTCTCGTTCAGGTTGAAACTGGGCGAGTTCACGTTGAAGTATGAAGGGGAGCGCGACTGGAAATTATTTGAGATGGAGGGGTGTGGGCGGTGCTCTGAGTTAATTAGAGGTGAGCCAATGGTTGGCTTGAGCTGCTCAATCGTTTTGATGTCCATTTGCTGTTTGTAGAGCGGTGAAATGAGGAACGAAGACTCTTTTTACACTTAATATATCGGAGAGGGGACCACGCGCTTGGTGCTTGTGTTCAAAGCCGACAAAATATCGGACTAATGACTTTCGTGCGAGATTGGTTGCGGGATCGGAGGCTTCGGAAGCATAATCGTTTCAGGCCTCTGTTTAATGTTGGGTTTCTGATTATTTGCGCTAGATTCCTGAATGAGATCCATTTGCGCTAGATCAGGCTAGCAGTTCAGTTCTTGGTTGTCGGCGTAACTGTTGTTGATCTACTCTTGCAACTGCGTCTTAAAAGTGTCACTCTATTCAATTTGTTTTGAATTTGACTTAGTATTAAATGTTTTCTCTTGAGTGGCTTTAGTTAATTTATTATTTTCTTTTGCAAGATTATCTTTTGACACTAAAGCATGATTTTTAGATTGACTAGCAAATTGTTTATATTAAGATTTTTAGGTGTCAATGTTAGGATTTGTCATTTCATTCATATTCTTTTCTCTTTCAGGTTACTAATCTTTCCTATCAACTTACAACTTAGTATTACTGTTGGTCTGTTTATTTGTTGGTATATTTTCAGGAACATCATTTGATTCATTTTTCTTAAATTGTTGGTAGTCAACCGAAACATTTTCATTTTCTACCTCGACTTCTTATTGTCGTGTTTGTTCAACATTGCGATCAGAGTTTTTGGTATTTACTTTCTTTTACGATTTTGGTTTTATTTTTGTGTTTTGAACAACAGAACGAGAACTTTGCTCTGATTGCATATTGTCTTGTTATTGGCCGTCTTCAGGATCCGTTTGATCATCGTTTTCATTATTGATTTCAGCTTCCTCGACAACTTATTTAACGTTGGTGCTTTATTTGGATGTGGCTTTGGGCTTTGTTTTTTCTTTTTTATAAATTTTATTAATTTGACTGTTTTCTTAAGCAGCTGATAATGCGCCTTTGTTGTCTTCAGTTTAGTTACTTGCCTTATTTTACTTAGATGGAATAACCTAAGTGTCGTTTTTCTAATTTTAGTTAAATTATTTCAGTTAAATAATTTTCTGAGATTTAAGCTTTTTCACCTGTTGAGTTTCAGTTGTTTAGTTATTGTTAACAATTTATTGATTTGATATGATATCATCTTCTTCCAGTTCTTCAACATCCTCTATTTCGGTTTCTTACTATTCTTATGGCTCCGTTTAATAATTATTAATACTATCTTAAACATCAGTATTTGCTTCGCATGATGTTTACATATTGTTTTAAGGGATACTGTCACGAGAACTTTGTGTTTATTACTATTCTTGTCCATCTGCTAACTTGATTTCATCATTTTAATTATGTATTATATTTTTTACTGGTTATTTAAGTTGCTATCTAGCATTGGGCTGCATTAGTTTGGTCTAAGTTTAATTTTATTTTAATTCAGTGTTTGGTATTTCTTTTTCTTTAAAAATATTTTTATCTTGATATTTTTTGACATTTTTATTCGCTTATTCATCTTTTGCTTTTATAACTTATTATTGCTCTATATTTGAAACTGTTAAAACTTTAGCAGTTTAGTCAGTTTATTATTCAATCTATTCCTTAGATTTCTACTGCGATTGAGATTAATATATCATTTATGTGGTTTACTTCACATTATTATTAGAAGACATAGCAGAATACTTTCGACTGACCTAAGTAGATTTTTATGAATTAATTCTAGATTATTGTACACTCTTATTTTCGTATTTGTTATCAATTGTTTACAATTATTTAACTGAACTGTTTCTAGAATATTACACACTTTTATCTTCTTCATATCGTGGAATACTTTTCATACTGTATTATGTACTGTGTGACTTCATTTCTTGAGTCGCACTGATTTCTTCTTCCTGGAATTCTTCATCAGCGTATAACTCTTCGATTTCAGCGTCGTCTAAAATTCGAACGTAATCAGTTTACATAGAATTGTTCACTAACATTATCTGATCTTCTTACGATGGCACATAAACTGGGATTTCATTGTTGCATTATACACCTTCTTCAAAAGCAAACAGTTAACTATTTTGGCAAGATTTGTTATATAGCTCTATGATCTCATCGGAATCACTGTGTTCAGTATTTACTTAGACTTTAAATGGGCTTTTTGAGCTTTCTGGCAAAGTTTGTGAAGATTTTGTTATCGTTTTCACCTGCTATTAAAACTAGAAACTATCGACGCATTTTTAGCTTAAAACATCTGTGTATGTCAATTTAACTTATTTCTTGATCAGATTGTCAACTTTTTAACTGATGGTAGCATCATTGGTCTAAACTTTAATCAGTTCTTTTTGATCTCTAACTTTTCCTTTACTTAACATTTTAGCCTGCCTTTGGAGATGTTTAGATGACACTTAAATTTCAGTCAAGTCCAATTAATTCAATGTAATATCGTCATTTTCTTCGTACTCATCCAACTCCTCTAACTTGTTTCCTTCGATTACAAGAGGTTTGAATAGATTGCTTTCACTACTTTCTGGCTCCTTAGCGGCTTCTTTGGCTTTAAAACCAATCGTTGAAGAATTTTATTTTTATCTAGACAAATCAGACCTAGATTTGTTACCTAAATTTGATAGTGAGCTGCTTGGTTTATCAAGTTTGCTTGAAACAGACTGGATGTCTTTAATGGTCATTGGAACAATTTTGTTTCCATTTGCATCTACGGTATAATATCTTTACAACTCTATATCAGCAATCCATTTTGTATTGAATTAGTCGAAAAAGATGTTCTCACCGTTTATTATTTGGCACATTACATCAGTTGTGTTGTACAGACCAGCTATTTTGTAATATCTAGTTCCTTTGGAGTCAATCGCGAATATTCTATTTTCTGGGTCAACTTAGTAGATAATTCCTCCAACATTCTAAAATTTTGCTTTCGTTTTAGGGTCGGTGTAAATTAGTTTCTTATCAGTTGCTTCAACTTCTAATTAGTAAAGTGAAACGCGTTTGCCTTGGTAGTAAAACTCTGTCGGTGAGCCGAAATCCAGTTCGTTTTAGTCTTGTGCGATTTTTTATATTACGACAGGAGGTTACGCGTTATTGTTGAGTTTGAGCGCGGATGTGAGTGCTTATTTTTCTTTGTTGATTATGGTGTATGCGTATCCGTGTGCGTCGATGCTGTATATCATTCCGTCGTTGGTGATGTATCTGGTGAATTCCGATTCGTTTTGTTCAATCACAACGTTTTTGTTGTTGTTATCTACGTAGCATGTGACGAATCCGTCAGTTGTTTTCACGTCTTTGATTAGTTTTCCTTCTGCGTTTCTGTACAGTTGATTTTTATTCTAATCATTATAATAGTATGTTCCGTCTGGTTTCATGAAGTACTCCAGTTTTGATTTTGTGTCTTTGTACCGTCCGTTTTCAACTTTTGTGAATTGTTTCTGCTCAAGGTAAACTACTTCACCATTTGCGTTGTAGATGAACTGTGTTTTATCTGGTGCGTCAACTTTCTTGAGCATCATCGCCTTCTTCCCCTTCGGCTCAATTATGCTTGAGTTGTTATTCTCGGTTCCAATTGAAAACGAGTTCATTTCGGCTGAGTGCTGCATCGACGCGTTTGTAAGGGGCATTGGTTCAGATTGTTCAACGAAGTCAACAACACTTTCATTTTTAACCTTGAGCTCTTTCAAAGGGTGAATTTTCTTGTACGTGAACTCGAGGAGTTCGTTGTTGTTTTGTTCGTATATATCGGACACAGCCTGTTCAAGGTCATTTACTTTATTTTAAAGAAGTTATAGTTCATTTTTGTCGTTTAAAGTTTCTTTTGAGTGGTTTTCGGACTGTTTTGTTAAGAGATCTTTCTCGTGGAGGAGCTCCTCAAGCTGTCGAGCTAGGACGCAGATTTGATTCGCAAATTCTTGACATTCGGACTCCTTCTTGAATAACTAAGAGCGGATGGCCTTCATCTCGTCATCCTCCTCCAGATTCGCTACTTTTGACTGCATCTGCTCCTAACTAGCCTTCTGGTCAATAAACTTCCGATCGGCCTCGTACAAACGGCCAATTCTGTCGGACTCCTTCAACTACTGAAAGGTTAAAGAAGTCTGCTTCTTCAAACGACGCTCCGCTTTCGCCTGCTACTTCTGCATCAACGCTATCTCCTTCGCATACTCGCGAATCTCAAGCTGTGCAATGCGCAACTCCTTCAACGTGCCAGACAAATCCTCCTAATCTGGAATCACATTCTAAATGTTATTCAACAAATCAAATGTTTGCGAAAATGTTGACGCATTGAGCTACGCCTCAGCGCTTTTTAAAAATTAATCGTAAATAGGTAAAATATTCTTTGGCACCAAGTGATCTATCATTGGATCACAATCCAATTATTCTTCAAACATTACGTACATCGGTCGGGCCTCAATATTTGTTCGCAAAGATTAAAAGCATTGTGAAATAGTGTCTTTAAGCATTTCATTGATTAAAAGAGGTAATTTTAACTATAATTGCGCATTCATATGTGGAATGGTATAATATTCTATTTATTATATTTTACTGATATATACGTTAAATTAGATAAATCAATCATTTCTTGAGTAATATTACAACAATACTAAGTAAACCCAGCAGAGCTGTAACTAAAAATAACAAGCAACATTTACTACAATAAGAGTTTAAATTATCTTGATTCTCCACTGCTTGTTAGCTTTTAACTAGATCTTGCTCATCTACAGGGATTGAAAACAGTTTTTTTGCTTGCAAAGTTGCACCATGTGTCATAACTTCCTCTGGGTTTATAGTGTTCATAATGTTCATTTAAAAATAATCCTTAACTAGCTATTAAAATTTTGGAATACGACACGAGCCACCTGCTATTACAACATATTAAATTTATTTTTTTGTAAGTTGCGCACTTAACAATGTCGAATTTATCGATTGTAAAACTTAGTTAAATAAATTTATAGAAATATCTTCTAATTAGCTTTAATATACACTTTAACATAAATTAATACCATCATAAATAGAATCTTCATCAATTTATGTAGTTTACATAGTAGAAAGATTATGTTTAGCTAACTAGCATAATCTTTTAAGCCGCAATACCGACTATAAGCTTTATTTAATATCTCTATTATGTTGTAATTGAAATTTTTCAGCTATTTAATTAAATATTAATTCATCAATATCGTTTCCACCAATGGGAACTTCATTTACTCCTAATATTTAAAATATACCTTCATCACCACGCACTATTGTACTATTAAATTTTGTAGCGCCAAAATCTAAAACACAAATATTTCCGTTGGTTAATTAATAAGCTTAGCAAGCTGCAATGGGCTCACTTATGAATCTAATATTTTTGAAACCAGCTTTTATAGCTGATTTTTTCATCATATTCACTTTAAATTCATTGAAAGATAAGGGAATCGCAATAACAACATTTTTTATTCTTGTTTCCAAATATTTATCAGCTAATGATTTCATTTTATAAATCAGTATTTAATATATGTCATCAAAACTGTAATTTTTAGACGAATGCTTTAAATTGATTTTTATTCTCTGCTAATTTTCGTCATTTTTAAACACTTTAAAAAGGAATTGTTTTGTAGAATCTTCATAGTCTTCGCTATTTGCTTTTAGATTAAACAAGGAATTGATATTAAATATCGTATTTTATGGATTTAATGCAAATGCATCCATCGCTGAGTCTCCTATTAATACTTATTTATCATTAAATTGTACATAAGCGTATGTATAATTGTTTCCTTCATCGTTTTATAATATTTATACTGATTATTTCAAATATACACCAACTTTACAAGTTTAATTACCAATATTTATTCCAATTGAAGACATTAAATAGATTTGTAAAGGAGTGGACGATTTGAAATATATATAATATTTTTATATAGCTCTATAAATTTAATGATTGGCTGGTAAATCTATATAAATTATAAATACTCATTATTGCATTATGTTGTAGTAATTAACAGTTTTTTAGTTATGTGTAACATAGTGACGTCGCCAGGAATCGAACCTGGGTCTGAACAAGAGGGCGCAGCGTCAAAATAGTTTCTGTGCTCCCACTGCACCACAACGTCATAATAATTTGAACAAAATTGTAATTAAGTAGATATATAGAATTCAAAATTAAGACCAACTGAACAGTGTTAAAGAAGACATCACTCCGTAAATTACGTCTATACTGGTCACATTTCCTGAACAGTGTTAAATAGTTTTATTAAAAATTGGAAAAATCTTCTATTTTTGAATAGTATTTAGAATAATATACAGAAAAGTGTGAATACTTCAAATTGAATAATTGTTGACCTAATTACTTATTTAGCTATCCTTAGGATTATGTCTGTTCTAAAATTAATATATTTATTGAAGCTTGTATCAATAAAATATACACTGATTTTGAACGAATTCTAAATACTGAACTTTGAATTGAATAATCATCTAACTAGCACTATAATGAAGTTAAAATATTTTAATAATAATCCTTCAGGATTGTGTCAACTCAGGTTGATCAACTTGAAAACACTTTTCAGGTTGAAAACACTTTCTTTTTCGAAAATCCTCTTGTCAAGTCACTTCTGGAGAGGTCAATTATATGACCTTCCACTTCATCAAATGTCTATCCAAGCCTTCGAATGGTACAACCCCACCAAGCTCGTGGTCAAACACGACTCGGCCCACGAGATAGCCGACTACCTGTCCGCGGACAAGGTGAAGTCCGTCCTGCTCGTCTTCGGCCAGACCTCAGCCAAGAAGATTGGCGTGTACGACCAGGTCGTGAACGCCCTCAAGGCCAAGAACATCACCATCTACGAGCTCCCGGGCGTCCGCGCAAACCCGGAGATCAAGACCGTGGTCGAGGGCATCAACCTCTGCAGGAAGTACGCCATCGAAGCCGTGCTCCCGATGGGTGGCGGCTCCACCTACGACACTGCCAAGGGCATCTCCGTCGGCGCCCTCTTCCCGGCCGAAGTCAAGTCCGAGCAGATCTGGGAGTGCTACGAAGGCACACGCCCGGTCACCAAGGCCCTTCCGATCTACGGCGTCCTCACCATCTCCGCCACCGGCTCCGAGATGAACAACGGCGGCGTGGTCCAGGACGACGAGCAAAAGAAGAAGTTCTCCTTCGGCTCCGTCCACTGCTTCCCGAAGGTCTCCATCGTGGACCCGAAGCTCCAGGCCCACCTGCCCTGGTTCCAGCAGGCAAACGGCTTCGTCGACGCCTTCATGCACGTCAGCGAGTTCCTCACCAACATGGAGGAGCCGGAAGACGTCGAGACCACCTACGCCCTGAACCTCTCTCTCCAGAAGTCCATCATCAAGGCCGGCGACAAGCTCCAGAAAAACACCGAAGACCACGTGGCCAGAGCCAACTTCATCTGGGCCGCCACCTGCGCCCTGAACCAGCTCTCCGGAGTGGCCATGAACGGCGGCGACTGGGCCGTCCACTGCATGGAACACGCCATGGGCGCCCTCGACTCCAAGATCTCCCACGGCGCCGGCCTCGGTGTCGCCTTCCCGGCTTTCGTGAGAGCCAACGGCGAGCGCGGACTCAGACTCAAGACCTACGACAGAATGGCCAGAGAGCTGTTCGGCAAGCAGGGATGGCAAGGCCTCATCGAGGGCTTCCAGGCCCAGCTCAAGAAGTGGGGACACCCGACCACGCTTGACGAGCTCTTCGGCAGAAAGATGGGAGACGAAGACAGAAAGCAGCTGCTGGACATCTTCATGCTGCGCCCCGGCTGCTACCACTACCCAACCGGAATGCTGCCAGAAGACATCGCCAGAGACTCCTTCAAGTACATGTGATCTATCTTTATACGTTTCTATGATTATTTATTTCCATCCAAAAAAGTTTCAGCGTTTTTTCGTCTTTATACAACATGTTTTCGTATTTTGAACACTTTATTCAGCTGCCATGTTGCTATTACATCTCATTTATTATTGTTAATTATTTATTCTCATTCCAGTTTTCATATATAATACTTCGATGAAAACACAATTTAAAAATAATAAAGAATAAAACATATTATTAATTGAAAGTCAATCAACCATAAACACCTAGACGCCGTACCCGTTGCCTGCGACTGCTCCGAATCTTCCGTCCGGGCTGCACGCGCAGCAGTAGCTGGCTTTGGGCGCCTTCCACATCCCGGCTACTTTATCGTTCTTGTACAGTCTTACCTCCTTGCCACCGCTTCCGCAGGCGAAGTAGGTGTCTTTTGTTCTTCCGAATTTGGCGTCGTAGATCATTGTCGGTTCGTCGGTGTCCACTTCCTCCTGTCTGATTGGGTCGTTTACTTTCAGGTCGTCCTGTCCCTTTACGCGGAGTTCCTCAGCGTTTTCGTCGTCGGCGTTTTTAACGTTTGTGAGGAGCTCCTGGTTAACTTATTGGATTTTGTCAATTAGAGTGGGGTCGAAGTCGTCAACTATCTTCTTCTGGGGTGCTTGGGAGGTCCAGTTCACCATTTTGATTAGAGCTGGCTGAGTTGGCTGTCTGATGTCGTATAAATGGAGCTGGTTCTCGGTGTTGTAGTTGCCAACGAGGAGGGTCTCGTCTCGGACGTCTAATGCGTCGCCGTAGACATGTACGTTGTGCATTGAGCTCACTGAGTGGCCGACGCGCATATCCCAGACCTGGACGGTGTGATCCCAGCCGGCGGTGTAGATTACGTTGAAATTTCTGTCGGAGTAGGCTAAGGAGAATACTCTGTTGGAATGGCCAGCGGTGGTTGACCCGTTGCCTTCTTGCAAAGTCATCATGAGCTTCTGCGTGGTTTCGTCGTACACTCGGACACGACCATCTTTACCAACCGCAGTGAAATTTCCTCCGTCGTTGTTGTATTTGCACGAATATATTTCAACTGGCTGATTTTAGTCATCTGTGCACTAAAACTAACTTACGAGCTATCCTCTAAAAGCATTGTAATGAGCTATTAAGCCTGTGGATAAGGATGCCAATAAAACCTATGGCTCATTCGCTTACTATTTAGGTCTAAAACAGCATGAAGTAACCGGAGTTGGTCTTGTTGTATTTGAGACTAGGCGGAAAAGTCTTCTTCCAGAAGCAACGTTATAGAGTTGAACTGAACCATCTCCTACTCCAGCAGCGATCATTTAGCAGTCTGGAGAAAATGAAAGCGAATAAACAGTGTCCTCGCTGTCTTTAATAACTGGTCTAAGATTTAGAGCTGGGAACATATTTGTGTGGAGTGAAAATTTTGCATCAAAATTTAGGTTTATTTATATAATATACTCAATTATTATATGATTATAATATGAAGAATAATAATGTTATTCATACTTCTGTATATCATTTCATTATATGTGAGAGAGGAATATAATGTGTTTTTATTGATCACTGATTAGAAAGGAAATTAGAGTGAGATCAGAGAAAAAATGATCGTAAACGTAATTTACATTATTTTACGGTGTTATGCATTCATTATTATCTAAAATGATAACATAACATTAGTTAACAAGCTCTTAATGGAATCTGCGAAACAGGATAATAACTTTTTACTTCGAAAATGTGTTCATGGTTGTTATAAGTCTTTTGAAACATGGCAGTATGTCAGTTTTGGGACATATTATAATTATATTACTCATATATAAATATACGTTCTTAATAAAATCCACTCCAACCGAAATATTGCAACATTTCTGATATTTAAACTACTATACGCTGTGTAATCTAATGCCTTAGCTGTTACGTCGCTTACAACTTATATAAGTCGTTCATAAAAATTTATACTATTATAAATTACGCATAAATATTTAATTGAGCACATAATAACTGAAAGTTACAACGGTTTGACTTCCACTCACGCTAATTATATTTGATATATTATTAATTAAATCCTTGGTTTTAATCTAACAATTCAGCGAAACTGATTATCGTGAAATTATTATCTTACGATGCGAAGCGAAACAAGAACATCCTCCCGTATGAAATCTAATAAAATTAAACGAAATACGCAATGGTTAAATATGACTGTAATCTTAATGTTGATATTACGAAATTAAAATTAGTCTAATTATCAAATATGAATGAAACACTTGTATGGAATCTAATTATCTATAACTATTAAATATGTTATGTTATTGTGTTTCCAAACATAGTCCCACCTGATTCGCTATTGCTAGATCGTTAAATAGAAAATATTCCTTTTGTTAATTAAAGAATATTTATTAACTTCACTTACAAACTCTTTCAATATATTGTTTATTATACGCTATAATTAAAATAAATATGATATCAGAATTGTATGTTTCAATAACGTGGCTTAAATATTCAAAAAGTTAATATATATTTTACGCTTTCTCAACCGAAATAAGAAACTTTATTGATATTGTATATTTGGTATTGTTTGTGTATAAAATAATTTATCAAATTGGTACTAATTTATACTTCCATCTCACAAATCACATTGAGATGAAAATTACAGTAATGCTCTATAAATAATGATATTAAAACTAAGTAATTCTATTAATTGATACTTGTTTGTTCTAATAAATTTATTGTAGTTTGTTCAAGATATTATCTTTTAAAATATTAGATGAGATACTAAATCTCAAACAGTTGAAACTATATAAACTATATGCTCAGCACAATCTTAATTCCATAACTAGATTAAGCAAATTGCTTTAATTAATTATTCCCAAAATATTTATATTTTTGATATTGTTATGATTAATATCGAAAATCGATACTTCACCTCATGGATCAATTGTTTTTAACTCCAACATTCTGTATTCAACTACTAAGTTTATAACTTATACAAATATAACATATTAAGATCAGCATATTATTTTACTTCGATTTGAGAATTTATCATAATTGATGATTTGAATATATTTAATCCGAAACTTTGTGATTTTGTATATTATTATCAAATCATTTTAATATATGCGTATGATGCTCAGAATTGTTCACTAAGTATGAGTTCATGATCAACTAAAAATATTATTGAAATTCATACATTTTTGAAATTACAAAGAATAAGCGATAGTAACTAGCAAATATACTAAAAGTTATGAACACTATAAAAACAATATATTCACAGAGCTATGAATGATTTAACGTTAAAATAATAGTATCAAAAAATAGCATTTTTTAATTATTTTTGGAATTTACTACAGTTCAATGTTTCCATAATTATATGAAGTTATATCTATCTATATTGTACGGGTGGATCTTCGTTTTTTTTCTCTAAATCAAAACATTGTTCAAAAATCATGTTGAAAATAGTGCACATATTTAAGTATTATTAAGATCTCAGCAACCGTACCAGTTCAACAAATTAACTATATATAGTAAACTATATTAGATACTGTATAATATAATAATACTACAATAATAATATTCTCATTTTTTGATCTTCAGAATTTCTGGAAACGTGACTTTTGTGATGTGGTTCAGATTGATGTTAATCGTAGGGAGAACGTTTATTACTATTAATGTAATATAACTATAATATAGTAACTCCTGAATTGCCTCCAAAACCGACATACTGCCATGTCTTTTGAATTTTTCGTTGAAAATTCTGCTTATATGTCAAATGCGATAAAACATAATTATTTGCTCGTTACGTTTACTCTATCCGTTTAAATATTCGGAATTGATTTTTCAAGTTTCCGTTTAAAGTTCTTTTAAAATCTAATTGATCGTTTTCGGTCATTACTTAAAAATTAGGAACCAGTTTTATCATTTTAGTTTCGTGTTCAAATACAATTTGAAGTGGAACGGGCAATTGAACACTATCAAAACGTGAATTCAAAGAACATACAGAAAGATTCGTTTAAAGTTAATGAAGAAGCTGGAAAAAGAAACAAATGAAGAATTGAAAGAAGTATTTTCAGCTGTATTTTCGGTTTTGTTATTTTAGATGAAGATAAAATATTATACTAGTAATATTATACTAGTAAATAACTTTTAGTCAATATACTTATATTTACGTATGCTTGATCTGAATTTTACAATAGTTATTGTAATTATCATTTTAAAAACAATATACTGTTTACATTACTTGTAAACCTATAATGATTCACAATTATTGTGTTTACATTATGTTTTCTATAATTATATGTATCAGTCTTCCACTCTAAATTTAATCAAATGAATTAACAATCTGAGCAAGCTGAATACAATTAGAGCATGATTTAAAAGTTTAAAAATAAGATTCATAATGGAGAGCTATAAATAAAAAATAGCATGAAACTTACATCTCTAGAATTCTTATAAGATTTATAAATACACAAGTTATAATTAAGATAATGCAATAATATTATTCCATTATTAAAAACTAGCTTCATAAAAGAGTTGATTGTTTAAGATTCCGATCTTCGAAACCTCGATGGGTTTGTGCTTGAAAATTTAGAAGTTCTTAATGTATCAGGAAATGAAAAATTGGGAAATTGTAGCTTTGAAAGATTCAAACAGTTATAACAACTTATTATCTCATGTACATATCGTACTGATATTTCTAAGCTTTTATTGCCAAATCTTAGAATACTTAAGCTATGTTTGAATTAAATAGAAGATATAACGTCATTTTCAAACTTAGTAAACCTGGAAGTGCTCGATTTATCTAATAATGAAGGCTTGGATATCAATCCTTTATAATAATTGAAATAGTTGAGAATACTAAAGTTATCCGAATGCAACCTTGAAACTATAAAAGCGTTGGAATTACTAACTAATTTAGTTGAACTAGATGTATCTGGTAATTAAAAAATTGATTTAACATCAGTACAGTTATTAGTTCATCTTAAATAGTTAAATATTTCAGAAACAAATACAAATAACATTGATATTCTGCAACAGTTAAATAGATTAGAAGAAATAAATATTTCATATAACGAAATATACAACATAAATGTTTTAAAATATTTACTAAATCTTACAACTTTGAATTTAACTTAAATCAATGTAAATAATATAGAAATACTACTTCAACTCAAACATTTAAAGGAACTAGATCTGTCTGAAAACCCTGACATTAATTTCAAACCTCTTTAGAAAATGGACTAACTTCAAAAATTACTATTGCGCAATAATAAATTAAGAAATATTTCTTTTTTAATAGGACTTGTTAATTTGGAGTGTCTTTAATTATCATTTAATATAAAACTTGATATATCTCCTCTTTAATACTTAGTAAATCTTATTAAATTAAATATTTCATAATGCGAAATTAACGATATTTCATATTTGCAAACATTGGTGAACTTGGAAGTGCTTGAAATCTATTCAAATAAAATACAAAATATTTAGCACTTACAGAACCTCGTTAAATTAACATATTTGAATATAAGTTAAAATTAAGTAAAAGACATTTCAGTTCTTAAACAGTTTAAATGTTTGAAAACGCTACAATTATCTAATAGTTTAGGCGTTGACATAACGCACCTCTAATATTTAACACAGTTAACTTACCTAACATTAGTTAACTGTGGTCTACATGAAATATCGGCACTAAGATCATTAGTAAACTTGGAATATTTAAATATATCTGCAAATAACATATATTACTTTTATCCAATAAGAGTTTTAGATGTTGAAGTATATGTTAAAGATAATTTAATTGTCGAAACTTCAGACTTTTTTACGTTCTTTGATGTATAAGACAAATCAAAATTAATTGATAGACGACCAGATGAGTAACAAATACTATTGATTAGCAAAATGAAAACTGTTGATACGACCACGTCTACTATTCGAGATATTAACAATAAACGCAAGAATTATTTATCAATGAAGTATAATGTAGAAAATACATTAATTTGTTTATAAGAGAGGTAACATGATATAGTACTATCGTTAACAAATAAAACAGTGCAGTTATATTCATTGCTAGACAAACAAGAATAATATCAGTGATCATCATTAAGTTTTTTTAATTAGGGGTGGTTTTGGTTCGCAATTCGTGAATAATCGTAATTCGTGAAAAAAAACAAATTATGCGAATCATGATGTGAAGGTGTGTGGTATGCGTGCTTTCTCAATATCAAACTTTCAAATTGCGAACCAAATTACAAAAACTTTCAAATTTTTCATTAATTTTATAAATAACTATATTAAGAAGTAGTGTGCTTTTGTAAAATCGAATCATTAGGTAATATATTCAATATTTATACGTAATTAAGATTAACTATTTAACTAAAAATTGCTTTTTGAAAGTCTCAATGAAGTCTGTTTGTGTCTCAACAGTATTTAATTAATAATATATAACTAAAAATATGTTAACAAATGAAACGTAAACTGCGAACTTTAAAATGTTCCCGAAGTGCATTTTACCAACAATTTTAGACGAGACGAATTTTACGCCGGAAACGGAAGTTGATGAGAACTTTTCAGGTGATGAATCGGAGGAGTTCGCTTTGGACGTTTGAGTTTTGATTAATATATTAATATATTATATATTGGACACAATATATTTAGTATTGGCTAGTTAATTTTGTAATACAATAAAATATAAAATGACTCACTTAACTGTAACCTTATCATCAGTACTAATTTAATCATTCAATCTTCATCTCATAAATCATGATTAACAATATATGAACAAGAGATTATAATATAAGAGGTTATAATAATTTATAATGCAATGTAAAAGAAAATTTCAGTTGAAACTTCACGAAGAGTTTTCAGTTGAAACGGGTTGTGTATAATATTTTCATATCAAATTCAAATCAAATTTTTCTCCTGAAATGATAGGTACAGATGTAGATAAAATATTGTTATGATACTATCAAATATAATCAATATTATCATATTTTTTGATAATCATTTATATTCATTTAATTTAGAATTAATTCATGTTTTTTATGATATTGTTGAATTCAAATGAAACATATGTTTGTTTGTACAATAATATTATTAATTATTCTAAGCATTTAATTGAGATTTATGTTCTTTTTCTTGTATTAATTTTATTATAAGTCTAATTAACTGAATTGTAACTATTTAATAATTAACATTCCAAAACTAACAATGAATTTGAAAATTAAAAATAAACTAGTTGAAAACATAGCGCTAACATAGGAGATTCACGCATTAAACCATATGGTTCTGAACTTATAGTTCAGTTGTACAGAATAAACTAGAAAACACTGGACGCGTAGTGAAGACATGCTTCTTAACCAGGCAACATTACTGTTCGGGGTAAATGACTTGAATCGGTTGCAAAAAATACTAATATCGAAGAATAGAAAGTAGATATACTTCAGAATTAGATACATAAATGAAAATCCAAATATGTTTCAGAACTGGACTTTGTATGAATTGATATAATTAAAATGAAATGCTTTCTCTGAGTTGTACACTGATAATTATTATAATCTAATTAGTAATTTAATATTGATTCATTTATTTTTGAACAATTATCACTCTATGAGATGTTCATTTTAAACTCTTTTTTGTTTCTTGTGTTTGATGAATTAAACAACGACAACAAATGATATGGCGATAACACTCGAAACAGATATAACAATGACCCAAATTAACCATGTTTGATTCTATTATTCTTTAACGTCTATGTATTTAATTGAAATATACGTTTGCTCGGTAGAAACAGCAGCCAAATACTTCTGCTCTGCTTTCAATCTATAAGATCCCGATTCCGTTATATTCATGTTGCAAGTCAAGTTATCGGTTGTTTGATAGCTATCGGAAATACAAACTACAGTATTATTCGACCCTTTGAGCTCAACTTGCAATTAATAGTCGTTATATCCCACGAACTCGTATTGAAGAACAGACTCTGGTTCAAGATAGTCACTGCGTTCACTTTAAAGTTTCATTTTGTAAGCAGTGTTGGATACTACTTTCAGTTCCTCTTTGAAATTTGACTCGAACGAGTAGTAAATAATATTTTTAAAATTCTCCGAGCTTACATTTATTTATATTTATTAGGAATGCTTTGTGTACAACTTGCAGTCTGAAACAGTGAATCTGAGCAAGATTGGAATAGAACACACATAAACTTCAGCGTTGGAGTCCGATTAGAATTTTGAATACAAAGTGGAGTTTTCTTCGATATTTTTAACGAAATATACTCCGTTTGGATATTTACGTGTTGTAACGCTCACTTTTTGGTCTAATTGGTAAATAACTGAGTAAATCATAACTATTTCAACGTCACAAGAACTTTAAATCTGCACCTACAAATTCTATTCTCCCTACACGTTCTGTAACATCATTGGAAACGAGACAAATGAACTTAAGTTAGTGAGTTGAACATGAGCACTGGCACTACTGAATGAAATCGTGCATGATTAATTATCTAAGTGAACACCAGTTGTAGCGGCTTGGACTACAATCTATTTGAATTCCTTGGATACTGTAATTTGAGCGTTGGCTATGGTGCTTATATTTTCATACAGCACTATTTTTGCTTACTTCTGATCAACTAATTAGTGAACTTTAGGGTTAAAAACAAATGTAATTAGCAGTACAGGATCTTTTGTGTAGATGAACACATATTTTAACTTTGGTTACAGATCATAGGTTCCTTTACAACTTATTAACAGATCACATTCTTCGGTTTCTGATGTAACTAAAGTGCTAGAAATGCACATGAACACATTTTCGATAGCAGGAATACTAACTTCAAGCTGTTAGATTTCATTTCTGAGTTAGTACAGTAAAGCCTAATCTGCTTAGACATTTAGTTTATAAATCATACCAACATCAATATAGTTCACACTATCACGTCTATATGTTACTAAAGAGCTATTGTCACTTTGTACTGAACAGACACACAAGAATGCAATCATAGATGGAGTGAAACCACTTTTTGTAATTTATCGCAAATAAGTTAGTCTCGAAAATGTTAAATTATAACATATATAATGAAATGTAACAAAATTTTAAAATTAGATAAATTATGATAAGCTTATTTAAACTTTTGCTATTATATAGTGTTGATGTTAACTTATTTGTTATTTGAAGTTTAATAATCATTTATATACACGTTGTATATAACGTCTGTGTATTAAACATATATTAAAAATTAAAAAATAGGCCAAAGATTATTAAAATGGATACACTTTGATAAAATAATAATAATATTTTGTACGTCCTTATCTGTGATGATAAGGTAGATATTCAATTGTATACACTTTGTATACTTAACGAGATGTGATATAGAGTTTGAAATACTACAATTTTGAAATAAATACCGCAGCATTTAAACTTTCACTACATAGAGTTAGCTTTAGTTATAATTCTTGACGTGTACAACTTTCAGACTCCTTTAAATCTATTTTAATAATAACTAGAATGCTACTTATACTATTATATTACTATAAATCAAATATACTACCTCTGGTCCTAAATATTCGAAAATGAAAGTATCGAACTGTATAAATATGCAATTTGACATATTTATCATTATCAGCAACTTATGGGTAACTTCGATTTTGATTTTAAATTGCAAAATATAACCAAAAATATATTTACATAAATTGAATTTATTATATGGAATCAGTAACTTGAAGTCATAAAATGTGGTATATTTCTTATAATACTTAAAATAATATCACAAATTAATTTTAAATTGTAAATAGCTTTTGTTTAAACCCAGACCAATACTAGTCATATTCAAAACAGTAATACCTTCATCACGAAGATCTTTGGTTCCAAAATTATCGCTTCCGATCATAGATAGGCCTTCGCAGTCCAACAATGGAAAGCTTAAAAATAGAGGACTTCGGCAACACAAGTGTAACAACACAGTATTACTGCCACTAATAATGATGAATACGAAAGCATCTCTGTCATAGAGTGCCTAGTAGGACTATTACCAGAATCAAACATGATGAGCGAATCTAACCAATAGCACGGGACCTGTTTCTCGAATCAAACCAGAGCAAGAATACACCAACTTGCTAACTAATCTAGTCAAATTTATTTAAGAATTTCGTGGAAACCTTCTGCATCTCTTAAAATCGTTTCTCGTTCTATCAAATATAATATCATATTTTTGATACAGTAGTTTGCAAATTCTTGAATTTTTAATTTAAGCTAGTTTCACCTATTCATTAAAGTTTCAGGTTAAGATCAACTAACAAAAAATGAAATTGTGTTTAGTTTCTAAACGCAATATATAAATATATACTAGTTATTTTACCATATCCAAGTAAAAATAATATATATTTTAATAATTCTTGTGGTTAGTGATTCTCCAGTTAATTAAAATGGTTTTCATCTTTTTTCCAATCTAAGTGATTCTGCTCCCTCATTTATGTAACAGCTTTAATGTATTTACTATATGTGATTTAACATCTTTTTAAATATTAAGTAACTATTTTACTTTATTTTATGGTATGAAATGTAAACATATATACATAATATTAATAATATTACGTATGTGTGTAGTGGTTTAATTAGTTTTTTACTATGTTTTTAAAAGACATTTAAAGTTTCTTAAAGAAATATTAAGAAACTTCTTTATTTTAAAAACAGATGAGTGTGAATACTTCAAATTGAATAATCGTTGACCTAATTATTTTTCCATCTATTCTTTATCATTTTTAAATCAACAAAATATTTTGATTATTGCAATAATACTGAATACTCTGAAATAAAGCGTTTGAATTGAATATTCATCTAACTAGCACTTTCATATTGTTAAAATATTTTAACAATAATCCTTGAGGATTGTGTCAACTCGAGATGATCAACTTGAAAACACTTTTCAGTTGAAAACACTTTCTTTTTCGAAAATCCTCTTGTCAAGTCACTTCTGGAGAGGTCAATAATATGACCTTCCACTTCATCAAATGTCTATCCAAGCCTTCGAATGGTACAACCCCACCAAGCTCGTGGTCAAGCACGACTCGGCCCACGAGATAGCCGACTACCTGTCCGCGGACAAGGTGAAGTCCGTCCTGCTCGTCTTCGGGCAGACCTCCGCCAAGAAGATTGGCGTGTACGACCAGGTCGTGAACGCCCTCAAGGCCAAGAACATCACCATCTACGAGCTCCCAGGCGTCCGCGCGAACCCGGAGATCAAGACCGTGGTCGAGGGCATCAACCTCTGCAGGAAGTACGCCATCGAAGCCGTGCTCCCGATGGGCGGCGGCTCCACCTACGACACCGCCAAAGGTATCTCCGTCGGCGCCCTCTTCCCGGCCGAAGTCAAGTCCGAGCAGATCTGGGAGTGCTATGAAGGCACGCGCCCGGTCACCAAGGCTCTTCCGATCTACGGCGTCCTCACCATCTCCGCCACCGGCTCCGAGATGAACAACGGCGGCGTGGTCCAGGACGACGAGCAAAAGAAGAAGTTCTCCTTCGGCTCCGTCCACTGCTTCCCGAAGGTCTCCATCGTGGACCCGAAGCTCCAGGCCCACCTGCCCTGGTTCCAGCAGGCAAACGGCTTCGTCGACGCCTTCATGCACATCAGCGAGTACCTCACCAACATGGAGGAGCCAGAAGACGTCGAGACCACCTACGCCCTAAACCTCTCCCTCCAGAAGTCCATCATCAAGGCCGGCGACAAGCTCCAGAAAAACACCGAAGACCACGTGGCCAGAGCCAACTTCATCTGGGCCGCCACCTGCGCCCTGAACCAGCTCTCCGGAGTGGCCATGAACGGCGGTGACTGGGCCGTCCACTGTATGGAACACGCCATGGGCGCCCTCGACGCCAAGATCTCCCACGGCGCCGGCCTCGGTGTCGCCTTCCCGGCCTTCGTGAGAGCCAACGGCGAGCGCGGACTCAGACTCAAGACCTACGACAGAATGGCCAGAGAGCTGTTCGGCAAGCAGGGATGGCAGGGCCTCATCGAGGGCTTCCAGGCCCAGCTCAAGAAGTGGGGACACCCGACCACGCTTGACGAGCTCTTCGGCAGAAAGATGGGAGACGAAGACAGAAAGCAGCTTCTTGACATCTTCATGCTGCGCCCCGGCTGCTACCACTACCCGACCGGAATGCTGCCAGAAGACATCGCCAGAGACTCCTTCAAGTACATGTGATCTACCCTTATTTGTTTTCTATGATTATTTTTTCTTCATCCAAGAAAGCTTTCGTATTTTTTCGTCTTTATAAATAGTTTTTTTGTATTTAGATTATTTAATATATAAAAATCTATAATAAATTTTCTTTCTCACTTCTTCAATCTCTTCAATTGTCCACAGTTACTCTAGCCCGTCAGATCCAGCGTTGCATTGGGCTTCGCCTTATTACCTTGCTCCCACATCCTCGATGCCTGACGGTGCTCGCGTATCATATTATAATTGTAATCATCACAGATATTAATTAATCTCATTATATATCATCTAGTCCTTTTGTAAAATCTTGACACACATTTTGACATGATTTTGAACATTCTAATATGATATTTATGCATTTGGTGATGGGGCACAAAGTCATAATTAGCACACATGAAAAATCATTAAATTTTACTGTTTTGGAATCAATATTATAGCTAAGTACTCATTAGTTGCATTTATTTTAATTTTGTTCATTTTTCATGGATTAACTTTCATTTAAATATCAATCATTTAAATACCAAAATTTTAACATAAGATCACTGCATGAGCCTGTCCATGAGTTCGACGAAGAGTTCGTAGCTTATAGTTCTGGTGTTCAAATCGGCAACGGCGTCGAATAGATCCCCAATTTACTCTTCAGAAAGTTTCACGTTCATCTTTTAAAATATTTGAACCAGTTTCTTCTTGTCAATTGTTCCAGCGCAGTCGAAATCAGCAGCCAAGAACAGAATCGTTTTCAAATCCTTCGGATCAGCGTTCTTGCAGATGTAAACGAAGTGGATGAACTCATCGCAGCTCATCTCACCACTACCATCGTAGTCTACAATCTCAACTATGTTCTTAATCTACTACTCGGTCAAATTCATTTGTAAAAGGGAAAAGGCCTTCTGCAGCTCGGTCTGATCCAACTGACCAGAGGAATCTGCGTCAATGGCCTAGAAAGCCTGTCTGCAGTTCTCAAAGTCGGGCTTTTGAAGAATTGGCATTTGCTTGGAGTGTTAATATCTAATTTTATCGGTACAATAGATAAATAAAAATATAAAAATGAGTAAACTATCAATTAATTAATTTCACCAACTTAAACTATTAGTACAATTATGAGTACTCGTTAAGGATAACACTAGTAGATGCAATGTGGGTTCGCTTATCTTACTATTTATATAAATATCACTCCATCAGCTTTTCCATAAGTGCGATAAACATTTCATAACTCATTGTTCCGTCTTTGTTATCTGCAATAACTGACAACAGCTCATCGATTTATACTTGTGACACCTCTGCCCCCAACTTTTTGAATATTATTATCAATTCCTCTTTATCAATTGTTCCTGAGCAATCCAAATCAGCGGCTAAGAATAAAATAGTTTTAACATCTTTAGGATCAGCATTTTTGCAGATGTAAACGAAATGGATGAATTCCTTGCAGTTCATTTAGCCATCACCGTCCACGTCAACAATTTCAACAATGGACTTAATTTCCTCTTTAGACAGATGCATTTCAAGCAGCTCAAATGCCTTTTTGAGTTCGTCTAAATCTAGTTCTCCTGAACCATCAGCATCAATTGCCTTAAAGGCCTATTCGCAATTCTTAAAGTCTGGTTTTTCAATTGGCATTGATTTGGTGTGATATATTAAACAATAGTAATTTATTTATATCATATATAAAATTTTTACTCCACAAAAATGGCATCAATTGTGAAACCACTGTAGGAAATATTTTAGCCTGCGAAGCCGTATACAGATGTTGTTAGGGTTATAGAAGATCTTAGATAAGTGAATAGATTTCTGAGTGTGGACACAACCGAGGATTTTCTGAAGCGATTTGATGTGACAAAATACGATATTGCTCCTAGTTAGATTAAGGACGTGGTTTTCATAGACATGAAGGATTTATTCGTGATTTTAACTGGTCGCTAACCAGCTTTTAACTAGTGCAAGATGTATTATGAGCGTTTTGCGAAGAAGCTCCTTCTTTCATTAGCCTAGCTGCGTTGTGTATTAGAAGAAATAGCCTAGCCTGAGTAAACGCAGTCCTTGGTGTACCTAGCCTGGAACTATTAACTTTATTATTAACTGTCAAATCTGCCCAAAACGAACTAAAATAAATCAATTCTGGCCCAGATTTTACAGTTATTCGTAGCGGATGAGTTCTTTGACGGGTCCGTGAGCACTTTCGCAACCAAAATCGGGCAATTCCTCCACAAATGGCGCTTGATCCTGAACAAAAATAACGAACAACAGCGACTAATTACCGTTTTGAGCGAAAGAATCGGCTCAGATATTAATTTAGACCTGGGAAGTTACTATAGTAATAACCCGCGCTAGGACGCTAATCTGGGTCAGTTTGACTTCACTGACTAAAAGTTAATATGCGAGTTAGTGCAGAATCAAGTTGTTAAAGAAGGGCAAGTGTGCTTCACAGAAGCGTTTGACTATCTCATATTATTCGCAGTACAGATTAAATAGGAATTGCACATCACTGGAAAAGACTTGTGCCTGGATGTACTATTGCTGAATAAATTCAAAGACAGCATCTTTATACTGTGCGACCGCCTGAAACCGATTGAGTCAACAGCTGAATTTATTTAACTGCTCGGCTTCTTGCTATGCGGCGATTTGTGCTTTTAAGACGAGTAATCAGCTTTATTGTTGTTCAAATCAGCATTTGACTAGTGCAAGATGATTTACGCGCATCACATGAACCAGCCAAATCAGTTTACAATGAATTAAATTCTGCAATCGTTTAATGCCGAGGTTGTTGACGTGAGGCCGGTCCACTGCCAATTCTAGAATAAGAAATTGAAGTAGATGCTCGAGATAAACTTTGAAGCTCCCAACGAGGATATTTTCAACAAGATCCTGTACACGATCAAGTACATTGACACCCATCTTCAGTCCAAGTCCTACAATCTCATTTTCGCTTTAAAACAGTATTACAAGTACACTGCTAACTATATTGACGATTTAACCCAATTTAAATCCCAATAATCTAAGACGAATGTAAACCAGATTAATAACGAGCTTTAAATCAAGAATGAGGGTGATGAGGAGCTTCTCGCCTTCAAAACGCTCAATTTGAACCAGTAACTTGAGCTTTTTGGTAGGGCTTTCGATTCTGAGAGGGAATTCATCGACTACTTCGAAAAAATGAGGAAGAGGTCCATTCAAGTTGAAGCGGAACTTAATAAATGGAAGACACTCTAATTGAATTTTAAAAACGATTTGAAGAACGTTTGTCAGTAAAATAATAAACAACTATTAGAATAAGCAACTGACATTGAAGAATTAATCAAAACGGGCGTTAAAATAAACACTGACGCGAGCACTGAGGGGCAGAATCTGGTCAAATAACAGTTCAGCAAGATTAGCAAGGAAGAGCTTGAGAGGCTCAAACAGGGCCTAGACATAAATTTGCTACCAACAGTGTAATAGAACTGTTTGTAAATAATAATTAAGGACATACTCAAATAAGAGGTGAAGAAATAGGGGAAGATAAACGAAAATTTCATGGTGGAATTCACACAACTAGTGAACTAATACCTGAAACCGGTAATCGAGGAGGTAAAAGCTGAATTCGACGCACAAATCAAACAAAAACTGTACACGGAATATAACTACATAAAACAAGCACAACCACTCACACAAAAGAGATTCGACGAAATAATGGGCTTCGTACACAAACTAAAACTCAGAGAACTCACACACACCGAAATGCTCAAAAAAGTTAAAACATCAAGCCAATTCATCAGCGAAACAGGAATATTCCAAATCATGTGCGCTCTGCACTGGACAGGAGTTGATATGACCTATGGAGATGCTTGAGTATGGATTTTCAACTTGTTCAGATGTATATTTAATTTTTCTACAATGTTTTCAGTCAGTATCTCGCTTAACCTTCTATAATCCAGAATTTCTTAAATATTTATTCATAATTATATGAATATATCACTAATATATTTATCCACTCCGCTTCAAATTTTTAAATGAATATAATCATCAATTAATCAGAATACATAGAATAAACATGATTATTTAGTAAAAATATTGTATCATCTCACACCGCTAGTACAACTGACACTATCATAATCTGAAACATTTGGACTTTCATCTAATGCCTAAATTACCTATTCAATTTACTTATCTAGAATGTTCCCTGGGCATTTGTTCAATTTATGAATAATTTAAAGCATTAATGTTTCATATTTAGCCTTACAAGCAGGTCTTTTAATTTTTAATCCCGGAGTTAGTAACCCATTTTCAGGAGTCCAAGGCTCAGTTTCAATAATAACCACTTTTGGTATCTCAAAGGATTTCAATTAGTATTCCTTACAAATCATTTTAACATCTTCAGTTAACATTTTTATTGCCAACGAAGAACGAGAAATATTTTCATCTTTGTTAAAACCTTTCTAACACATATATTGTTCATTCGGAACTACAATGGCTAGTGTGAAGGGATGAAATCTGTTAGCATAAAGGAAAACAGATTCAACAAATTTAGATTTACTTATTACATCTTCTATATGACTAACTGAAATGAACTCTCCCTAACTTAGTTTTACAATCCCACGCTTTCTATCAATTATCGATATTTCTTTTGTAATTGGATTGAACTCTGCAATATCTCCTGTTGCAAAATAACCATCAATGAAACTTTCATCAGTTTTAATCTGGTCCTTAAAGTATCCTTTAAATACGCTCGGTCCCTTTATCATAAGTTCCCCACGAGGACATACAGCTTTTTGCTATTGATTACCTATTTTTACAATTCTTTCGTCATTCACTGTGTATCCCATTTCAGGAATGCTCATAATCCTGATCTATGTGTTGCTATCTACACCTTTTCCAATTGCTCCATAAGTAAGAGTGTCAATTTCTTGAGCTGTCCCGTGGCCTCCAGTTTCAGTCATTCCATACGCTTCGAGGGTGTGCATATTGAAGCAAGCAGCTACAAATTCACCATGAGCCTGTGCTAAAGGAGCAGAGGCCGAAACGAAAATTCTGCATCTCCCTCCTAACATTTCAGGAAATTATTTGAAGATAGGGTCGAATAATTTTGCAGTGCGCATTCGCTTCTGTTTACAATTCACAACAGGCTTACTGTTTTAATTTCCATTATATTCAACCAATAATTGATTGTTTTAAGCTTGTTAGTATTTTCTGAAAGTTTTTAAGCGGTTATTAAAAGCTAATTAAAATATTTTTTGCTTTAAAGCTGATTATTTCTCAATTTTAGATGTAATTCCATCATAGATTTTTTAAACAATGCGTGGGACGAGAATGAAAATAGTAGCTCTCAATTCTTTAATATCTTCAAAAAGAGTTGAAACAGATTCCACCACCGTTAATTATTTAAACTCCTTGTAGTAAACGCATATAAATGTGAGCAAGCGGTAAATAACTTAACATAAAATCTTGTCTATCTCTCATGGACTATCCCAAAGAATTTATGGGTGTGTCCTCTTTAATACAACGTTGTTGATTTAATGAAAAACCTGTCCAGATAACATTTTCTTAAGTGAGCATTACGCCTTTTGGTTTTCCTGTTGTTCCAGAAGTATAAACTAACGATAACAATGAGTCTGGTTTAGTAACATGAACATCAACTGGAATCACAGTATACGGATAACTTAATTGGTTAAATTCTTGTGAAAAGAATTTTTCATACCCAATTTAAATAAGCTTCCAAAATGTGTAGGAAATAAATGAAGTATCAACTTATTATTTAGACTTTGTGAGCATTGTAACCCATTAGTCATCTAATTTATACTGGAAAAATCTAGATTAATTTCTTTGAAGTCTGCATATCTAGTTTGAGTAACCATCATTTAATTTTGGGTAAGTTTTATTTGATGGAGCTGGGTCATAAATTCCTTCTTCTTTGTCAAATTCATCAAATATTTCTTGGTTCCTCGGTTAAAAGCAGATATTTGTTGGAATGAGCTTTTAATCAAGCTGTTAAATTATTGCTCTGTCGTCAACTCGGTCATCGAATACCACAACTGTCTCAAACATACCATGAACTGCTTTTATCTTATCGAGCATATCCAGTGAGCTGAAGCAGATCTTTAATTCTGCATCCTAGCACACGTATTAAATGTCCTCAGCAGACTGCGTGTCATAAATAGGAACCAAAACAATCCCGGAAATGCTGCAAGCTAAATCAACAACTGTCCACTCAGTCCTGTTCTGGGATATGATCCCAGCTCGGTCACCGCGCTTCAAACCAATTTCAGTCAACCCCTGAGATAAAAGACACGACATGCGGTCAATATCTTGGTATGAGTACCACTCGTAGGCGCCTCTTCTCCCGTTCAAAAAGAACTCTCGTGTTCCAAGGAAACGGCGATTTGGGTGACAACTTGAAGTGGTTCTCAGAGACTTTGGGAAAGTGGAGCGGGACTCAGGCACCGTTAAAGTTGGTGCGTTAAAGGAACAATCAAACGTTTGCATTGATGTGGAAAATATAAAAGCAAACGCAATAATAATATTTAAAATGCAGTAATTCAAGTACAGGAGAAAATTTTAATAAGAAAATTAACGTATCAGGTTTCATATCATGTTTTTAGAAACTCAGTTGGATGTAGTTACAAATAATTCAACCAATAACTTTTTCAGATTTGAAAACACAACTTTAACAAAACGTAGAATATAAAATATTATTGTAAATATATTCAAACTCAAACTCTCAATATAAACATACATACTTGTACCTGAAATAAAAGAAAGACGTAAATTACATCTATACTGGTCACCAAATCATACCTGAAATAAAATATGGTATAGCGTTTATTAAATTGTCACTTCTTATAACATTGCCCAAAAAACTGTAAAATATAATCAAAAACTCTTTTGAATATAACATCATATTTGCTGTAGAACTTCAGCTCCATGTAGTTCATTGTTACTGATTGCAATTATATGAAATTTGATGAAAAATAGATTCTTGATTTTTAGAAAATGGTTGAAACCTCATGATTTTATACTTATTTTATTTTCTTTGTTACTCCACTTACAAAAAACTTCCACAAATAACCCAAAATTGAAATTTAGACTTTTTAAGACGCATTATTTGTTAAAAAGGTAAAACAGTACAAGTATCTTTGTAGGAATATACAAACTAAATAATTTGAATATAATAATATTTGAATCAGCGTACTATCATGAAATGTAATTATATAATGTATTATATTATGTTAAGTTTATATACTATTAATACAATTAAATCAAAAATATACCGTACTATTATTATACTTATTATACTTATAATGATAAGTATAATATTTTTATATTTTAATAATGATAATATATAATGTTAGTTAAACTTGTATAAATCAATATAAGATTATTATACAAATCGAAGTATTATCCTATAATTATATATACTGATATATAAAGGTTATTTTAACATAAGAAATAAGCATAATGGCGAATATTAAATATAGTAGTATATAAAATAATGACGGATCCAATCAAATATAATAATATACTGTACCAATATCGAGAATGTAAATAACTATGAACAACAACATAAATTATTTACCACACTTTAAAATACCTTCATCTAAGTATTAAGTGTGGAAAAATGAGGATATAGCAAAAATAGAGGGTTGGTAAAAACAGATATTGATCGCTAGGCGTTATTTATTTCAACAGTACCTATTTTACTACATTTAATTATTTTCTACAGAAATACTTTCGCATCATTCATATTTATTCGCTCTTGGAAATCCATTGTTAAGCATATTTATTTCCTACATAATCCATTTTTCCATTTGGAGTGTTGATTTTCAATATTATAAATCGTAGACGCACTTATACACACACTCCACATATGAATAGGATAGCCTGAACTCAATCTCAGACTGCTCCAATTATTTATCAGCAACCGAAAAAATCGTCAATACAGACCACACCACAATTAAATTTGATTATTCGCGTTGTTTCGTTAAGTTTTAAATTATATTTGCTTCACGTACTTTAAGAAATATTTGGTGATGATAAGAATATTGTTTGATGTATGATTCTGAACATTTAAACGTTATAATTATCATATGCGATATAATAAGTACAATTTGATCCCATGAAACTTTAGATGTTCATAACTTTTAATTTTTCAACTTTGTTGGCAAAGCAGAAATCCATCTGCGTACTAAATATGCAGCCACCACACATATAAAATTGATTATCTATGATTAGACTGAATGCTTTCGTCTTCATACGAAAGATCATTTGGGTGCTATTTTTAGAAAATTATTGAGCGTCATGTTTTCTAGACCGACATTGGAGTCTAACATTAACTACAACCATCTAAGCTAATTAAAAAGCTTAAATTAATTGGTAACTCCCCATAATCAACAAGATTTTAAAAATTACTATTTTTCAAATTGATTTTAGCTTAAACCCAGTAAAAACCACAAGAAAATGTGCTAGAAATTGAATTTTGTTCTAAAACGCTTGAATAGAGCAACAATAGTAAAAATTACAAAATATTGTATATTTGTAATTAATCTATTGACTTTAACTTCGATATGTTGTACAAAAGAGTCATAAACGGTGTTTAAATTACTTCTCTCAACAGTTACTCCTGCGATTGTATTGTAACTTTACTCTATTGCATCTGAGTTACAAAATAATTCTAAAATTTATGAATTGTTCGTTTAAATCTTCATATTGACGTATAAACATTCGTTAATATTAATTATATTACTATATGCAAGTAAAAATATGAAGAACGAATATAATTCTGGAGAATATATAATTTATTAATTTTCAACAAATTCTAGTGGTTTAGGTGCAAATACTACCAAATAGTTGCTGGTAACGTTCATTAACCTCCCATTTTGCTACGAATAACATTAAAGAATCTAGAAACTTTGTATTATAATTCGAGAAGATATTTTTGTTAGAATTATAGTGAGTGCGCAGGTGGAATTGAAGTAAGTCCATAAGAGCATTATCTTATATAGACCCTAAGAGAAGTTAAACATTTGGAAGATATAAGTTTTATCTTCACAGTTTATAAATAAAATTTTTATTTTGGAAAATAATAATTTCTCTCAATAATTTTAGAAGCAGAAGAGACCGAGCCTGGTGGTGATGATGTTATCTTATTACACTGCCCCCGTACACAATGACATGGAAGACTTTGATTATTACTGAAAGCTGCAAAATAATATTTCAATAAATGTCCAGAATAATTTTACTGCTAAGAGTGAAAGAACAACTTTGATACCATTTATGTTCGATTCAGAGGTGCCTCTGCGCACAACTTTAGTATCTCAAAAAATTAGGCTTTGTCAACGCTCTTATTCTGTAGTGTTACTGCTACAAAATATGTCAAATTAAGTATTATCATATTAAATGTTTTCATTCTCAAAAAACACATAAAGAGAATTTATCTCTGTGAAAAAATCAGTTAAAGTACATATCTTCGCGGGAAACATACTTCATGTTTAGGACAAGAAGGATGTCTGTTTCAGAATATATTCAATGTTCTAGACTTCTTACAAGCTTTTAATTGTCATTCCATGATGGGTTTACGTTTATAGAACTCTTTTTTACATATGTCTCCACTGAAAAAATATTTTGCCATAAGATATGTTTTATGAATACAGTTATATTGGATTTTGTGATGCTGAGTGAGGAATGAGTAACCTGAAATAATAAACTCATTTATTAAATCCATAATATTTCACTTCAACACCCGTTTTAAGATGTTGGACTCACCATATTTGGACAGTTCGCGATCACTGCTCCATTTATAATATTTATTCCCTCCGAAACTACTCCGGAAATTGTGAACGAAACAATTCCGTTATTACAATACAGTATTCCAACACCGAATACTGGACCTGCGGTAATTTAAATAGAAGAGATTTTTGAATTTGTAATAGTTACTGATTAATTAGAACTGTAACCAATGAAACCAGAACTATATGAAGTCGTTGTATTACTTGAAGATGATAAGTTTATATCAAGCACCTTAGTATCTAAAATTTAGGTAGATGAATTATATAAATATGACACTATACCAGAAGTACTGACCTAATTAAGACAAGGTCCTGAAGCAGAAATATAAGATTAGTACACTTTAGTTTATTATATTATAGTGGTAAAATTATGTGTATCACCAATAACTCCTCCAGACAAAGACCAGTAAACTGTACTGAAGGAGACTGTTGAAATATTTTGCACAAAACATATTCTAATTGTTACTTTACCTTATGTATCTGCAATTAAACCTCCAGAATATGAAGAAGTGAATGTACTTGAACAATTAATAAAAGAAGAGTCTATTAATATTTATTATAGATCACCACTTTTCAATTATGCACAAATTGTACCAACATGAGTTTACCCAGAAACACTAGTATTGTGTATATTTATATTTTATATTATTTAAAAAGTTGAATATAAAATTCCTGCTAATGCACCCACATATTATCCTTAATTTTAATCAATAATCACCTGCAATTTCATATTTATTAATATTGTTAATGTTCCATTTGTATATCCTAATAATCCAACTTAAATGAACTTTGACTACTATAAATTGTACTCTATTGTAATTGAATTTAATTATTATTTACCATTTGCACAACCAATTAATCCAAACCTGAAAAATTAAGAAAATTAATCAGATAATATATTTTCAAAAATACAAATAGAATATAAATTGATTATGCTATCATTAGATAGGCCAATAAAGTATCCAGTGTAATTTATATATTGAGTATTAAATTAATCAAATTAATTTAATGTAACATCATTTACAATTATTTAAGATTTATTCAATCTTGTAATTAGTCCTCCATAAATCAAATAGTTAGATTGATTAGTTGAAATTTGAGTAATTTAATTAAAGCTAGTGGAATTTCCTAATATAATGGACATATGACTTATTTAAATATTTGTAATATTTGATATATCTATTAATAATGATGATTAATTTCCACCTGTAAATTTATAGCATTATATTTATATATACTACAAATCAACAGTACTACTCAAAATTTAACTGGACAATAATGTTAAAGTACTTTAACTTATATAGATTCCTTAGACTTAGTAACCTTTAATGTACAACTATCCATTAACACTATTAAATAAATTAAGAGAACCGATAGAAGTTGAATCCATGGTAATATTTAATATCAAATTTGTTATGTTGGCTTGCGTTGTTGTTTATTATAACAAGCTTAACACTGAATTAGAATTTATAATTAATTATGTTCCTAATATTGAAATTAATTACATTTAAAGTATGGTTAACTACTAGTTTGGTGATAATATAGCACCTGTTCCAAAAAACTAAATTGTTTATTTATATTTTAATATTTACAAAAGTGTTTTAAAATTTAAAAAGGGTAAAAGGAGTTCCAATTGATTAGATATCTATAAGTGCATTATTAATTTCAGTAGAATCAAATGCATACCCAGATGTATAATTTGCGGATTATACTGTATTAGTTACAACAGGCATATCAAAAGTTTTGAAAGTGTATAATTATTGTTAGCACTAAAACCACAATTCGTATTCATTTGTGTATTAAACAATGTTAGATATAAGTGCCAACTGCTGATTTAATACAGAAATTTATTAATCTTTAATGGTGATATTAGCTGCCAATGCTGCATATAGTTACGATGCATTGTTAAAAATTCTTTGGTCAAGAATTAATGTATTATTTTATAGTTTTTAATCTTATTTTGATATATTAAGTGAAATATGTTACTCTGACTAATTATATAGGTTTTACATTATATTGTTTGTTATTGAAATATTACTAAGCAAATTTTAATTAACTAATTAAATAGCCTGATTCAAATTAGAAGTAGTCACATTCACACTATTACTCATATTAGAAATAGTCTCATTAAGTTAAGAATATTATGAACCGATTATTTGCTATAGAGCGCTAGTGTTGAGTGTTAACGCATTATATAATTTAGAAATGTTATTGTATATTCTTTAATCAAGCTCATTTTCTATTTAATTCGATTATTGCTATATTGCTGAAATGTTGCTTTTAATACTTTAATCAAATTATTGTTATTACAATACTTGATTTTGTTCCAAAGTTTGAAATGAATTTAGCATACTTACGTTAATTTACTGTATTGTTTTATTTAAGTTTGCAATTGTGGTGCTGAAGTTTTATAAATTAGTTATACTAGAATTTAATTCTGAGACTTAAGAAGAAATATTAGCTACCGCAAAAGAGTAATTTTAAGATATATATTATTAAAGCAAAGATATATTATTCTAAATTCTTTCATCTAAAGATTAGGTTTAATTTTATAATTGTAGATTTATATTACTCATATTTCCTTAAATGTGTTGTTCTTATTCATTAAATAATTATTATGTGATTATTATCTAAGAACTTATATTATTTTATATGTTATTACTTAATGAATCAAATGATTGATACAATGTTTCTAAATCATTTTATATTTTGACCACTACATTTTACTGTTGTACTATATTACTCAATTACTATAAGATATCAACACACACTGAGCCGTTCAAAATATGATCATCTGAACATACACATTCATATCCATTAAAAAGGAATGGATATTAACATATATATGTATAATTGCTTGGTTCAAATAATCCAAATGTAAGAGAATTCGCACATATGCCGTAAATATAATACAAATTATATTCACAAATATTTTGGCAATTATTTAATATTTAATTGGAAAGTTGCAACAGATTTTAATTCAAATTATTTTAAAGCGACGAACACACACTAACTTTTTCAATTGTGATAGTTGTTTATGAGTTTATAAATAATGTAATTAGAGAGGTAATACACTAGCTATAATTGTTTTAACCAAGAATATTCACATTTACTATTGTAAATTATTCTATTTCGGAAGATATATCCATCACCAATGCAACAGAATACAAACTGAAAAATCTGTATTATATTGATGTATTAAATATGTTTATCACAATACCAGAACTATACATAATACTTGAAAGAAATTATCCAGAAGAAATGTATACTAAAGTAGAATTAGAAATACTAATATCGCATTACATGCAAATGAGTGCGCTTTTGTATATTTTATAAATGATAGTAATATTTATAATAGATTCTTTAATTTGTTGAATATTTTTATTGAAACCAAACACAGAAAAATTATTTTCGTTATTTATTACACTAAAAATAGTTGATTGTTACATTATTTCTGTATTTACAAAAAGATTACTTTATTTACTTGATTAATTAGGCATAGAAACATTATTGATTAATAATAGATTGTTTAGTTACTTACCTTTTTAACAATATTAAAATTGCTGATTATTAACCACAATATTTTAAGTACAAAAATTTTATGAGACAGAATCTAGCATTCTATATATTGTTATAATAGAAGAAACTGACACAGTCATTTTATAAGCTTGTAGAACCTAATAAACAGAGAACCTTTCATGTGCTTTGCTCTAATGATATATTAATCATGATCTTGAAGAGAAAATAACTTATTTATAACATCATATTTATAAATAACATCAAACTACGATTAAATATAATTTAAAACAATTAGATTGCTGATTAGAATGACATAAAATAATACTACATTGATACTTATACTTTTTACGTAACTTTTTACAAACCACGCCTTTCGGATATGAATTTGAAATTATGAGTTTGCCATATTATTACACAGTGGGCGAAGATATAACTAATCCGTTAGAGATTTGGCTTTTATCTGACTCTAAATGGCATATTCCTTCCAATTAATGTTTGCTCAAATATATAGTAATAAGAACGTGCAGAATAAATTAAGAGATTTTCTTAATATGGTCGAGTATACTGCTTTCATGTATCTGTTATGGCCTAGTATATGTAGTAACATTCTCGCTTCCAAGGTTCTTAAATTATGAAGTATGAAGATACGACCAATATAAGTTAAAAGTTATTAATCAAAACACAATAATACAATCTCTATTATGTAAGAAATTTTGGTTAACGTAGGACATAAATTTAGTTTCTCTTACATTACAGATCTCCAAATTATTCTTGAGAATACTGTGTCTTCGAAGTAAAACAACTTGAGGATGTTGGACACGACTAAATTCTCGCTGAAAATAGGATAAATTCCTAATATGTAATTGATAAATCCTGCTTTGCCGCAAATGCCTTATCGCAAATCAATTTTGTGCGCTATGAATTTAAAATAGTACTACATTGATCTATATGAAGTTACCTCATACAAACGCCAGTTATATTCTTATAACTCGCTGAGAAATGTAAATATTTCTCCAAATCTGATGTTAAAAGACACACTGAGAAAAAGTGTGCTACTATTTTCCGTTAATAGTTTAAGTCACTTCAATTTAACATTTCATATTATTGAAAATTATTTTTAATAAATGTTAGGTTAGTAACAATTTATACAGCATATTGTCATTTTTCTTCGTGTGGTATCTAAAAGCTACTTTAGCTGAGTTTGCACTGGACCATTCACGCAATATTGCTTCAAAATCGATGATGCAGAATCCGACTCCTTTAAGTTGATGAGCTAAGATTTCCAAATAATATGTAATAGAAGTTTAGTTAGTAATTGAATAGTTGTAATAATATTGCAAATAACAAAATACAACAATAGTCGTTTAATGAGTTATTATATAAAATTTAGAAAGATGTAAAGCCTAGGAAATATACTTAACGCGTTCTGAATTCATTAAATATGTGACAATATTACTTTGTATCACAATACACAAATCTACTAACCTCAATGAAATGAACCTCACCTTTTTGAGAGCGGTGATCTAGGTGATCCTTTGCTCGTGTGATTCTTTTAATCTACAGTTACGTATATTTATCATAAATCAATGTAATATATAATCTAGATCTTTTTCCTAATATTTTTCGTTAAATTATTAACAATAATAGAGAATTTCTAGATTTTCTACCATTTTAGCGTGAAAAACTGCTTTATTCTAATTGAGTGTCTAGACGACTTCTTGTCATTTACCACTTCATTTTTTCAAATAAAACATAATCATGTGCAAGGTATCAATTATACTTAATCTGAAGTAACCAGATTGAACAAGCATCGCCCAAATGCTGTGACTTTACGAAAAGTCTGTTCTCACCGTGCCAAAGAAAGGCCGTGAAATTTCAGAAAAACATGTCATCATAGATCTAGATGTGCCGGTAATAAAGAACTTATTTCAGTTGAATGGTCTTTAAACATGCACTAATAGATGACCTGAGTTGAGATATATCTCAAAAAGCAACACAAAGTTCAAAAGGAGAAAAACCTCAACAATATTCTACTCAAATAGCGTCCTGGTTCAACTTGAACTCACTAATGTTAAGTTAATTTGCTACTCCTTCATACAAAAGGAGAATCCACTTGCTTGAACAACTTATGGCGATTTCAAACAAATCTGATGATAACCAGCTGCTTGATAGTATTCTACTTCAAACAGCCACAAAAGCTTTGCCACCCACCAGATCTCCATTTAGCCATAGATTTGGGAAATCTTATTGGTTGAGAGTTAAATGATCTATCCAAAGTAGGTCAACATGCTGAACTTACGCTTGAGCTCACATTCGTAATCAATTTAATGAAATTAAACACAAAGATGTTTGTTTCTGGGTTGAAATAGTGCTATTTAGTTGAAATACCCCATTTTCAGTTAAATCTCTATAATCTCAGTATGTTTGACTGTTAATGAAACTAACTCATGTCAAGTTCGTCAGGATTTCATAGCCATGCTGCTAATCCATTGAATCTTGAAGAAGTATTGAGTTGAACCACATTCTTGAAATAAAACTGTGTGTTGCTTCATTTCATCAATGATTCAGGTACCAGAATCCAAGCAAGACATCTTTGGCAATGCTCAAGTATCACCAATTGGAAAAGGGGCATATTCTATAGTTAATAAAATGAAATTTAACAGGAAATAGAATTTTGAGTTCAGACATCACTAATGCACGTGTAAGATAGTATTTCTTACTAAATTCATTCAAATCACACCTGCTTTGATTCACATTGTTACCAGTTGATGATTTTACGTTGACTTCAGAGATATGATTCTCTGAGTTCAGTAGTAAGTTAATGTTCACTGCTGTATGAACTAGTTTGTTTCGTGGAAGAGTTTATTCTTGACCCCTCTAATGTAATACATATATTAGATCCAGATATTACTCGGCACGTGTTCAAAGATTTGAAATAGTTTTCAAAAAACATAATTTCAAATATTGTAGTCGAAATAGCTTATGAAGGTCCAAGTCCAAGCAATATTGTATTAGGGCCTACTCACAATAGTTACTTACAGTAGAGACTTGCGTTTATAATTGAAGCTGCAAAGTCCAATATGGTTAAAGCTAAATTATTTTTTGTCTAACTGATGTGAGGAAATGTGTTTTATACGATATTTCAAAATTATACAGAAAATGGCACATAAATTCTCGTTATTAATGCAAAAATTAGTATGGTCACCGCTCTCCTTTTTGATTATGTTACATAATTTGTGTTTTAACTAGAATTGGCTAATAAATAATTTAGCTGAATGCAGTAAGTGTTCTTACCACATGTTATAAATCCACGGGGTTAATAGATATATTATATTGCATAAAAATATATGTAAATAGTGGCATTTCAGTATTAAAATAATCCAACAAAATATAAGATGTATTATGGCATCTAAATACGTGAATGCAACTGCAATTATACTTATACTTTTTACGTAACTTTTTACAAACCACGCCTTTCGGATATGAATTTGAAATTATGAGTTTGCCATATTATTACACAGTGGGCGAAGATATAACTAATCCGTTAGAGATTTGGCTTTTATCTGACTCTAAATGGCATATTCCTTCCAATTAATGTTTGCTCAAATATATAGTAATAAGAACGTGCAGAATAAATTAAGAGATTTTCTTAATATGGTCGAGTATACTGCTTTCATGTATCTGTTATGGCCTAGTATATGTAGTAACATTCTCGCTTCCAAGGTTCTTAAATTATGAAGTATGAAGATACGACCAATATAAGTTAAAAGTTATTAATCAAAACACAATAATACAATCTCTATTATGTAAGAAATTTTGGTTAACGTAGGACATAAATTTAGTTTCTCTTACATTACAGATCTCCAAATTATTCTTGAGAATACTGTGTCTTCGAAGTAAAACAACTTGAGGATGTTGGACACGACTAAATTCTCGCTGAAAATAGGATAAATTCCTAATATGTAATTGATAAATCCTGCTTTGCCGCAAATGCCTTATCGCAAATCAATTTTGTGCGCTATGAATTTAAAATAGTACTACATTGATCTATATGAAGTTACCTCATACAAACGCCAGTTATATTCTTATAACTCGCTGAGAAATGTAAATATTTCTCCAAATCTGATGTTAAAAGACACACTGAGAAAAAGTGTGCTACTATTTTCCGTTAATAGTTTAAGTCACTTCAATTTAACATTTCAAATTATTGAAAATTATTTTTAATAAATGTTAGGTTAGTAACAATTTATACAGCATATTGTCATTTTTCTTCGTGTGGTATCTAAAAGCTACTTTAGCTGAGTTTGCACTGGACCATTCACGCAATATTGCTTCAAAATCGATGATGCAGAATCCGACTCCTTTAAGTTGATGAGCTAAGATTTCCAAATAATATGTAATAGAAGTTTAGTTAGTAATTGAATAGTTGTAATAATATTGCAAATAACAAAATACAACAATAGTCGTTTAATGAGTTATTATATAAAATTTAGAAAGATGTAAAGCCTAGGAAATATACTTAACGCGTTCTGAATTCATTAAATATGTGACAATATTACTTTGTATCACAATACACAAATCTACTAACCTCAATGAAATGAACCTCACCTTTTTGATTATGTTACATAATTTGTGTTTTAACTAGAATTGGCTAATAAATAATTTAGCTGAATGCAGTAAGTGTTCTTACCACATGTTATAAATCCACGGGGTTAATAGATATATTATATTGCATAAAAATATATGTAAATAGTGGCATTTCAGTATTAAAATAATCCAACAAAATATAAGATGTATTATGGCATCTAAATACGTGAATGCAACTGCAATTATACTTATACTTTTTACGTAACTTTTTACAAACCACGCCTTTCGGATATGAATTTGAAATTATGAGTTTGCCATATTATTACACAGTGGGCGAAGATATAACTAATCCGTTAGAGATTTGGCTTTTATCTGACTCTAAATGGCATATTCCTTCCAATTAATGTTTGCTCAAATATATAGTAATAAGAACGTGCAGAATAAATTAAGAGATTTTCTTAATATGGTCGAGTATACTGCTTTCATGTATCTGTTATGGCCTAGTATATGTAGTAACATTCTCGCTTCCAAGGTTCTTAAATTATGAAGTATGAAGATACGACCAATATAAGTTAAAAGTTATTAATCAAAACACAATAATACAATCTCTATTATGTAAGAAATTTTGGTTAACGTAGGACATAAATTTAGTTTCTCTTACATTACAGATCTCCAAATTATTCTTGAGAATACTGTGTCTTCGAAGTAAAACAACTTGAGGATGTTGGACACGACTAAATTCTCGCTGAAAATAGGATAAATTCCTAATATGTAATTGATAAATCCTGCTTTGCCGCAAATGCCTTATCGCAAATCAATTTTGTGCGCTATGAATTTAAAATAGTACTACATTGATCTATATGAAGTTACCTCATACAAACGCCAGTTATATTCTTATAACTCGCTGAGAAATGTAAATATTTCTCCAAATCTGATGTTAAAAGACACACTGAGAAAAAGTGTGCTACTATTTTCCGTTAATAGTTTAAGTCACTTCAATTTAACATTTCAAATTATTGAAAATTATTTTTAATAAATGTTAGGTTAGTAACAATTTATACAGCATATTGTCATTTTTCTTCGTGTGGTATCTAAAAGCTACTTTAGCTGAGTTTGCACTGGACCATTCACGCAATATTGCTTCAAAATCGATGATGCAGAATCCGACTCCTTTAAGTTGATGAGCTAAGATTTCCAAATAATATGTAATAGAAGTTTAGTTAGTAATTGAATAGTTGTAATAATATTGCAAATAACAAAATACAACAATAGTCGTTTAATGAGTTATTATATAAAATTTAGAAAGATGTAAAGCCTAGGAAATATACTTAACGCGTTCTGAATTCATTAAATATGTGACAATATTACTTTGTATCACAATACACAAATCTACTAACCTCAATGAAATGAACCTCACCTTTTTGGAGCGGTGATCTAGGTGATCCTTTGCTCGTGTGATTCTTTTAATCTACAGTTACGTATATTTATCATAAATCAATGTAATATATAATCTAGATCTTTTTCCTAATATTTTTCGTTAAATTATTAACAATAATAGAGAATTTCTAGATTTTCTACCATTTTAGCGTGAAAAACTGCTTTATTCTAATTGAGTGTCTAGACGACTTCTTGTCATTTACCACTTCATTTTTTCAAATAAAACATAATCATGTGCAAGGTATCAATTATACTTAATCTGAAGTAACCAGATTGAACAAGCATCGCCCAAATGCTGTGACTTTACGAAAAGTCTGTTCTCACCGTGCCAAAGAAAGGCCGTGAAATTTCAGAAAAACATGTCATCATAGATCTAGATGTGCCGGTAATAAAGAACTTATTTCAGTTGAATGGTCTTTAAACATGCACTAATAGATGACCTGAGTTGAGATATATCTCAAAAAGCAACACAAAGTTCAAAAGGAGAAAAACCTCAACAATATTCTACTCAAATAGCGTCCTGGTTCAACTTGAACTCACTAATGTTAAGTTAATTTGCTACTCCTTCATACAAAAGGAGAATCCACTTGCTTGAACAACTTATGGCGATTTCAAACAAATCTGATGATAACCAGCTGCTTGATAGTATTCTACTTCAAACAGCCACAAAAGCTTTGCCACCCACCAGATCTCCATTTAGCCATAGATTTGGGAAATCTTATTGGTTGAGAGTTAAATGATCTATCCAAAGTAGGTCAACATGCTGAACTTACGCTTGAGCTCACATTCGTAATCAATTTAATGAAATTAAACACAAAGATGTTTGTTTCTGGGTTGAAATAGTGCTATTTAGTTGAAATACCCCATTTTCAGTTAAATCTCTATAATCTCAGTATGTTTGACTGTTAATGAAACTAACTCATGTAAGTTCGTCAGGATTTCATAGCCATGCTGCTAATCCATTGAATCTTGAAGAAGTATTGAGTTGAACCACATTCTTGAAATAAAACTGTGTGTTGCTTCATTTCATCAATGATTCAGGTACCAGAATCCAAGCAAGACATCTTTGGCAATGCTCAAGTATCACCAATTGGAAAAGGGGCATATTCTATAGTTAATAAAATGAAATTTAACAGGAAATAGAATTTTGAGTTCAGACATCACTAATGCACGTGTAAGATAGTATTTCTTACTAAATTCATTCAAATCACACCTGCTTTGATTCACATTGTTACCAGTTGATGATTTTACGTTGACTTCAGAGATATGATTCTCTGAGTTCAGTAGTAAGTTAATGTTCACTGCTGTATGAACTAGTTTGTTTCGTGGAAGAGTTTATTCTTGACCCCTCTAATGTAATACATATATTAGATCCAGATATTACTCGGCACGTGTTCAAAGATTTGAAATAGTTTTCAAAAAACATAATTTCAAATATTGTAGTCGAAATAGCTTATGAAGGTCCAAGTCCAAGCAATATTGTATTAGGGCCTACTCACAATAGTTACTTACAGTAGAGACTTGCGTTTATAATTGAAGCTGCAAAGTCCAATATGGTTAAAGCTAAATTATTTTTTGTCTAACTGATGTGAGGAAATGTGTTTTATACGATATTTCAAAATTATACAGAAAATGGCACATAAATTCTCGTTATTAATGCAAAAATTAGTATGGTCACCGCTCTCCTTTTTGATTATGTTACATAATTTGTGTTTTAACTAGAATTGGCTAATAAATAATTTAGCTGAATGCAGTAAGTGTTCTTACCACATGTTATAAATCCACGGGGTTAATAGATATATTATATTGCATAAAAATATATGTAAATAGTGGCATTTCAGTATTAAAATAATCCAACAAAATATAAGATGTATTATGGCATCTAAATACGTGAATGCAACTGCAATTATCTTATACTTTTTACGTAACTTTTTACAAACCACGCCTTTCGGATATGAATTTGAAATTATGAGTTTGCCATATTATTACACAGTGGGCGAAGATATAACTAATCCGTTAGAGATTTGGCTTTTATCTGACTCTAAATGGCATATTCCTTCCAATTAATGTTTGCTCAAATATATAGTAATAAGAACGTGCAGAATAAATTAAGAGATTTTCTTAATATGGTCGAGTATACTGCTTTCATGTATCTGTTATGGCCTAGTATATGTAGTAACATTCTCGCTTCCAAGGTTCTTAAATTATGAAGTATGAAGATACGACCAATATAAGTTAAAAGTTATTAATCAAAACACAATAATACAATCTCTATTATGTAAGAAATTTTGGTTAACGTAGGACATAAATTTAGTTTCTCTTACATTACAGATCTCCAAATTATTCTTGAGAATACTGTGTCTTCGAAGTAAAACAACTTGAGGATGTTGGACACGACTAAATTCTCGCTGAAAATAGGATAAATTCCTAATATGTAATTGATAAATCCTGCTTTGCCGCAAATGCCTTATCGCAAATCAATTTTGTGCGCTATGAATTTAAAATAGTACTACATTGATCTATATGAAGTTACCTCATACAAACGCCAGTTATATTCTTATAACTCGCTGAGAAATGTAAATATTTCTCCAAATCTGATGTTAAAAGACACACTGAGAAAAAGTGTGCTACTATTTTCCGTTAATAGTTTAAGTCACTTCAATTTAACATTTCATATTATTGAAAATTATTTTTAATAAATGTTAGGTTAGTAACAATTTATACAGCATATTGTCATTTTTCTTCGTGTGGTATCTAAAAGCTACTTTAGCTGAGTTTGCACTGGACCATTCACGCAATATTGCTTCAAAATCGATGATGCAGAATCCGACTCCTTTAAGTTGATGAGCTAAGATTTCCAAATAATATGTAATAGAAGTTTAGTTAGTAATTGAATAGTTGTAATAATATTGCAAATAACAAAATACAACAATAGTCGTTTAATGAGTTATTATATAAAATTTAGAAAGATGTAAAGCCTAGGAAATATACTTAACGCGTTCTGAATTCATTAAATATGTGACAATATTACTTTGTATCACAATACACAAATCTACTAACCTCAATGAAATGAACCTCACCTTTTTGAGAGCGGTGATCTAGGTGATCCTTTGCTCGTGTGATTCTTTTAATCTACAGTTACGTATATTTATCATAAATCAATGTAATATATAATCTAGATCTTTTTCCTAATATTTTTCGTTAAATTATTAACAATAATAGAGAATTTCTAGATTTTCTACCATTTTAGCGTGAAAAACTGCTTTATTCTAATTGAGTGTCTAGACGACTTCTTGTCATTTACCACTTCATTTTTTCAAATAAAACATAATCATGTGCAAGGTATCAATTATACTTAATCTGAAGTAACCAGATTGAACAAGCATCGCCCAAATGCTGTGACTTTACGAAAAGTCTGTTCTCACCGTGCCAAAGAAAGGCCGTGAAATTTCAGAAAAACATGTCATCATAGATCTAGATGTGCCAGTAATAAAGAACTTATTTCAGTTGAATGGTCTTTAAACATGCACTAATAGATGACCTGAGTTGAGATATATCGTTAATAAAATGAAATTTAACAGGAAATAGAATTTTGAGTTCAGACATCACTAATGCACGTGTAAGATAGTATTTCTTACTAAATTCATTCAAATCACACCTGCTTTGATTCACATTGTTACCAGTTGATGATTTTACGTTGACTTCAGAGATATGATTCTCTGAGTTCAGTAGTAAGTTAATGTTCACTGCTGTATGAACTAGTTTGTTTCGTGGAAGAGTTTATTCTTGACCCCTCTAATGTAATACATATATTAGATCCAGATATTACTCGGCACGTGTTCAAAGATTTGAAATAGTTTTCAAAAAACATAATTTCAAATATTGTAGTCGAAATAGCTTATGAAGGTCCAAGTCCAAGCAATATTGTATTAGGGCCTACTCACAATAGTTACTTACAGTAGAGACTTGCGTTTATAATTGAAGCTGCAAAGTCCAATATGGTTAAAGCTAAATTATTTTTTGTCTAACTGATGTGAGGAAATGTGTTTTATACGATATTTCAAAATTATACAGAAAATGGCACATAAATTCTCGTTATTAATGCAAAAATTAGTATGGTCACCGCTCTCCTTTTTGATTATGTTACATAATTTGTGTTTTAACTAGAATTGGCTAATAAATAATTTAGCTGAATGCAGTAAGTGTTCTTACCACATGTTATAAATCCACGGGGTTAATAGATATATTATATTGCATAAAAATATATGTAAATAGTGGCATTTCAGTATTAAAATAATCCAACAAAATATAAGATGTATTATGGCATCTAAATACGTGAATGCAACTGCAATTATACTTATACTTTTTACGTAACTTTTTACAAACCACGCCTTTCGGATATGAATTTGAAATTATGAGTTTGCCATATTATTACACAGTGGGCGAAGATATAACTAATCCGTTAGAGATTTGGCTTTTATCTGACTCTAAATGGCATATTCCTTCCAATTAATGTTTGCTCAAATATATAGTAATAAGAACGTGCAGAATAAATTAAGAGATTTTCTTAATATGGTCGAGTATACTGCTTTCATGTATCTGTTATGGCCTAGTATATGTAGTAACATTCTCGCTTCCAAGGTTCTTAAATTATGAAGTATGAAGATACGACCAATATAAGTTAAAAGTTATTAATCAAAACACAATAATACAATCTCTATTATGTAAGAAATTTTGGTTAACGTAGGACATAAATTTAGTTTCTCTTACATTACAGATCTCCAAATTATTCTTGAGAATACTGTGTCTTCGAAGTAAAACAACTTGAGGATGTTGGACACGACTAAATTCTCGCTGAAAATAGGATAAATTCCTAATATGTAATTGATAAATCCTGCTTTGCCGCAAATGCCTTATCGCAAATCAATTTTGTGCGCTATGAATTTAAAATAGTACTACATTGATCTATATGAAGTTACCTCATACAAACGCCAGTTATATTCTTATAACTCGCTGAGAAATGTAAATATTTCTCCAAATCTGATGTTAAAAGACACACTGAGAAAAAGTGTGCTACTATTTTCCGTTAATAGTTTAAGTCACTTCAATTTAACATTTCAAATTATTGAAAATTATTTTTAATAAATGTTAGGTTAGTAACAATTTATACAGCATATTGTCATTTTTCTTCGTGTGGTATCTAAAAGCTACTTTAGCTGAGTTTGCACTGGACCATTCACGCAATATTGCTTCAAAATCGATGATGCAGAATCCGACTCCTTTAAGTTGATGAGCTAAGATTTCCAAATAATATGTAATAGAAGTTTAGTTAGTAATTGAATAGTTGTAATAATATTGCAAATAACAAAATACAACAATAGTCGTTTAATGAGTTATTATATAAAATTTAGAAAGATGTAAAGCCTAGGAAATATACTTAACGCGTTCTGAATTCATTAAATATGTGACAATATTACTTTGTATCACAATACACAAATCTACTAACCTCAATGAAATGAACCTCACCTTTTTGATTATGTTACATAATTTGTGTTTTAACTAGAATTGGCTAATAAATAATTTAGCTGAATGCAGTAAGTGTTCTTACCACATGTTATAAATCCACGGGGTTAATAGATATATTATATTGCATAAAAATCTAATCATCAGTTTAAATACTATATGATTTTGATACTAAGTTTACAGAATTAAAGTCTTGTACTATTTACAATATATTTCTAACTCTTTAAATATAATAGTTATATCGATTTGCTCTAATTTATAATTATTCAGGTTACTTACATAATTATTTTTGTTTCCGTATCTCAATTATTTTAAGAAAATTTTTTATGTTATTTTACCTATGGCATTTCAAGTACAGAGAACATTTAAGTACTTTCACTCAATGATTAATCAGTGAGAACACTTAATGGAGATAACCGATATGTTAACTCAGTATATTATAATTCTTTGAAAATGACTGTGTCAGTTTCTTCTATTATAACAATATATAGAATGCTAGATTCTGTCTCATAAAATTTTTGTACTTAAAATATTGTGGTTAATAATCAGCAATTTTAATATTGTTAAAAAGGTAAGTAACTAAACAATCTATTATTAATCAATAATGTTTCTATGCCTAATTAATCAAGTAAATAAAGTAATCTTTTTGTAAATACAGAAATAATGTAACAATCAACTATTTTTAGTGTAATAAATAACGAAAATAATTTTTCTGTGTTTGGTTTCAATAAAAATATTCAACAAATTAAAGAATCTATTATAAATATTACTATCATTTATAAAATATACAAAAGCGCACTCATTTGCATGTAATGCGATATTAGTATTTCTAATTCTACTTTAGTATACATTTCTTCTGGATAATTTCTTTCAAGTATTATGTATAGTTCTGGTATTGTGATAAACATATTTAATACATCAATATAATACAGATTTTTCAGTTTGTATTCTGTTGCATTGGTGATGGATATATCTTCCGAAATAGAATAATTTACAATAGTAAATGTGAATATTCTTGGTTAAAACAATTATAGCTAGTGTATTACCTCTCTAATTACATTATTTATAAACTCATAAACAACTATCACAATTGAAAAAGTTAGTGTGTGTTCGTCGCTTTAAAATAATTTGAATTAAAATCTGTTGCAACTTTCCAATTAAATATTAAATAATTGCCAAAATATTTGTGAATATAATTTGTATTATATTTACGGCATATGTGCGAATTCTCTTACATTTGGATTATTTGAACCAAGCAATTATACATATATATGTTAATATCCATTCCTTTTTAATGGATATGAATGTGTATGTTCAGATGATCATATTTTGAACGGCTCAGTGTGTGTTGATATCTTATAGTAATTGAGTAATATAGTACAACAGTAAAATGTAGTGGTCAAAATATAAAATGATTTAGAAACATTGTATCAATCATTTGATTCATTAAGTAATAACATATAAAATAATATAAGTTCTTAGATAATAATCACATAATAATTATTTAATGAATAAGAACAACACATTTAAGGAAATATGAGTAATATAAATCTACAATTATAAAATTAAACCTAATCTTTAGATGAAAGAATTTAGAATAATATATCTTTGCTTTAATAATATATATCTTAAAATTACTCTTTTGCGGTAGCTAATATTTCTTCTTAAGTCTCAGAATTAAATTCTAGTATAACTAATTTATAAAACTTCAGCACCACAATTGCAAACTTAAATAAAACAATACAGTAAATTAACGTAAGTATGCTAAATTCATTTCAAACTTTGGAACAAAATCAAGTATTGTAATAACAATAATTTGATTAAAGTATTAAAAGCAACATTTCAGCAATATAGCAATAATCGAATTAAATAGAAAATGAGCTTGATTAAAGAATATACAATAACATTTCTAAATTATATAATGCGTTAACACTCAACACTAGCGCTCTATAGCAAATAATCGGTTCATAATATTCTTAACTTAATGAGACTATTTCTAATATGAGTAATAGTGTGAATGTGACTACTTCTAATTTGAATCAGGCTATTTAATTAGTTAATTAAAATTTGCTTAGTAATATTTCAATAACAAACAATATAATGTAAAACCTATATAATTAGTCAGAGTAACATATTTCACTTAATATATCAAAATAAGATTAAAAACTATAAAATAATACATTAATTCTTGACCAAAGAATTTTTAACAATGCATCGTAACTATATGCAGCATTGGCAGCTAATATCACCATTAAAGATTAATAAATTTCTGTATTAAATCAGCAGTTGGCACTTATATCTAACATTGTTTAATACACAAATGAATACGAATTGTGGTTTTAGTGCTAATAATAATTATACACTTTCAAAACTTTTGATATGCCTGTTGTAACTAATACAGTATAATCCGCAAATTATACATCTGGGTATGCATTTGATTCTACTGAAATTAATAATGCACTTATAGATATCTAATCAATTGGAACTCCTTTTACCCTTTTTAAATTTTAAAACACTTTTGTAAATATTAAAATATAAATAAACAATTTAGTTTTCGGAACAGGTGCTATATTATCACCAAACTAGTAGTTAACCATACTTTAAATGTAATTAATTTCAATATTAGGAACATAATTAATTATAAATTCTAATTCAGTGTTAAGCTTGTTATAATAAACAACAACGCAAGCCAACATAACAAATTTGATATTAAATATTACCATGGATTCAACTTCTATCGGTTCTCTTAATTTATTTAATAGTGTTAATGGATAGTTGTACATTAAAGGTTACTAAGTCTAAGGAATCTATATAAGTCTTAATTCACTTTCATTTGGAATATATAGTATTAAGTATAAAAGTAGAATCAATATTTATTATGTTTAAATTTATCCATTTAATTATTTAGTTGGAAATTAATCATCTTACATTATTTCATTAGTTAACAATAGTGATATTTCAATATCTCATGTTTCAATAAATATTGGAAATATATCATAAAGTAACTTATTAAGTTCAATAACAACTTCATTTACAAATAATTTTAATTTCGGTGGATTAATATGTAACTAAAACTCAACATCAACTACTATTTAGAATGTTAACCTAATATTATATTAGTAAATATCCACATTATACATAAATAATTCTGGTCAATTGATTGGTATTTCAACGAATGGTTAAATTTCAATATTATCAATTTGCATTTCTTTAATATTTACTTCTTCAGAAACATCTCAATTTTATAGATTTGGAATGATAGGTTGTGTTAGTGGTACATTGGTTATAAATTAGCTAACATCAATATAATCATATTTATCTGGAATATTTCATTAAACAGGATCAGTTATAGGATACGTGTAAGGAATGTCTTCTAATTTCTTAAATATTTTGATTTAAATGGAACTAGATAATAATCAAGGTTATTATACAGGAGCTTTAACAGGTTTTTTGTATTCTGAGTTATAAACTGTTCACAATATAAAAATTTAATAAACAGTTATAACTGGTAAGGTACAAGCAGGTTTAATTGCGTGTTAGTTGAAAAAAATATATTTATCTTAACTTATTATTATGTCATCTTAAGTAAATACTTTTAGTTCAACTGATCCGTAATCATTTTCTTTTTCAGGAAGCATAACAGGTTAAACTTCTGATGAAGTTTCCATATTTTAATGTTATATATAAAACATAACGATAACTTCATAAAGTTTCACAAGTAAATGGGCAATTTCTGGAGGACTTATTGGCGATACGCATGAATTTGCGACAAGTATTAAATCAGTTAAAATTATTTCAGCTGATATACAAGCTTTTGGTTCCGCTACAAACACAATATCTTCAGGTGGACTAATTGCTTTTTTATACGATTCAAATATTTCGATTTCGGATATCTAAGTGATGGATTCAAATTTAACAGCATTTAACAATAATTCTGTAATATAATGTGCTGGTTTTTTAGCTTCATTAAACAACAATAACAATATTTCAATATAAAACTCATCAATAACCACAGTAAGAGTCAGTGGTGCTGGATCAAATTCTTATTTGGGAATAGTATTGAGTATTTCAGCAAATTATTCGTTTTCATTCTCTAATGTTTCAATAACTGGAACAAATTCAATAAACGGAGCCGTTATCGCAAACTGTCCGAATGTCATCGCACCATCAATAAATGGGTGTTGATTCTGTGAGATATTATATTTATCAATGTTTATTTGTTGATTAGTAAAATTTATTCATTTTGAGTTAGTAAGTACGATACTATAAATTTAATATTTGAGTGATCTCCAATATATTGTAATTCAATTGAAGTTAACGTAAATATGAAATAAATTTAAATTGCTATATTTCTTTAATTAGCACCATATAATACGTTTTAATTTCGCGGGAGTCCATGCCTTCAGATGTAGTCAGTTTAAATGATATAAATATGTAGTATTATAAATATTTTTAAAGAGAAGTAAAGTGGTAATATAATATTAAAATAAAATATAAATGTTTTTATGTGCCAGCGTATTTCCCCCTATCAAATATAGACCAGCTCTAATTTCACTTCGTATATATACCTGGCGACCTTGGATTTTCCCCTCTATACGTTTACAAAATAAAAAGGGAGTCAATTAATAACTGATCAAAATCAAGAATCACAAGAGCTCCACCATAAATAACGATCAACGACTGATTAAAATCCGTACATCTACATAAAATAATGTGAGATGAACAACTACTTCGATCGAAACAATAACAAATTCAACAACAACTAAAGGAAACTGTTCTATTTATTAAACGAATACAGATACGATGATGTGAAATCTAAACGTAAAGATAACTTATTCATGTACGCCCAAATACCAATTGGCTAGACCAACTTCAGCAAACAAAACTAAGGTGGAAAAAAGTCGTTTGGAGGTTATAAGTAAGAAAACTTCAGCCGATAAATCATGTAAGGAGCTAGGTAGCTGTCATATTGACGCAATAATTGCTTTCTGAACCGGCTCCGTGAGAGACCATGATAGTTTGGATCGTGTATCGAAATATTGATAGATTAAAAGTATAAGCAAACATTTGAAGAGAAATATTGTTCACTAGAGTTGATTAGTAGAGTAGAGGTAAATATTTTGCAATCGAACGATGGTATTTTGTAGCGTATGCAGAGACATATGCTATGAGCTAAGTGTGGAAATGGGGATTACCCTCAAATTATGACTATTTAAAATAAACATCTGTATTAAGAGAATAACTACAAACCTTCCAGATTACTTGAAGAGATATTTGGTCAATTCAAGACCGAGTTATCCAATGCAATCTAATCCAAAGTTAATAAACCTGACGAACATTATAATTGTTTTTTACTATATAGTCACGTACCACATTCAAATTCATTAGTTCATACTTTTATCAACGCTTTAGTATATTTGTAGAATTATTTCAAATATTTACGTTACAATATATACAGTAATTTAATATAAATGTATTATTAAAAATATTAATGAGCAACGTCACTATATGAGATGTTCGTTTAAGGCGTTGTTATGTTTCTTTTGTTTAATAAAGAGAACGATAGAAATCGCAATAGCAATAACACTGATAACAGACAGAATAACAACCAAAATTATCCATGTTTGATTCGATTTTTGATTCTATTTTTCTTCAACTGTGTATTTTACTGAAAAATATGTTTGTTCTTTTGAAACTGCTGTCAAGTACCTCTGCTCTGCTTTCAATCTGTATGATCCTGATTTCGTTATATTCATGTTGCAAGTCAAGTTATCGGTTGTTTGATAGCTATCGGAAATACAAACTACGCTATTATTCGACCCTTTGAGCTCAACTTGCAATTAATAGTCGTTATATCCCACGAACTCGTATTGAAGAACAGACTCTGGTTCAAGATAGTCACTGCGTTCACTTTAAAGTTTCATTTTGTAAGCAGTGTTGGATACTACTTTTAGTTACTCTTCAAGATTTGACTTGAATGAGTAGTAAATATAATTTTTAAAATTCTCCGAGCTTACATCTGTTTATAATTTTTTGGACTGCTTTACGAACAACTTACAGTCTGAAACAAGGAATCTAAGTAAAATTGGTACAGAACACACGTAAATTTAAGCATCTGAGTCAGATTAGAAAGTTGAATATTAGGTGGAGTTTTCTTCGTTGTCTTTAACGAAATATACTCCGTTTGGACATTTATGTGTGGTAGCGCTAACTTATTAGCCCAATTGGTAAATAACTGAGTAAATCATAACTATTTCAACGTCGCAAGAACTTTAAATCTGCACCTACACGTTCTATTCTCCCTAAACGTTCTGTAACATCATTGGAAACGAGACAAATGAGCTTAAGTTAGTGAGTTGAGTATGAGCACTGGGACTACTGAATGAAATCGTGCATGATTCATTATCTAAGTGAACACCAGTTGTAGCGGCTTGGATTACAATCTATTTGAAGTCAGATGATACTGTAATCTGAGCGTTGGCTATGGTGCTTATATTCTATAACAGCATTATTTTGGTTTGCTCCTGATGAACCAACTGGTGAACTTTGGGGTTAAACACAAATGTAATTTGAAGTTCTGGTTCCTTTGTGTAAATGAACACATATTTTTACTTTGGTAACAGATCATAGGTTCCTTTAGCACTTATTAACAGTTCACATACTTAAGTTTAAGTACAGTATATTTGTCTGAAGTAGAAATAGTTTAGAATCTATACTATTGATTGTTCCCTCTTGAATATATTTCAAACAAAATGTAGTAGTATCATCTGGTTTTAATGCATAGTAACACCTGGTTTTAAATGAAGAAATATCATCATATCACTAAATTGATTAAGGATGTTGATGATGAGAGGCGTATTGTATGATTTGACTTATTATATTAGTAAACTTAATTCAAGTAGCACTTAAATATATAGTTCAAAGTAATATATTATATTATAGCTACTTACCATTTCAATAATTATCAAAAAATCTGTTTGTTAAAATTTATGCTGTTAGTTAAAACTATTTATGTAGTAAAGGCGTATTGCTCTCTGAATTCACTAATTTGATCTTATAATGATTAATAGTCGGCTGACTCAATCCAAGAGTTACGGGGACTTTAAGCGTTTACAATGTTACTTCCGAAAGATTCATATATTCCTTTTTAATCAACCAATAAGTTCGGTAATTCCTGTCATATTTGCAGGATTCGTGTGTTTCTCTCAAATTATGTAACCATCCAATGTGGAACCATCAAATTATGGTCAACAAAATAGAATATACTAGAAAACCGTAGTAGTATCATATCTGGTAACATAATAATATTTAACACAATTCAATATTACAGCGAAATAATACAATATATATAGTTAGTTTCTATCCTGATATGATTTGTGACAAATATTATAAATTTCAAATTTAGGAATACATTAACAACATGTTATCTGTTGTACCAACTTACTTTATAACTATTTATTATAGTGTTTTCACATCACTAATGTCAATTTCAAATTTTTCATTTTACAATCCTACAAAATTAATTGTGAAGCACGACGCTGCTCCAGAAATCGCTGATTATATTGCAAATGATGGAATAAAATCCGTTTTGCTTGTGTACGGCTAGGGTTCAGTGAAGAGAATAGGTGTGTATGATAAAGTTGTGGCTGCTCTTAAGTCCAAAAACATAACAGTTCATGAGCTTCCAGGTGTTCGCGCGAATCCCGAGATTCACACTGTGATTAAGGGAATTGATATTTGCAGATAAAACAATATTCAGGCTGTCCTTCCTCTTGGTGGTGGTTCAACCTTCGATTCTAGCAAGGCCATAGCCGTTGGCGCCTGCTTCGACCCAGAAATCCGCTCCGAGCAGATCTGGGAGTGCTACGAGAACAAGCGCATTGCAACCAAAGCCCTTCCCATTTATGGCGTGCTCACCATCTCAGCTACCGGTTCCGAGATGAATAACGGTGGTGTCGTTCAAGATGACAAGCAAAAGAAGAAGTGGACGTTCGACTCAGATCTTCTTTACCCTAAAGTGTCCATTGTTGACCCGAAACTTCAAGCGCACTTACCCTGGTTCCAACAGGCGAACGGGTTCGTGGACGCGTTCATTCACATCGTTGAGTATTTGATTAACATTGAGGAGCCGGAAACGGTTGAAACCACTTACGCGTTCGACCTCTCACTGTGCAGATCAATTATAACAGCCGGAGATAAACTACAAAAGGACACAAACGATCACGTTGCAAGGGCGAATTTCATCTGGGCGGCAACTTGCGCGCTGAATTACATGTCAGGTGTGTCAATGACCGGGTGCTGGGCAACTCACTGGCTGTAGCACGCAACAGCAGCTGTTGACACCAAAATATCTCACGGGGCTGGCCTTGGCGTTACATTCCCAGCGTTCGTGAGAGTAAACGCTGAGCGCGGACTCAGACTCAAAACATTCGACCGCATCGCGAGAGAAGTATTCGGAAAACAGGGATGGCAAGGCCTCATCGAAGGATTCCAAGAAATGCTCAAAAGATGGGGACACCCAACCACACTTAATGAACTATTCGGAAAAGAAGTCACTGAAGAAGACAGAAAAGAACTGCTCAGAATCTTCATGATGCTCCCTATTTCAGGATACTACGCAGACGGAAAACTTCCAGAAGATATCGCATGGGAATGTTACAAAATAATGTGATCCACTTCTCAATACTAATATCTTATGTTGCATATCTTAATTATAAAATTAATGATTTATTAAGTCAATAGAATGAGATTCAAACAAATCTACAATCAGCTAGTTGTGAATCATCAATATTTGTGAATCAATCATCTAACAAGGTGTATCACACTAACCTGTATTCTGCTATATAAATTACATTACCACACCACTTAATAAAATGACAGTTCTATACTGGGACAAAATAAAAATACTGTTAATCTTCGTAGCACTATCAGTATTTGTGGCATTAACTGTATTTTTTGTTAGAAATACTATTAAAAAAGTAATTAATAAATAAAAGCTGTAGAAAACCAAGCAAAGAAAAGCTAAATAACTGGAACAATACAAAAAGGAAAAGTATTTGGTGGAATTTGACAATAACACTGTCTTTTTCAATTAAGTGTGATAGATCGATATATTTTAATGCTTACTTTATTCATAGATTATCTGAATGAAACTTAATCATTTATAGAGTTTATTTGTAGTTTAGTATATTATTTATATATATTTGATGTTAATTTATTGATTCATTTCACTTCAATGGACCACGAGAAGGTGTTTGAGTACATAAAATATGTGTTTGACGATGCGAACGATGAGTTTAAAACTGCCTAGTACATGAAAATGTTTTCTTTGCATATGATTACGTCGACAGCGTCAGTTTTGGGTATGATTGACCGTCTTCCGAGGCAGCCCATCTTGGATTTCGTTATGTCTTGCTATGACGAGCGCACCAAGTTGTTTTCAGCTTATTACGGCGGTGACGGCCACATTCTGTACACCTTCAACGCGTTAACCACTTTGCTTACTCTGAACTCGCTGGATACTCTTAAGGACATCGCGTTCGACTTAAAATCCGGTATTCAGGCCCTCCAGCACGAATTCGGCTACTACGGTGATTTAATCCTGTTCGAAGTTGACTCCAGGTTCGTAATGTCTGCTATCGGCTCCCTTTACATTTTAAAGAATCACTTCAAAAACGACTCTCTTTTCCTCTCAGAATCTGAACAAACTCATATTTTAACAGCTCTTCTGTAACAATTGAACCCGGACGGCGGTTTTGGGGCCTCAATCGGTTAGGAATCTCACGCCGCGAACCTCTACTGCGCATTATGTTCTGTTAAAATGATGGGCAAAATAAATCAAATTCCCTCTCAGGTTATGAACAGAATACGATTTTACTTAATTCAGAGGTAAACGGCCTCGGGCGGGTTCAACGGGAGACCCGAAAAGTAGTAAGACACTTGCTACGTTAACTGGTGCGGGGTCCCTCTGAAAATATTGGGGTTAAAATTTGCGGAGGAATAATTGAAGAAGTTTGTACTTAGTTGTTAGGATGGAGGGTTCGCGGACAGGCCGGAGGACGAGGTTGATCTGTTCCACACACACTTTTGCTGCTTGTATTTGATGGAGGACAAGGTGGAGCGCGTGCTGGGCGTGAGGGCGGATCTAGTCGAGGGATGGAAGTGAGTTCTTTATCAAATAATTATCAGTTTGAATGACGTGAGAAGATGCCATTATTTTTAAATAGTTTAATTTTGTGTGATCACCCGTAATAATGGGCTGTTTTTAGGTCCTGAATTAGGACTCCTGATAATCAAACTAATATTTTAATATATATCGGCTCTACATCTCACTCTACATCTCAAATACATCTTTGTAGTTGTAAATAATATTTGTAACTTATAAATTTATATCTCAAAAACATCCACTCAATAATCAATTACTTCAATCACAGGAACATTTTAAATGATATTTTCATGTATTCTTTACTTCTGTAACAATGTGCATGAAGGACTCTATACTATTTGTGTTAATATTTTGAGATGTCAATTTGAATTTTGAATATTTAAATAATTTCTGATTTATTAGACTTATTTTCTGTAAATTATATGTTTTGATACATAATTAAATAGATTTTTTAACATTGTATTATCATCAGATCAGTTTTAAGTATTTTTTCTCATATTTTGAAATGGATTACATTTTGCATAATCCACTTTATTTACACCAATAGAGAAAATATAATGTCAGTCAAACTATTTAACAGAAGGTCAAATTAGGTAAAGATAGCTTGAGATAATTTAGTTGTAAAGCTCTATAAATAGAAATATGTTATAATAATATAATAAAATCCTCTCAAGCGTCTCATTTGACACCTAATAAGCTATCCAACAAAGCTACAAACGTCTCATAAGAAATAGTCCCATCTTGATTATCACTTACGAGATTCATCAGCTCTCCTAATTACTATGTTGATATATTAACACCTAATTTTCTAAATATATAACCAAGTTCCTCCTAATCTATTGCATTAGAACAATCAGCATCAGCGGCTAAGAATAATATTTTCTTAATATCACCTACATCTGCGTTTTTGCATATGTGAACAAAGTGAATAAACTCGTTAAGACTCATTTATCCATCGCCGTCAGTATCTACGATATCTACAATACTTTGTATTTAATTCCTTGATAGCTATAACCCTAATAGATCAAATGCTTTTTTAAGTTCATCTAGATCTAGATTTCCAGAACCATCTGCGTCTATGGCTTTAAATGCCTTTTCACATCCACTTCTGTCAGGTTTGTATATTTTGCAACTCATCTGAGGAGTGTTAAATAATAATTACAAATAGTGGTTTTTATTGTATGGATAGACTTGTTTATAAAACTTTTTTAAATGTAAAAAAGATGTAATATACACTACAATTTAATACAAAATTGTAATAATATTATATAGTAAACGATCTCAAGTCATGATGACATAATTAGTTATTAAAACTTTTGTACACATTTGGTATTATTTGGTATTACCGTGTATAATATTTATAAGTAACATTGTTAATTTATAAGTTACTTGTATTTCTAGCTCCTTATGTTCCTATTATTTTATTAAGAAGTGTATAGAGTTTTAAAATATGAATACTTCAATGTTATATATTTGAAAACACTATCTTAAATTTCATCAATAATCAACCAAACCACACGATATTATCAATCATTATCACTCTTCACAGAATCTACATTAAAAACTAATTGAGTGTTTTGGAACGCTATTTAGCATGCCTCATATTAACTTCTTATCCTCTCATCTTAACATATCTTAATCATCCTCGTCTATCTTATCTCATTCCCTGACATAATATTTACTGAGTTAAAACATCCTTTCCTAACTTGAGTTAAAACATAATATTTCTTCAATATAAAATAATATTCTACAATTAACCTTGAACTAATCTCACTTGAAATCCAGAATCTTATCCAACAAAGCGATGAACATCTCATACGAAATCGTTCCGTCTTTGTTATCAGCGACCACGTCCATGAGGTCGTCAATTTACTATTCAGTTACAGTTGCTCCAAGTTTCTTCAAAATCATTCTGAGCTCGTTCTTGTCAATTGTTCCCGAGCAGTCCAAATCTGCAGCCAAGAACAGAATCGTTTTCACGTCCTTCGGATCAGCGTTTTTGCAAATGTAAACGAAGTGGACGAACTCCTTGCAGTTCATTTACCCGTCACCGTCGGTATCTACAATTTCAACGATGGATTTGATCTCGTCTTTTGATAAGTGCATCTCAAGCAGCTCAAACGCCTTCTTCAGCTCGTCCAGGTCCAAATTGTCGGACCTATCCGAATCAATCGCCTTAAAGGCCTTCTCGCAGCTCGCGAAATCAGGCTTCTCAATTTTCTAACTCATATGTGTATTTGAAGCGTTAGATAATTTTCATAATATAATAATACATAATAAAATACGGTTAGATTATTATATTTCCACTCTAATGCTGCTACTGGTAAGTGCATACGGAAATCCACGCATATCAATCGTGATGCCAATATACAATCAGCAAAAGTTTTTAAAATGCGCACTAGACCAAATTTTCAACTAAACATACCAAAACTTTGAAGTTATATGCGTTAATGACAAATCCACAGATAATAGCGAGCAAATAATTAGAGAGTACTAAGAAACACGTAGTAATTTGATTTTAGTTAATAATCCTGAAAATATGGGAACTTTGAACGCCCGCTCAGTTGGTGTACTCCGAGCGTCAGGCGATTATATTTTGTAGTTTGACGCCGACGACAACTTTACATCGTCAACCGTACTGTTTGATCTCTCAGTTAATATACAGGACGCGTCAATTTACCACTTTGGTGAGACCTGGATGTACAACGGCACTCCGATAACCGACTGTGCCGGATACACGGACCGCTGCGACGAGCACGTGTAGGGCTGGGTGAACCCGCGCCTTAACTCTACGTTCTCGTCTCAGGCAATCCACCAATCTTTTCTAAAGAGCGGAATAAGCCCCCTAATCCACGGAAAGTTGATCAAATCCTCCGTTTTCAAGCAAGGAGTCAACCTTCTGGGCGCCCTGATAGGCGTCCACGTTACGTTCACAGAAGACTACCTGTTAATGTTCGCGTTGACTAAGTTCGCCGAGCAGTACGAACCACTCCAGGTAACTGGTTACGTCTACAACATTTGGGAGGAATCCGTTCTGGGAGCACGGAAGTGGAGAAAGTTCGTGCACGACCAAATCGTCGTGTTCCAATTCATGTACCTTAACAGTGACGTGAAAGGAATGAGAGACCTAAAGAAAGTGCTAGAGTGGAACCTGGCCACTCTCAAGGTTTCTACTGATGAAAAGGAGGAGATTTGCAGATTGTTGGACGAAGCGTGGCTCAAAGGCGTTAAAATGTGCGACGAGATAAAAAGTGAATGATATAGATTATATAGATTAAAGATCTTTGAATAACGGCTAAAAGTTATAGTTAGTATAAATTTCGATTTTGAAAGTTGAGATCATTTTATTTGTTTAATTGTTGCAAATAAGCTGCAATGAACAACCACAATATAGATATATATATAGATAATACTGATGTAATAAATCTTGTATACTATGAAAACACCTTTATCAATCTAAAGAAGAAAATCGTCTTTGATTTGGAAAAACTAGTATTAAATGCTAATCCTGATAATTATTTTGATGTCTTATCAAATCTACTGAAAACACTTTATATATAGATATAGATCATTCAGCTAAAATCGATGGTTTAATATTATACCATTTCCACCTCAACAATGTCAATCCAAGCCTTTTAATGGTTCAATCCAACAAAACTTATTGTAAAGCATGATGCATCTCATGAAATTGCGGATTATATTGCGGCAGACTAAATACAATCAGTTCTGTTGGTTTCTGGTAAAGGATCTGTTAAGAAGATAGGAGTTTATGACTAAGTTGTAAACGCTTTGAAGGCTAAACGAATTATAATTTACGAACTTAGTGGAGTTAGAGCAAATCCAGAGATTAAAACCGTAATTCAAGGTATTGGTATTTGCAGGAAACATTCCATTCAAGCTGTTGTTCCGATAGGAGGAGGCTCTTCTTTCGACACCGCTAAAGGAATTGCTTGTGGTGCTGCGTTGTCAGAATAAGATTTGAAATCTGAAAACGCCTGGGAAATTTATGAAGGAAAAGTTCAAATAACGAAAGCTCTTCCAATTTATGGAGTACTTACTATTTCAGCGACTGGATCTGAAATGAACATTGGCGCTGTTGCTTAAGATGATGCGTAAAAGAAAAAGTATTCTTTCCATTCTATTCACTGTTTTCCGAAGGTATCAATTGTTGACCCAAAACTCCAGGCGCATCTTCCGTGGTTCTAACAAGTAAATGGCTTTGTTGATGCTTTCATGCATATATGTGAGTTTGTAACCAATATGGAAGACACTGAAGAAGCAGAAACAACATTCGCACTCGATTTGTCTCTACTTAGATCAATCATCAAAGCAGGCGATAAGTTATAATAGAATACAAACGATCATGTAGCCAGAGCTAACTTTATTTGGGCTGCTACGTGTGCTTTGAATTAATTATCTGCGGTTGCAATGAGAGGTGGATGTGGGGCTGTCCATTACATGGAACACCCATTAAGTGCGTAAGATCCTAGTATTTCCCATGGCGCTGGACTCGGCGTAGTATTCCCTGCCTTTGTAAGAGCTAACGGCGAACGCGGGTTGAGACTCTAAATGTATGATAGAATGGCCAAAGAAGTATTTGGGAGAGAAGGCTGGTAAGGGGTAATTGATGGTTTTTAGACACAACTAAAGAAATGGGGACATCCCACCAGCTTGAACGAATTATTTGGAAGAGAAGTTGGAGAAGAAGAAAGAATACAACTTCTTGAAATATTCAAGAAACGCCCAGTTTGTGGACATTATCCTGACATGAAGTTGCCAGAAGATATCGCAGCTGATACGTACAAGTATATGTGATGTTATCTACATTGTGCATTATATTTTGTGTTATTTTTTATCGCTTAGATGGTAAAGAGGTGTTTTGATGCGATTATGAGTTTTGTCTTAATCCTCTCTCAAAATGGATTAAGCTTGTTCAATCATATGATATTGAATATACAATCGGGCTATTTTAACTGAGAACAATGCTATTCTTTTGTAGTCTATGATGTCATATGGTGTGTTTAGATTTAATTTAGTCGTTTTAATTAAATGTGGGTTATTCGGCTCATTTATATATTATTATTATATTTCAAATTACATACATTATTTCAAATAACATATTTTTGCAAAATATTGATGCTGAGTGAGTTGTGCAATTATTTGTCATGAATGATATAGTTACCTTATCAATTCAATAACTAACAACAATATAATGTTAACGATTTTAGTTAAGAATATTGTCTAATTTATATTATATTAAAATTCATAAAGTACCAAGATACAAGTTCTATCATGCAACTCCTAATTAAAGCACAAATCACGAATATATTTACAAATTACATTCTTTGCGTCCAGCTCGCTCACTTTAATATATAGCATATTGGCTTATAACTTTAGTGTAAATTGTTTACAAGAAATTAACGTTAATTAGCAAATTATGTGTGTATAAAGATCTTACTGAAATAGAAATTAAATCTCAAAGCTAATATATTTATAGATAAAATCACTTGTTGTTAGCAATGTATTAAATATAATGGGCATGTTATATTATTGTCATATCCATCTTCACACCTAATGTCGAATTATACCAAAGATAAATAATAAAGAATACATCTTACAGAGGCCTAAATACAAAGAGTGTGTCGAGTTATCCTGGAAACAATTAGAACAAGGCTAAACGTGCAGTTGAATGAATTCTAACTGGTATAGCACTATTTGATGAACCAAAAATAACTACAACACGACAAGCTAATAAACTGGCGAAAAATAGATGTTACGTTGCGACAAATGATAATAGAGATCCCAATCTACAAGTCAAAAGCTTACTCGTATAGAGTATTCCACGATGTAATCATTCCGAATCACTTGCCGCCTTATCCTCCTCAAAAGCTCGCATAATTATTAAAATATATTGAACAACAGATACTAATCAACAGCTAGGCCATAAAGAAAATGTCGAACAGTGATGCTAAAACTTTCAGGAAGGACTTGGAGAAACAGGTAAAGGAACAGTTCTAGCTAATGAGCACAAACGTGCAGTATGCGTACAAAAAGTTGTCTGACAAGATAAGAAACTACATCGAGGGGAAACTCAATTTGGCACGTGGCGTTTTAGTATAATCGCATTACTCTAGCGTTGCTAATATTAGTACTCAAGTCAGTACTAACGCCAATTCCGACTCTTATGATTATTAACCCTATGATTCCTTATGACTTGAGGATTATTTTGTTCTTTATATAAAGCTAATTTGTACATTTTTAATACATTTTATGCTATTATTAAAATTTAAACAATATTATTACTTTATGGCGTGAACGTTTCTGTTAATAGGAAATCCAACTGTTAAAACATCTTATGAGGTGAAATTATTTGCATTGCATTTTTAAAGATTATTTTTTAATTTCACTTCACTAAGAAAGTTAACTATTTAAGTCAGTAGCTGATATTGCTTTATGTACATTTGTGGACAGTAGTATGTTGATTCAGTATGATTTGTAACAATATCTGCGATAGTTATTCTATAAATACTACTGTCCAATATTAATGCAATTTATTACTATGTATATTTAGCATAATTCTGATATCCATCCAATATTATGCTGTTTAGTCTTTCTTATATATTACAGGACGCGTCAATTTACCACTTTAGTGAGACCTGGATGTACAACGGCACTCCGATAACCGACTGTGCCGGATACACGGACCGCTGCGACGAGCACGTGTAGGGCTGGGTGAACCCGCGCCTTAACTCTACGTTCTCGTCTCAGGCAATCCACCAATCTTTTCTAAAGAGCGGAATAAGCCCCCTAATCCACGGAAAGTTGATCAAATCCTCCGTTTTCAAGCAAGGAGTCAACCTTCTGGGCGCCCTGATAGGCGTCCACGTTACGTTCACAGAAGACTACCTGTTAATGTTCGCGTTGACTAAGTTCGCCGAGCAGTACGAACCACTCCAGGTAACTGGTTACGTCTACAACATTTGGGAGGAATCCGTTCTGGGAGCACGGAAGTGGAGAAAGTTCGTGCACGACCAAATCGTCGTGTTCCAATTCATGTACCTTAACAGTGACGTGAAAGGAATGAGAGACCTAAAGAAAGTGCTAGAGTGGAACCTGGCCACTCTCAAGGTTTCTACTGATGAAAAGGAGGAGATTTGCAGATTGTTGGACGAAGCGTGGCTCAAAGGCGTTAAAATGTGCGACGAGATAAAAAGTGAATGATATAGATTATATAGATTAAAGATCTTTGAATAACGGCTAAAAGTTATAGTTAGTATAAATTTCGATTTTGAAAGTTGAGATCATTTTATTTGTTTAATTGTTGCAAATAAGCTGCAATGAACAACCACAATATAGATATATATATAGATAATACTGATGTAATAAATCTTGTATACTATGAAAACACCTTTATCAATCTAAAGAAGAAAATCGTCTTTGATTTGGAAAAACTAGTATTAAATGCTAATCCTGATAATTATTTTGATGTCTTATCAAATCTACTGAAAACACTTTATATATAGATATAGATCATTCAGCTAAAATCGATGGTTTAATATTATACCATTTCCACCTCAACAATGTCAATCCAAGCCTTTTAATGGTTCAATCCAACAAAACTTATTGTAAAGCATGATGCATCTCATGAAATTGCGGATTATATTGCGGCAGACTAAATACAATCAGTTCTGTTGGTTTCTGGTAAAGGATCTGTTAAGAAGATAGGAGTTTATGACTAAGTTGTAAACGCTTTGAAGGCTAAACGAATTATAATTTACGAACTTAGTGGAGTTAGAGCAAATCCAGAGATTAAAACCGTAATTCAAGGTATTGGTATTTGCAGGAAACATTCCATTCAAGCTGTTGTTCCGATAGGAGGAGGCTCTTCTTTCGACACCGCTAAAGGAATTGCTTGTGGTGCTGCGTTGTCAGAATAAGATTTGAAATCTGAAAACGCCTGGGAAATTTATGAAGGAAAAGTTCAAATAACGAAAGCTCTTCCAATTTATGGAGTACTTACTATTTCAGCGACTGGATCTGAAATGAACATTGGCGCTGTTGCTTAAGATGATGCGTAAAAGAAAAAGTATTCTTTCCATTCTATTCACTGTTTTCCGAAGGTATCAATTGTTGACCCAAAACTCCAGGCGCATCTTCCGTGGTTCTAACAAGTAAATGGCTTTGTTGATGCTTTCATGCATATATGTGAGTTTGTAACCAATATGGAAGACACTGAAGAAGCAGAAACAACATTCGCACTCGATTTGTCTCTACTTAGATCAATCATCAAAGCAGGCGATAAGTTATAATAGAATACAAACGATCATGTAGCCAGAGCTAACTTTATTTGGGCTGCTACGTGTGCTTTGAATTAATTATCTGCGGTTGCAATGAGAGGTGGATGTGGGGCTGTCCATTACATGGAACACCCATTAAGTGCGTAAGATCCTAGTATTTCCCATGGCGCTGGACTCGGCGTAGTATTCCCTGCCTTTGTAAGAGCTAACGGCGAACGCGGGTTGAGACTCTAAATGTATGATAGAATGGCCAAAGAAGTATTTGGGAGAGAAGGCTGGTAAGGGGTAATTGATGGTTTTTAGACACAACTAAAGAAATGGGGACATCCCACCAGCTTGAACGAATTATTTGGAAGAGAAGTTGGAGAAGAAGAAAGAATACAACTTCTTGAAATATTCAAGAAACGCCCAGTTTGTGGACATTATCCTGACATGAAGTTGCCAGAAGATATCGCAGCTGATACGTACAAGTATATGTGATGTTATCTACATTGTGCATTATATTTTGTGTTATTTTTTATCGCTTAGATGGTAAAGAGGTGTTTTGATGCGATTATGAGTTTTGTCTTAATCCTCTCTCAAAATGGATTAAGCTTGTTCAATCATATGATATTGAATATACAATCGGGCTATTTTAACTGAGAACAATGCTATTCTTTTGTAGTCTATGATGTCATATGGTGTGTTTAGATTTAATTTAGTCGTTTTAATTAAATGTGGGTTATTCGGCTCATTTATATATTATTATTATATTTCAAATTACATACATTATTTCAAATAACATATTTTTGCAAAATATTGATGCTGAGTGAGTTGTGCAATTATTTGTCATGAATGATATAGTTACCTTATCAATTCAATAACTAACAACAATATAATGTTAACGATTTTAGTTAAGAATATTGTCTAATTTATATTATATTAAAATTCATAAAGTACCAAGATACAAGTTCTATCATGCAACTCCTAATTAAAGCACAAATCACGAATATATTTACAAATTACATTCTTTGCGTCCAGCTCGCTCACTTTAATATATAGCATATTGGCTTATAACTTTAGTGTAAATTGTTTACAAGAAATTAACGTTAATTAGCAAATTATGTGTGTATAAAGATCTTACTGAAATAGAAATTAAATCTCAAAGCTAATATATTTATAGATAAAATCACTTGTTGTTAGCAATGTATTAAATATAATGGGCATGTTATATTATTGTCATATCCATCTTCACACCTAATGTCGAATTATACCAAAGATAAATAATAAAGAATACATCTTACAGAGGCCTAAATACAAAGAGTGTGTCGAGTTATCCTGGAAACAATTAGAACAAGGCTAAACGTGCAGTTGAATGAATTCTAACTGGTATAGCACTATTTGATGAACCAAAAATAACTACAACACGACAAGCTAATAAACTGGCGAAAAATAGATGTTACGTTGCGACAAATGATAATAGAGATCCCAATCTACAAGTCAAAAGCTTACTCGTATAGAGTATTCCACGATGTAATCATTCCGAATCACTTGCCGCCTTATCCTCCTCAAAAGCTCGCATAATTATTAAAATATATTGAACAACAGATACTAATCAACAGCTAGGCCATAAAGAAAATGTCGAACAGTGATGCTAAAACTTTCAGGAAGGACTTGGAGAAACAGGTAAAGGAACAGTTCTAGCTAATGAGCACAAACGTGCAGTATGCGTACAAAAAGTTGTCTGACAAGATAAGAAACTACATCGAGGGGAAACTCAATTTGGCACGTGGCGTTTTAGTATAATCGCATTACTCTAGCGTTGCTAATATTAGTACTCAAGTCAGTACTAACGCCAATTCCGACTCTTATGATTATTAACCCTATGATTCCTTATGACTTGAGGATTATTTTGTTCTTTATATAAAGCTAATTTGTACATTTTTAATACATTTTATGCTATTATTAAAATTTAAACAATATTATTACTTTATGGCGTGAACGTTTCTGTTAATAGGAAATCCAACTGTTAAAACATCTTATGAGGTGAAATTATTTGCATTGCATTTTTAAAGATTATTTTTTAATTTCACTTCACTAAGAAAGTTAACTATTTAAGTCAGTAGCTGATATTGCTTTATGTACATTTGTGGACAGTAGTATGTTGATTCAGTATGATTTGTAACAATATCTGCGATAGTTATTCTATAAATACTACTGTCCAATATTAATGCAATTTATTACTATGTATATTTAGCATAATTCTGATATCCATCCAATATTATGCTGTTTAGTCTTTCTTATATATTACAGGACGCGTCAATTTACCACTTTAGTGAGACCTGGATGTACAACGGCACTCCGATAACCGACTGTGCCGGATACACGGACCGCTGCGACGAGCACGTGTAGGGCTGGGTGAACCCGCGCCTTAACTCTACGTTCTCGTCTCAGGCAATCCACCAATCTTTTCTAAAGAGCGGAATAAGCCCCCTAATCCACGGAAAGTTGATCAAATCCTCCGTTTTCAAGCAAGGAGTCAACCTTCTGGGCGACCTGATAGGCGTCCACGTTACGTTCACAGAAGACTACCTGTTAATGTTCGCGTTGACTAAGTTTACATATATTATATTAACAAAGAATTATGATCACTTAAAAGACAAACAATGCCGAAGCCCCTCTCCAGACTGAAAATGAGAAGAAAAAGACTGAAGTAAGTTAGAAAGCTGAACCTACGAATATCGAAGAAAAAGCGCCTGACAAAACGAAGCTTAAGGACGCTCAGACGCAGAAAGAGTAAAAGCCCCCAGTCTAAAAGTCACAAGATCAAAAGACCACAAAAATGCCCCAATCGAACGCAAAGTCTCCTCAAAAGGAAACTTAGAAAAATAAAGAGGATAAATAACCTGCCTTAGAAAAGCCTGTCAAATAGCCAAAAGATGGTCAAAATGAATATAAACGATAACTGACGCAAAATAGGAAACCAAGCCAATTTTAACGAAAGCCTAGAAGAAAAAGCAAGTTAAAGAATATCAGAAATAGTTTATCTAACAATAGAGAACTAAGGAAGATATCAAAGCGTCTAAACCCTAGGAAATAGCTAATCTACCACCGGCAATATACCCCGAAATTAGGAATTTGCAAAAACAAATAAACTAAGAAGGACCCCTAATCAAGTTAATGAAACAATGCATCAAAGGCAACCATCACCAAACAATGCCAATACAACGGAACAACCTCCTGTGCAAGCCGAAGGAAATAACGAGCAAATAGAAACTGAGAAGCGAGAACCAGTTTCTAGAAATTAAGTTAGCGAATCAGGTGAAACTGGTTCGCTGACGACTCAGTGAGGGGCCTGCTGGGTCTTTACTGAGTGAGCATAAATAACGGGTTGAGCTCGTTTTGAAAGTGGAAACACTGGCGTGCGAGAACCTGTGTTTTGCTTTTGAAAGTCTCAATGAAGTCTGTTTATGCCGTCTCGAGGAAGTGAGATATATATATATATATCTCATATATATATATATATATATATATATATATATATATATACTTAAACGAGTTAATAGCTCGTTTGTTGAGTTTGAGAGATTCAAGATTTGTGTTCAAGTAGCGTAACTTACAGACATATTGACACTATCTGACATATTTTTACTTTTCATAAAATATTATGACCTTGTGTAACAATCAATTTGGAGTGATATATTAGAAAGTTAATAATATGTTAATTACATTGTAGCTAATAAAACTATAATACACTTTTTGTTCTCGATGTGTTTTAAAATATTTACAAAATGAAATCATATTTTTTCGTTGCTTTATCTTTGCACAAAGATTTGTACTAGTTCATCCAACAACTTTATAATCTTCATTAGATTACTATTGTTAGTTTATTATTCGTTTTCATTCAATTCTTAAGACAAAACCTTACAAAACACGTTTTTTACATCTCAAATTGAACATTAGTCTCCAATATCTACTTGGTAATAGTTTTTCAACTTTTTCTTCTTAGCTTTGCACAGTAGTCTGATTATTAACAAAACCAGTATTAGCCAGTATTTCAGCTAGTGCTAGTGATCTGTTCCAGCTATAAATTCTTTTTTATAAATTCTTCAAGTGTTTTAGAGCATATGCTTCTGTAGAATTTAATAGTCTACAACATGTTCATGTTTAAATATCTACGTAATATAATAATTTACTGTTGATCTTCAACTATGTCATTTACTCTCTTATGATCTCCATTTTTATTTACATTTATTTTTGAATTTGCTTTAAAATTCAATTACATGCTGGAGACTAATAATCGTAGGCTGTTTCCTTTACTAAACAGTATAAGAGCTATATTACTTGATCTAATTTTGGTTTAACTCAACTTTGCATTCTTTATAGAATGATAAATTACAGAATTTATTCAGATAAGGAATCTAGGAGGAATTCATTAATATATGCAGATTCTAGTGTTATATATCCAACTGTAGTCATATGTATGAGCTATAAAACTATTGTTTGAGTTATGTCATTGAAGCGGTATTATAATTTAACTTTATAATTAATAAATTATATATAATTCTATAGTATTATTAAAAATATTGTGTTAATAAAATGACATAGAAAAATACAATTTTATGTACATTTAAATATGACTTTGAAAATCGTTTCATCAATGATTATAAAATGGTCCCTAAAGCTCACCACTGCAACAGAATATATCATCAACGATACTAGCTATAACGAGCTATTAACTCGTTTAAGTATATATAATTTTAATATCTAATTAGTGAATTTGTTATTAATATTGTTATGTTATTAATAATTTGATGTACACATTAGTATTTTTAAAATTTGGCTCATAACTTGATAGATAATAAATAAAAAGTAACTAAAATTAAAAATTGTTTAGATTAAATTACTGAATCTATTATGTACGTTATCTATTATATACTATTATTATCTATACATAATTCTGTATGTACTATTGAATGAAGTTGTTTTTGGTATAATTTAAGATATAATCAATATATAATCAATAATAAATTTATGTGAATAAATTTTTATTCTAATTACAATTGAATAAAATATTTTTTTAACATTCCAATTATGAATTAATCACTAATGAGAAGTAAATTAATTGAAAACATAGCGTTAACACAAGAGATTCACGCATTAAACCATATAGTTCTGAACTTATAGTTTAGTTGCGCATAGTAAACAAGAAAACACTGGACGCGTAGCGAAGATATGCTTCTTAACCTAGCTACATCATTATTTGGGATAAATAACTTAAATAATTTACAATAAATCTTAATATCGAAGACTAAAATGCAAATATACTTCAGAATTAGATACATAAACGAAAATCCACATATGTTTCAAAATAGAAGGCTATCTGCATTAATACTAAAATGATTTTTACTTTAATTAACGATTTTAATATATATATCTCACTTAAGTTTCATTTATACTTGCATGGTCTACGTTTCAAGCGCATGTCTTCACGGGCCTTATATAATTATATCGTTTTTACTTTACTTCCTATTTGGTATGGATACCTGTTTCAGAATATCTTCAATGTTCTAGTCACTTCTTCCAAATCGTATATCATACTTACTCCAGTAGCAGTTAGCAGTTGAAATTGTTTACAACTTGTTTTTGAATATTAAGCTCCTTGGTTCGTCTAGGGTGACATAGTGGTTGAGTTTATGTGTTAAGATCGTTGTCTTGTACAGCTATATGTAAACGAGTTAATAGCTCGTTTTATGATATAAACAAATTAATAACAATCACGTTAAAGTATAAATGAAAGTTGAGTGAGTGGGATATATTATCACGTTAATATATATGTAATTCAACTATAAACTTACAATGAAATGAATATCACAATAATCAACACCCGTTTTGTGAGGGCGATAATATATTATATATATTATATTATAAAATGAATGTAATAATTTTAAAAAAAAGGAAATAAGATACATGTAATTCAATATTACTTATAATTTAATGAATATCACAAAAAGTCAACACCCGTTTTGTGAGGGCGCGATGACGTTCGGGCAGTTTGCAATTGCAGCTCCGTTTATTGAATTCGTTCCGGTTGTCGTTACGTTTTAGAATGAGAACGTGGAATCACCTGTGTTACTCAATATTATTCCCAAATATGATTATAACCCCTTTCCGAAAACTAGTATTGATATTAATTATGAGTTTGTTATTGAAACTTTATTAGAGTCTACTGTAGACAAAAATCCTCCACAAAATATATTAAAATTGTTATTATATGCTGATAAATTTGAATCTCGAAGTTATACATAAGATATAGTAATATTAGAGCGATATTAATACGCTGATATTCCACCAGAAGATATTATACTTAAAGTTTAACCAAAAGCTTAAATAGTGATTTTAACAATCTAAACTTTTTCAACATTTGTTTAAAATTCGTGTGTGTCGCCAAAAAGTCCCCCAGAAATCGCCCAACTACCGCCAGAACTATATGAAACAATTGAAATATTTTTAATATAACATTATTAAAGCGATACTTCATCAAAAATTTAGGCAGCTATACTGCCTGTAAATGAGTTAGAAGTACCATTAGTATTTACCGATGATTAATGAATAATTGATTGTGAAACTTATAGTTTTTTTATTGTAGATGCAATTAGCCCAGTTTATTCTTTTCCGGTTATAACTGATTGTTATACTGTTAAATTAAAAATTGTTTACAACTATGAATATAAAAACCCTGCCAAAGCTCCTGAATTAGAACCCTTATTGTTATCAAGATTAATTTATAACTAAATATTCATAAACTTTGAAGATATTCCATTTACATATCCTATAACTGATCCTGTTTAATGAAATATACCAGATAAATATGATTATATTGATGTAAGCTAATTTATAACCAATGTACCACTAACACAACCTATCATTCCAAAACTATAAAATTGAGATGCTTCTGAAGAAGTTAATGTTAAAGAAATACAAATTGATAATATTGACGTTTAACCATTAGTTGAAATACCAAGCAATTGACCAGAATTTTATATGTATAATGTGGATATTTATTAATATAATATTAGGTTAACATCCTAAATAGTAGTTGATGTTGAGTTTTAGTAACATATTAATCCCCCAAAATTGAAATAATTTGTTAATGAAGCTGTGATTGAACTTAACAAGTAACTTTGTGATATATTTCCAATATTAATAGAAACATGAGCAATCTGTATTTCACTTGAATTAACTAATGAAAGAATATAAGATGATTAATTTCCAACTTGAATGAATTTCGGATTTACATAAATATTTAACATAAATATTTAACTGTTATACACGTTGTTTACTCCAAATGTAAGAGAATTCTAACTAGAGTAAGTTCCATCTATTAGATAACCTTTAATAAACAATTTACCATTAACAGAATCGAATATGTTTAAGGAACCAGTTGAAGCCGAATTCATAGTAATATTTAACAATAAGTTTGTTATATTAGCTGATGTTGTTGTTTATTATAGTATACTTAATACAGAACCAGAATTCACAGTTAAATATTTTCCTAAACTAGAAACAAATGACATTTAATTAATGATCAACTATTAGCTTTGTGATAATATAGCACCCGTTCCGAAAACTTAATCATGTAATTAGACTTTTATGTTGTAAAATACGTTTTGTGATTTAAACAAAGTAAATGATGTTCCAATAGACTATATATCAACGAAAGCATTTTATACATTAGTTTCAAACACAAATCCTGATGTAAAATTATATGACTTAATAGTGTCTGTGACAGTAGGTGTATCAAAAGTTTTAAAAGTATAAAGATGCTCTTAGCACTAAAACCAGAGTTCTTATTCACTCGTGTATAAAACTATACTGGAAATATATTATAACTATTGAGTTAGTGTTTAAATTTACTAATCTTTAAGTGTTAGTTATTCTGTTAGAGCTGAATAAATTAGTGATGCATTGTTGAATATTCTCTGATCAAGTATATTTATTTTTATATCGTTTTATTGTATAGTTTCTGTTATGTTGCCTTAAATATTTGAATCTAATAATTCTTATTATAATTCTTGTTGCTGCTATAACTATTCTATAGAATTAAACATACTTGTATTAATTTACTATATTGATGCGTTGATATTAGTTATTGTGAGAGATACTTAGTTTTAGAACTCAATAGTATTACTCAACTATTATAATATATCAATACATTTGGTTCCGTTCAAAATATATGTTTCTGAACACACACATAAATAACCATCAAAAATAAATGGGTAATAACACATATATGAAAAATTACTGGGTTAAAATACTCCTTGTGTTAAAGAATTTGCACATATGCCGTAAATATAGTATTGATTATTTTCGCAAATGTTTTAACAGTCAATATTAATTTAGTTAGAAAGAAGTAATAGGTTAGTTTTTAATTTATATACAACTGTTGAACAGATATTCACATTTTCGACAGTAATGTTAGTTTGGAAGTTAATAAACAATGTAATATGTGAAGCAACACACTAACTATAATTATTTTATCCTAGAATATTCACATTTGTCAAAGTAAATTATTCAATTTCAGAGGATATATTCATCACCAACGCAACAGAATACGAACTAAAAAATCTGTATTATATTGACGAGTTAAATATGGACATTAATTAACCAGAACCAAACATAACAGCTGAGAGATACTATCCGGAAGCAATGTACACTAAAGTAGAATTGGAAATACTTATATCGCATTACATACAAATGAGTGCGCTAGAATGAATTTTGTATATTATGGTAATATTTATGATACAGTCTTTGATTTGTTAAATATTTTTATTGAAACCAAATACAGAAAAATTATTATCGTTATTAATTACACTGAAAATTGTTGATGATTACATTATTTCTGTGTTTACAAAAATATTATTTTATTTACTTGATTACTAATAATTTGGTAAAGAAATTACATTGTTAAGTAAAATATTATTCAGTTATTTGCCCTTTTAACAATACTAATATTATAGATTATTAACTACAATATTTTAAGTACAAATATTAGACGAGTATGAATCTAGGATTCTACATAATGTCATTATAGAAGAAATTGGAAAATTCATTGATTAAATTAAGTGATTGTTCTTTAAAACAACTTCTTTCATTTTTCGGCATGTTTAATCAGTATATGAGAGCCAGTGTTAGTGCAGAGGAAATGATCGGTTCCGTTTTATAAATAGATGCGACTCTGCACTGGAGATCTTATAGTATATATAATTACTTGGAAATTAGCTATATAAGGCTTTTTTAAATGGCATTTAAAAAATTAGTACTATATAAAAGTTTTATATAGTTTTAAATAATTGAAGATAAGATAGATATTATTTTGGTAACATTTTGTCATACTAGTATTTCTAATTATAGAAATAATTGAATCCTCTGACATATCTTTGAATACATTTATGTCCTTTATATATACTTTTATGAGTTTATTATATACAGAAATTATTTCAAAAATATTTAATTAACAGTATTAATTTCTACAAAATATCTTATAAATATAGTCAAAACTTATTTTAAAATGACTCACTTAACTGTAACTTTATCATCAGTACTAAGGCTCAGTTCAATCATTCCATTTATCTCATAAATCATGACAATCCACAAATCAAAACTTAGTTACACATAACGTTACCACAAACTAATCTCAACATCATACCTCATCTTCTAAGATTATCACTCTAATCTCCTCAGACAACCTAAGTTAGTTCGGCATTTGAACTACAACTGTAATATCATAGTAAAATACTGTAAATTATATAGAATTTACATATTTGGAAGCTATCTTTTAAACTCTTAACTGAAATGGCTGGTATGAATCTTGGACAAATGGCTGGTAACAGCTGCCTTAATATAATTTAATATATGTAAAATGTATCCCATTCACTTAACTTTCGTTTATACTGGTTCAGTATCGTGTTCTAAACCTTTGAGGGCATCAAATATGTAAAATATATGCTTTAAAATCTAATTTGGTTTCTAAAGAGCCATTTCATTATTGTAATTATATTTAGATCTAAATAATTCACTCATTAACGGAACTCACACTAAATTTAACTAGATCTTAAAGCGTTGTACCTCTTTTTGCCAGGGAACGTTTTCTTAGTTTACTTTTAACCAGGAAAAAACTTGAAATAATAATTAAAACGGACAAAATTGGAATTATGGTTATTAAAATAATAACTGTGGTGCTCAACTAGCTTCTTGTACTGTTTTACGTGCACATATTTTATTCAACGACCCCATCACAATTATTAATGCACATATTTCCATTATAATATGTTTAATAGTAGGAACAACCAAAATCCCCCAATTTAGAGCAGGTTAACTCGCCAGTATCTTTTTATAAGTAATATTCACATGAAGAAACGCATTTGTTCAGGTCAAAATCGTAATAGGTATCTTTAGAACATACACACGCTGAACTATCTGTATTTAATTACTAATCTGTTGGACAGATATCAATACACTAATTTCGGACTGATAAAATCCACCCATACGCGCACTTTTACGTTTTTAAGACGCACATATTCAATTTTAATGAGTAAGTGTAGTTCTAACCACAAACACATGATTTATTGTCTGGACTCACCGCATAAATTGGTGTTCTGCAACTATCTACACAGTTTTTTAACGTGATATCAATGAATCCACTTACGCATTAGGTTAAGACGCATTTTTTACCAGAAAGTTGAAAATTTTAAGCGCAAACGCAACTATTACCATTTTTAGTTTCACCTTTCGAACAATCTGAAACGCAGGAATACTGATCAACGCTTATAAACTGGTTTAATGGACAGCTTTAGTACTTCCACCGGTTATAACAATAAATCCCTGTTAAATTCTCGCAATCTTGCATTAAAATGCATTTATTGGACAAAAACCCAGAGCGCATGTCATATAGATAATTACGAGTTGTGTCGCAAGCACATTGACTTCCGCTGACATAACCACGAGCAAAACTGGTACAGTTTGCCGAAGTTATGCAAGCCAGCATATCAATAGAAAGTAATTAACACTTTGATTTTTACACGCAAATACTTGCCAAAGAATAACGTGAGTAATCTCTTATCATATCAGAACAGGAACATACTTTGGTAGACGTATCATATCTAATTGCGCATACAGATTATACGTAACAAATGTTATCTGCCTTCGTATAATCTTAACAAGTACAAGCATTTGAACATTCTAGACATTTTCCTTCGCTATTTAAATAATATCCTATTTCACAGGCGCATCCAGGCATTAAACAAGTGCTTTAACATATTTTCTATTATTTTGAAGTGAAATTGAACGGTTTACTTCCACACGTCGTAACACAAGGATTATTTTCTGTTGAATCCCAAGCTCTATACATTGAACATTCACATTTGTTTCCATTTTTCAATTAAAATGAGTCATTACATGCAGTACACCCAGCAAATAAAGGATCAATAAAATTATATCCTAAAGACATGTGTTGACTATCCTTTAAAATGGCTTTTGAGAGTATTTGTTATATATTAGAGGTTCTGAATAAATCAGTAAAATTTTGATTCGTAGATTGTATTTTCACTCCCAAACGACCAGGGCAGATTTTTCCTAATGAATAGGAATCAATTGATACAAACTGCCAAAAGAAAAACATTGGTTTATGGGCTGAGTAGTTCATATCCTGTAGGACTACACCGAATTATTATTATACGATAACAAAAAAGCCTCAAAAAGGTCGAAATTTCAACTTTGTAATCTAAGTGCTATTGATTTGGTTATAAATGTTGTGGAAATCGCTAGTTCTGATGTTTCCCTCAACGAATATAAATTCCGCAAACGATTTTAAAATTGATTTTAGAATGATCTTGATTCAATTATTTTGTTGATTTTCCATTCATATATAACGTAAATCTACCAATAATGATTAAAACGATATTCACTTTAACATACGGCTCCTCAATATCCTCCAGTTTTAAGCCAAATTTATCGAGATTTTCATGTATTTGCGGAATTCAATTTCACGGAGGGAAACGCCGGAACACTATATTTGAAAGCGTATTGTTCATTGTCTTATAAATGTTGATTACAAAGTTCAAAAATCGACTTTTTTGAGCCATTGTCGCTTACAAATAATAAGGCAGATGTGTAGCGGTTCAAATTCTAGTCTCTGTGTGTTCCAATCGGATTGTTCTCTTTTGATTTTAATCCTTATTGGCCTCATCTAACTTGATATTATTGGTGCCCTGTCATTTGGGAGTGAAAATACAATCTACGGATCAAAAATTTACTGATTTATTCAGAACCAATTATATATAATATAAAGTTCCAAAAGCTATTTTAAAGGATGATCATCCCTTGTTCCTAAAGTGCATTGACAAACATTATAATCATCAAGATATGTATTATATCCACACAGTATAGACTCTTCTGGTGTATCTGTTATTGGTTAACATGTATAATCTAGCTTTTAGTATTAATTATTTTAACATTATTATTATATTGCTAAGTAGAATAGCATATATTTGAGGTGGAAGATATATGTGTTAAATTCTTAATATAATTACATTATTATAACTTGATTCATAAATTAGAAATTTGGATATGTTCATCTTTTACTTTCCTTTTCTATTACAGCATACAATTACAAGATGTGTATTGAATAACAAGAAATAATTTATTTGAAATAAAATATATCTGTTATTACAATATAGTAATTAAAATAATATATTTATATTCCTGAGAGTCATCACTAACTTCTTGAAATTCAAATTATTATTGCGCAAATTGACAATCATTTACAATCATTAATTATTACAAATTTACAATCATTAATAACTTGTTTAACTCAATTATTGAAATAGCGAGGCGCTGATATTTAGAAAAGTAACATGTTTCTACTAATTATAATCTTGTAACGCACATAATTTATTTTTGAATTGCTTCCAACTATTATCAAAACGGGTTCCTTTAGAGTTAAAGTTCTGATAAATTGCCTATGATTTTTCGATTCCTATTAAACTGTTCGAGAACTTTATTTGTTCCTTCGTTGGTTTTCTCTAATACCCGAAGTATAAGTTACTTATATTGTTTTGGTTTTGTTGAAGAGATGTATCTTGTACATAATTATTTCCCAAATTTAAATATGTAACTCCAATCTTGCATTTCAGTGTTTGTATATTTATGATTCTGTTGTGCGATAAATTTAATTTATTGAGTCTTGACAAGCCTTATAGAGCTTATACACATATAATTTGATTATTTGAAGCATCTAATTCCTGGATATTAATTAGTTTTCTTAATGGCGAAGCATCTAACACAGCATTGTTCCCAAAATTCAGCAATGTTAGTTTAGCCATCTTTCGTAAAGGTAATATACTTTCAACTTAGTTAAATGTTATATCAAGTTGTTCTAAGTTATTTAAAGATTAAATTTAAGCTAAATCTATAATATTGCATCCGCTTATATATAATTTTGTAAGTTACGCCATATTATTCAAGTTTTATAAATTAATATGCTCATTGAAACTCAAATTAAGTATTTGCAAATTAGTAAATTAATGCAGAACTGAAATGTTTTCTATGCAATTGTAACTAACATTCAATTCAACTAATTTGATCAAACCTTCTAATTATTATATAGACGATAATTAATTAAAATGTAATTGTAAAACTTCAAGCTACGGGAGATTAAACATTTAAATATTTTATAACTTACAGTCTGTTATATTCATATGTTTGATAGTATCACTACTAATATTAGGGACAATATTGAAACAATTATAAAGAATTAACTTATTTGTCTTTGAATTTTATAAAAATAATAAATCTTCTAGCTATTAATTATTATTTATTTACACAGTTTACTGATTATCATAATCAGCAATAAAATTATTGGAACTTAAATCACACTAGTGTTAAATAGACATGAATTCACTTTATTTTGCTGTGGAGTGAAATATTTAAATTACTAATATAATACGTATAATAACAATGTTTATAAATGTTTATATCAATAATGTTATTTTCATAAATAATATTTAAACATTCAGATAACTTCTTGTGTATCAACAAATATAGCGTATTGTCTTAGTTTCTGTTTATATAATTCAAAATGTTCATTTCTTTTAGTGGTTTTATGGAATATTGTAATAATCATTATTTTTTACTGATATATTTGTCTATAATCACTCTTCATATATATTCTACTAGGTCAATGTCTGAGTTTTCAAGACTCAGGGCACAGCTTTAAATACATGAAAACATTTCAAATCCACATAAATCCTATAAAGATTACTTTTAAAAGTGACTTTGTGTTGGCTGATTTTGTTAATACGCATTCGAATAAGAGTAGTTTCTAGAGATAGCTGCACTAGGTAGGCAGCTTACAACAATTCTATTTGCTGTGTAGAATTCTTCTAGAGTAATTTGTGGATTGAATAGTGGGTGTGTTAGGCATTGATCCAGTGTGTATCTATAATCTTGTTATCGTAGTGTCATTCCGAAAATGCAGCTTGCTGCTGATTCTCCAACCGCATTTTATAGTTTTTCGATAGTGCTGAGTGGAGAAGAAAGTGGTTAGTTGATATAAATCTCGTGTAGAATATTCCCTAAGCAATACACGTCAAATTTCTCTGAGAGCACTCTGCATGAGTAAACATCGTGTTTTGGTGCGTATGCGCTTGTATTTTGGACGGATTCCACTATTCTTTCGCTTACTGCTTGTCCAAAGTCGATTATAATTGGTTTTCCGTTTTGGATCATGATGTTGGAGGGTTTTAGGTCCATGTGGTATATTCCTTTCGTGTGTATTTGTTTTACTATTTTCAGCAGTTCGTGGAACAGCTCAATTTTTTCTTTCAGCTTCAATTTGGCAATGTATGTGTTAAAGTGCGTTTCGTAGTACGGTCCGATGAGCACAGCCGATGTTTAGCTGAACACTCCCGGGTATATTTTGTTTATTTCAAATAATTCCTATTGGTTTATCATTAGTTAACTGTATTCGTAGTATTTTTGAACGCCTTGGATTCCGTTTACGCGGTCACTTGCGCTCATTCTCGTTTCCAGTTCGTTCGTGTTTGAAACGGTTATGACCACTTTCTCTTAATTGTTAACGGCTGTGAAGCAGGTTACAAAGGACCCTTGCTCGAGGAACTGGATGTTCGAGAACCCGTTTATTTGCAGTTTCCTGTTCAAAAGGAGAAGCGTTTTCATTTGTTTGAAGTGAAATAACAAATTTGATCGGAGGCGAATTGTTAATTTAAATGGAACATATTATGAGCATTAAATTTTTTAGAATAACAAATTGGAATCTTAGACAAAGTAGGTTTAAGACGGATAGATAGCTGGTGAGTAATGTGATATCAAAATTGAAATATTTGTTTGAAATGAAATTTGAATTTCTGAAAATTGCTGTAAACAAAAGAAAAATGTGATATTGACAACAAAATAGCTAGAAAATAAGTTAGCAGTAAGATAGAATCCAAAATAGAATGATGTACAATCGTTTAACACGGAAAATAAATGAAATGAATGCAAAATTATAAATATTAATAGATTCAATATAATTTTATTAATATTCATATATAATCACTATATTTACTATTTTTCATAAGTCTAAAGAATCTTCAACGCTAATGTAACAGCTGTGCACAGCAGAAATTAGTTAATTCCCAGTAAAGTCGTACAAAGATTATCTTGTGTCAAACAGGTTATTCGATGTTGCTAAATCTGAATAAGAAAAATCTTATGACAGTTGTTAATTTTACTAAATAAACGATTCTGCAGATGGAGAATAATTAGACTACTGCGCCCAACTATTTAAAAATCTGATCAGTTATGTTTCCTAATCCATTTACGCCATTTCATTTGCAGTAAAAATCGGATGATTTAGGGCGAAACTTACTGTGTATCTTTGTTCTTATTCGCGAGTTGTCATTCCGAAAATTATATTTGCGGCGAGATTTCCAATGTTCTCTTGAAGTTATTTGTACTGTCTTGAGTCTTAAACTAATGATGTACTGAGTGGAATTTAAACTAACATATCATGGAGAATATTTCCAAGGCAATACACGTCAAACTTCTCTGGAATAACTGAACACGCATATACATCGTGTCTTGGTGAGTAAGCACTTGTATTTAAAACCGATTCCACTTCACTTTCACAAACGGACTGTCCAAAATCTATCAAAATTAATTTGCCGTTGTGAATCATAATATTTGATGGTTTTAGATCCATGTGGTAAACGCTATTTTCATGGAGTATCTCAACTATTTACAATAATTCTCTGAATGTATATATTTTTTCTTAAACTGACATATTTTTGATGAATGAGTTAAAACTGTTCTCATAAAACTCTCCAATGAGCGCAAATGAATTTTAACAAAATATATTTGGATATAATTCGTTTAATTAACTTTATGTGTCTTATTTAATAATTAATTTAGCTAATGCACTAAATTTTTATACTTAATTCACATTTTAAAGCTTTTAAGACATTTAAAGACGTGTTTAAAGTTCTTTTAGATTATTTGAAATAATTACAATTACTTTTTATTGTTTTGTATCTAATGCTGTAAAACAGGTGATGAACGAACCTTTCTCCAAATATTATACACTTGTATATTATCCAATCGAAATATTCTTCTTAATAAATCTTACTTCATATTCTTTCATTATTTTGTTTGAGATGTGAAATTAATTGATAGAATAAAATTAATTGAAGAATATGATATTATTTTTACATTAAATCGTATTAACAATCGTATGAATTAACATTAAAGTTTACAAAATAGACTGATCATTATACCAATTATTTGATCATTTATACCAATTATTATATGTCTTTCTTTGATTCCATAATTTCTGATTTAAGAATTTCTGATTTAATGTTTACAAGAAATTATCATTTAAAATAAAATAATATTAACAGAATAATAATATAGAAATATACAATATTTGTATATGAATATCGAAAATTACTATAAATTACCTGAATCAATTATAGTATACTTTATAATGAAGAGACCAAAGAAAAAAGATGTATTGACGTAGTTTGCAAATTAGATCATAATACTATATTATGAATGAGTTTCTTTGTTTAGAATATTTTATCAATATATAAAATTTTATCAATATTCATTTCCAGAGTTCTACCTGAATTCCGTAGTCGATACAGTTCTTCTGGAACTATAATGGCTATGAACTTTGTTTTTATTTCAAAATGAACCACTCCCAAAACTTCTTGGACACCTTAACTTTCCCTTAACTGCTATTAAAATAGCGTATCTCGTCGGCAGCTTCCCCGATCATCTCGCAGAACACATTTTCGTAGCATAGTGTTATTCCCTTTAAATCACCAACTGCTAACTTTACTCCAACATTTGAATATTTTTGAAGAATCTGGAATAAACCACTTAATATGACCTTAATGTGAGAATAAAGGTCCTTGTTCGAGTGGCTTATCCAAATTATTGAGGTTCTGGAGGTTCTGAGAATTTAAATGCGCTCTCCAAAGATTTCGAAAAGTTCTGCAAGAATTTCGTTCGTATTTTCGACTGAATCAAATTCGAACTCAGTTTGGAAGATAACACTGTCGTTAATGTGTATCACTGGTACTTACTGAAGCTAGTTTTTGACTTTTTGGTTCAAGCACGCAATAAGGGCCTTGTCTTCGTGATTAGATTCAGAGAATTATTGAAGCTTCTCGTATTTCACCATCAAATCACCGATATTTTGTTATAAAATTGAGTGGCTGCTGGTATGAAGCAGGAGCTCGCTATTCACTTGCAATGGAAGGCGGTGGCGACTCAGGATTGAAGCTTATTTCTTCAGATACAATTTAATTGTGTTGATGGTGTGGATATTCTCAACTGCTACAATGTATTTATAAACCTGAACAGGAAGTTGCTCAATTTGAACAAATATCATCATCAATGCCATCGCTGGATATTCTTTAAATACTATTAGCCAATGGATCAACTCAATCATGATGAACACTTTGAAGTTGAGCGAAATCTGAAGCGGATGTTGTGAACTTACGCTTATAGTCTAATTGAAATTATGCGCAATATAAATAGTTATGGTCCAGAGAATCGTCTGAGCGTATTTGGACACTTGCTTCAAATGATTGTAGTTCTTTACTACATGGAGCATTGTTTGAAATCCATAAAGAATCGTGATGTACCAAATAATCGTGGTAACGAACAACAACTTCTAGATGGCGAGATCCACCCTTTTCATCTTTTTCATAATTTTATGGTTGATTTTAGTTCTCAAATTAAAAACAAAATATGGCACTAAACACAACAGCTATACCCCAATTACGCAAACAAATAAATATTGCTAAATGTTCAACCAAGTTTATAATGTAATTTTATCGTGAATATAAATAGAGTTATCACCGATTTAACTGAACAAAATATTATACTACACCAATAAAAAGATCGAGACCACACTAGCTAAATAATAAGAACTAATACGAGAGAGATTTTATATAATATTTTATTTTAAGTTGCTATTAAACGAAGTTGATTTTAAAGTTTGACGTATGAAAATGACTTTTTGATTAAATTTTTACTTAAATGTTTAATTTTCTTCGCACATAATCTGTTAATTTTTCTCAAGAATTGCGTGAATGTAGTTAGTAGTTTTATTTAGTATGGGGTGACTATTTTGATTTTTAAATTTTTCAACTAAAACAGTAACGCTCTAAGAATCACTTTAAAACTTATTATCTGATGGATGATCACTAGATAGAGCTATATCGTGAAAATCCAATGTCGCTTCTGCTATCTAGCTGTTCTTCATGAGTACATAAAGAATCTGTTTGTTCATACTCATCATAGGTTCAGCTACCGCGATAATCAGTATATCTCTGAAGTACTTAATTTCTCTGCAAGACGCGTATTTGAAATTAGGTTCTTGAAAGTGTTAGTACTTAGAATCACTAGCTCCCTCTATGTGCTTCATGTCTTTGTATAAGCTAGTTGCATCCACCAGAATCTCGTCAAAGGAGTGTTATGAAATGAAGTCTGTAATTTCAAGCACGTTTCCGTGATAAAGATAATACTATAAACTCCCGAATATCTATTTAACCTGATGTATTTCCCCAAAAGCAACCCCGGCACTGATACTCAGGTTAAGATTACGAGCAATTATCTATGCGCCTGAGCACAGCTACAGTGTTATGTCGAATTTCTTCTAAATACTCGTAATTTCTTCTGATACAAAGAACTGGAACTGCTTTGAGGAGGCAGTGACGACTTTTACCTGGTACTCGTTACATAACTATTCCACGAACCTTGAAAACTGAACTAGTTGGTCAATTTTAGGGTTGAAGTTTATTCTGATAGAAGCACAGATGGTGTTTATTTTCAAATTTTCTTGTTTTCCCATTTCAGATATGTATTTGGAGAAGTGGTTTGCGAATAAGTTCTCCAGTTTTTTCTTATTTGTTTTGAGAACACCCGACTCCACGATACAGGAGTTCTAGTCTCTTTCTTAGTAGAAATAAAAATATAGAATCCCCACCATAGAAATCCCTAATATTGAATAATTGAACATTTTAGTTTAAAACCATCCATTAAAAATATATGCAACGGCATATATAACAGCAAAAAATAAAAAATTGATCAATTTATTAGCAGTTTAAACTGAAAATAAACCTATAATATAGAGTGATCCTGCCTCAATAATAGAAGTTTAAAGTCTTTAGAATTAGTTAGTAATAGGTGTTAAAAATATAGAAACAGTTTCGATCATGATTATGTACAATCGTAATTGAGTAATTTTTATGTCATTGCGTCTAATTCTAAAGATACTCATTGTAAGTAACAATAACTTTATAGTTTTCATTGAAATGTATATAATTTTCGTTCTAAAACCTGATATACTAGATAAAATAGTGTATTATAGCTGTAAGATACTAAATATTATAAAAAGTACAATTTCATACATGATTCGGTTGATATTGTGTTGTGATAACATTTGAAGTGAATTTAATATTAATTTTTATAATATTAAAAAATATGTTATTATTTTGAAATATTATATTTTTACATTACAAATATTGCAAATCCCTACAATCATAATAAATGAATTTCATTTATCATTTTTCTCATATAACAATGCAATCGAAATAATTATTTATCATTCTATTCAAATAATTAAAATATACCGAAAGTTTAGTGTTAGTGTTTTCATGTTATAATAAAAATGAATTTGATTTATGATTTGGAGATGAAGTCACTTCTTAGATTAACCCATTTCTTCAAGCATTTTGAATGCTTCATTGCCCATGCCTTTTCCAAGTCCGACAAGGCCGTTTTCCATACCCCATTTTGCTATTTTCAGTTATTCTTTCTTTAGCTCTTGGCTGTCTTTAGTTTTGAACCAGAGTGATACGTTTTTGATGAGGTCGTTCTCAAGATCTTGTACTTTGAGATTTTTGGTGTCCGTATGCTTTTAAATTGATTTGAATTGTTATTTGATTACCTGGAATAGCTCTGAAACTGGTGTTTTGTTTATAATGGAGATGAAGGTCTTTTTGAGCACTGGGAAGTCGAACACGCATATGTCAAGCTATTATTCTGGGTTCTCAAGTTGCTTAACGAACTCTTTGAACGAGTCGTCAATGGCTTGAATTAAAAACAGTGTTGACTCAGTTTTAAAGTTGTCAATGTGTTCGTACAGGTCATATTTGAGTTCGTAGAGTTGAATGAAATTGTTCTTAAGCAGCCCGAACAGTTTTTGTCCAATGTCAGTTTTTGAGCTCAAAGTTTTAGGGAATGCTTTCAGAAGATTCGTTTTGAGATCCATCAATTCAATTATTTATTGAATTTTAACCTGTAATTTCTATATTTTCGCGTCGTCGAACTCCTCCTGGGTGTTAATGGAGTCCTGTGAGCTGTTGGTGAAGTTGTTTATGTAGGAGTCGAATAGTGAATAATCGTAAATTCCGGACACTTTAAGCTTCAATAGGAAGTAGAAGCCGAGTCTCAGCTCAGTTAGGGAGCTTAGTTAATTGAATAGGAACGAGCGCATGATCTCTTGGGAGGGGTAGCTGTTTGGAATCGTTTTCTCAACTATTTCGTACTTCTTTTCTTCCATTAGCTGATCAAGTAAATCACCTTTGTGCAATAGATATTCAAATCCGGATTACTTAACCAAATCCTCAATTGGGAGCAGATTCTGTATGTACTAAATGGATTTCGGATACATAGCGAGCCCCTCTTTCAACAGGCTAACGTCATGGTCGTTAATATTCGCGAGCACAACGGCCAAATTGAGGTGTATTTCCGATTTGATGCTGTGTGTGAACTCGGCGTATTCCTCCTTGGTGCATTTGAGCTTCATCTCAGTTGCGATGAACTCAATCTAATCGAAGTTGGCTTCAGTTTCGGTAAACAACGCGTTCAACTAAAATATGGTCAGTTTTAGTTTGTAAACGGCCGTTCTGAGTTGTTTCTGCTCAGAGATGATCAGGTGAGAGATGTTCGGGAACAGCTCAAGAATTTATTATTAAGTAAAATGTAATTATAATAATTGTAAAATTTGCACCTGAATGCTTACAAGGGGGTCGAGGACGCTCATGTTCAGCTTTTAGTAGTGGATGAGGAGCTGTTCGGTTGACTGTTGGCCTTGGGGCAATAATAGTAACTGTTTAATTGCGTTTCCCCTGACGTTGTGGTTGTCCATGTGCAGCGCGGTCATGAAGACGCTAAGATTTGCGCATTCGGGCTTCAATTGCATAAGGTTGTATGTTTTAATCGGCTCGAAGGGGTCATTGAGCGCGAACAGAACAACTTTCTACAGCTCAGACTGCAAAAGAGCTTGAGTTTCCTTGATTAATTTCTTGTCAGACTTAACAGACTCGAGCTGGAAGTTGATGTTCAGCTGCACACCGTTGAAGATGCTTTACAGCGTATAGTAACCCACACAGCGGATGATTCTATTCGAATGGGTCTTGAACTGCTCAAAAATTGCAGCTGAATTGATCAGAACCTGCTTCAAAGATGGTAACTGGCAGCCGGAAATGCTCTCCTGCAATTGCGTGAACGCGGTAGTGTTCACAAAGAAGGACTTGCAATCCAAAGTGAATAATGGATTTGAGATGTTAAAACCATCACCCGGCTTCGGAGCCTGATACAACTCCAAAAGCTGATCAATGGACTGAATGTCCTCGAGCACCACTGTTGATAGGCACAAGAAATCTCTAAACGGATAAAGTAACTGCGTTAACGTACAGTTGTCTTTGACCAAATTCTTCACAAAGTCTTTTAGGCTTTTCATTGGGTTGAAGTGGAAAAATAAAGAACTCGACGATACTAAATCGTGTAATAATTAAGTTATCCAAATATTTCACTTCTCAATAAATTACGGTAAAGTCTCACAAGTACACTAGGTACCGAGTCTCATGACCCAAGTTTTACATGGAGTTCGGATTCGCAAATATGTGAATGTCCAGTTAATAAAGTTTGTAACTGCGAGACAGAAACTTGTTGTTCATAAAATAGTACTCATTTAATAAACAATAAATGTTAAAATTGTTTGGCTGCTTATGGACCAGGTTATTCATGGGATCCTTTAGTTAATAAATGTGCGTGTCTTAATGAAAAAATATGTTAATGCAAAACAGAGCTTTGATGAATAAGGTTGATTTTAAGGTTGATTTTTGCAGATAATTAATGTAAATCTTGTACAGATACCCAGGGTCCATTTATTAAGATAAGATTTGTGTTTGTGATGTATCTTAAAAATATGTTGGGTTTATAATCAATAAAGACAGCAAATGTACAAAATGTTCAGAACTTTTGAACAATGAAAAATCTGAATGTGTTTCTTGTAGTGCAGTTTATTCCGAAGGGGCAGTTTATAATATTAACTTAGGTAAGTGCGAATGTGACAGTTCCTTAAAATATGGTACCCTTTAACTACAAACAACTTTCAGGTGCACCAAATGTTCTGAATTATTGGATTTAGACAAAAGAAAATGTAAGACTTGCTTTGAGCAATATGGAAACGGAGCTATTTATTAACTTAGCTCTAATAAATGCGTGTGTAATACTAATTAAAAGTACGCGGGTGCACTTATTAATTTTTAGAGTAAATGTATTTTATGTACTGAAACTACTAGTTCAGATGGATTTGAGTGCCAAACGTGTTTAGAAAAATATGGAAAAGGAGCTAAAGAAGAATTCGGTTGTCGATGTGATTATAAACAAAACTATGTCGGTTTTCTTATTAACCCAACAGACACGTGTTCATTATGTCCTGAACTTTTAACTGATGATAAATCTTAGTGCTAAAAGTGTACTGATGTATACAAATCAGGAGCTATTTTTAAGGATGGAAAATGTTAATGTGATGAAACTTATTTATATGATGGTCTACTCTCTGAATCCTCAAGTAGATGCTAAAAATGTCTTTAAGCAGTTAACAGTGCTCAGTGTCAAACTTGCGAAAAAGTGTATGGTGTAGGAGCTATTTTCGATCAAATGTGTATATGTGATTGGAAAAACAATTACGCAGGTTCAATTTAAGGTCCAAATAGTTGTTAGTTATGCCCAGAACTTATGAACTCCGCTAAAACCTAGTGTGTTACTTGTTCGTAACTAATTTTAAACACTCAGTTTAATTCAATCATATAATAGTGTGAATGTATGTAAGGCTACAAATTTAAACATAATTAGTGTATAAAAAGCAGAACTAATAGAACTGTCGGGCTTGCAGTTGGTATTCCACTTGCCATAATTACTATCATTATAGTTATCACAGTTATTGCAGTTAAGTAAAAGAAGTAGAATGCTAATAAAATTATAACTGTTGAGTAACCAACACAAGAAATGATTCAAATTGCAATTGATGATGTTATTCAAGTGTAATAGCAAGATTCTGAAACAATTGAAGCGTAATAAATTCAATGAGTCAAAATTAATTATAAATATGTTTAAATTATGTATTTTTTCTTTTTATTTCACTCAAATCAAAATATTGGTTGTTCCCGCTTTAAGTATGGTAGAATTTTTAATATCTTTTGATTTTGATATAAATTTGCTATTATGATTCTTCTTCAATTTAAATATTGTTAACGATGTTATTCCAATTAATGTTAGTACAACACCTAGTGCAATTCCAACTATACATCCTACCCCACATTAATTCTTCTATTTAGATGGTGCTACGAAATTATATATAAAACTAGCTCCAGCAGCTAAAGATACATTTACTTCATTTAGTTGATTATTATATGAATAATTCAAAAATGATTATTTTTGTGTTGGATCAGATATTGATAATTATATTTAATCCGATACTCGTATTAAAATAGAGCAATTTGAATATACAGAGAAGTTTTAGATTTTTATATGTTAGCCTTGTGACAGATTGAATATATTTGCCATTATGTAGGTAATATTGCTTTCTTCATATTAAACAATGTGCATAGAATTATTTTATTGAATAATTTTGTACTTGGCTTGATTAATTAACTCGAACTATTATTTGTTACAGCCAAAGACTATAACATATTGCACTTGCAAGCCATTAGTCTTTTCAATGTACCCAGTCACATAATTTTTTTGTGCTGCTCCAGAATATGTTCCTATTTGATTCCAGTCTCCAGTTCTAACTTCTTTTTTCAAGTATATTTCAGTTTTCTTCAAAAATATGTACCCAACTGAGTCGTTATGTCCAGTACCCTCTACGAATAATTTTGAGCAATTATATGCTTTTATTTCCTTACTTATTTCCACTCCATCAATAAATACACTTTAATTCAGTTTTTCAAGTTATCTATTTAAAAACGTTGATCTGTACGTTTCACTGCTATTATACTATGCGATAACCAGTACAGATTATTCGAACATAAACCAAGACCTGAACCCGCTCAGTTTGTAGTTGTAATTGTAAAATTCCATTCCTACCACTCCAGTTCCATTCAAATCCGTTCCGCCCACGAAAGTTGCATTAGACATTTAAACGTTCATCGCTCCATCCACTTCACCATCATTTCTATGAACTATTAATTCGGTTGTTCCTTAGAGTAAGTACGGATCAACAGTAGGGAAGAAATCTGTGTATTATTCTTGATAATTTGAGTACATATACTCCATTCCATCACCGGTGTACCAACCGTGAAGGTTCTCACCATCCATAGATTCATAGTCACCGACCCTATTTGAATGCATAGCAATTGCAAAAGCGTAGTTTTCCCGACGATGCACCACTCTGTCCATTGAAGAGAAGCGCTTATGTAAGAATTCTGGCTACAATGTAATATTTGAATTTTGCATAATGTTTTTTATATTTATATTCGCAATCTGACTATCCTGGTAGGTAAAATCGACAAATGGCTTGGCTTGAAGAACTTACGTTTTCACAGCTTGCTTCAATTAATTTTACAATACTGAATCATTTGTACAATCACTTAAGATAGCCATTAAACCTACAAATAATCCCCCATTTCTATATTCTTACTCTTTGCGACATATAGCTCTTCCATTAACCATATTCATCATTTAACCTTTATAAATAAATGGTACTTCTGCTTCAATAATGTATTTAAATATGTGTTGAAGGCTTGATTACGTATAATTGTAGCGTTCACTACCGTTAATAATTAGAATTATACCTGTTAGCCCATTAAATAATGTATAACCGTAGCTAGCAGATGCCACAATAACACGATGTTAAATAAATGAATAATCTTTGTAGAAACCATCAGATGTAGTTACAAAATCCAAGATATGATCCAATGAATGAAAAGAATAATCAGCTTCTATTAAATTTTATGATATTAAGCCTCGTAAGAAACAAATTCGTGCTGTATCAACAAGATTTCCACCAGTCGATAGGGAAGGGGTAGCTTTTGGATTGTATAAATTATATAAATAAGATGCATTAGGCATAAATCTTCTTGATGATAATACTACTTTTTACAATAAGTTATTAGAAATTCTGTCTTTAATCAAAATTACTATATTATTTAATATTTCTGGAACTGCAATTTACCATTACCACTAATTTTAATAACCTGTACCTGATAGTGGAGGAGTTAATTACAGTGGTGGGCCCTCGAAATGCTTTTTTGAATTAGGAAGAAGAATGAAGTTTATTATTTGAATCTTACTTATATCACTGCCCGGCTCAATAATGAGTGTGTTCTCCCTCCTCATCAATACACTCATTAACTCTATTTACTATTGATTTGTAAAGTGCTTCAATCACATCAAGGCCTGGTTGAGCCTTGGATAGCTGTGCTACAATAATTAACGTATATAACTCTGTATATACTTCAATAATAAGTTTCAACTTTACCTAACGTTGTATAATTTAACAATCAAGAAAATTGATTTCTCATTATGAAATGGAAGTGGAAGATCATAAGTAAAATAACTGTTGTTTTAGAGTAGCATCAATATATTATTTAATGCTGGGCCCGACTAACCCACTTGATTCCATTCTTCAAGAAACAAAAATGCATTCATTATTTGAATATTGAGAATGAAAGCGACTGTAACTACCTGAATTATAATTCTAATTAAGCGAAGTACCAATACTTCATCTTGAGCTCCCGGTTGAGATTGAAAGAAAAAGTCCTCCATTGTTTTTCGTGATTAAGAAATACCTAAAATCGTTCAGATTGACCCAGTTGAAGATGAACACCGAGGTCCTCTGCAGGTCCAGTGCTTGCGCTACTAGTTATAAATTACATATTGCGTCCGTATACCAATCATTGGATCCTCTTATTCTTTTCTCCAATCAGGCTTAACTACCATATATTTTCGAGATAAAATCTTTCATAAATTAGTTTTGTTGACTAAAACGTAGAAATTACACAGGGACATCTTAAACAAGTGATATAACTAGTTCAGATTGGTACAATATTTTATGAATTCATCCGTTGGACCCAGAAATGAAGAGAATACAAACGCTTCAGAACTGCCTAAGTTTGTTAAGTGAATTAGTTGACCTTCCCTAAACATCTTCTACCGCGTTTATTTTTGTCATTGCCGTCCTTTTATTGCATGTGGTAATTTCTATTTTTCCTTTTTGGAATATTAAATACCGACTTTGAATAGTCGATTATGGTCTAATACGATCGAAATCATATTTTTGGCCCTCTTGTGTTAATGAGTAGTTCATGAATAATCTCCAACTTGAGATTATTTATTGGAATTTGTCATCCGCATTAGAAGTGGCAAAATATTTTAATATATAATTACTCACATAGTAAACAAGAAAAAGCAATTCCACCTCCCATAACTGTACTCTAAATCAGCTCTATAGAAATTTGATAAAACAAAATCAATGGCATCAGTAAGTATTGCAAATGTGGTAATATTTTAGTAATGAATATTTGTATAGTTATTATATGGCTTCACAGCATATGCGACGGCTATTTACTGTAAATTACTCATAGTCCATTCTAATTATGTGTCTTAATCTACTCTTTTTAAGTTGTCCCAAAGATACGTACGATTTGATGTTAACTACATTGTATTAATTAATTTGGTAGCGGCATTCTACTTATATGTAATATACCACGGATATACTATAGAATTATAATTATTATCTGTTAATTAATCTTATTTATTTTATAAAATCATATTTATATCTTACTATATTTATATAGATTTACACATAGAATAGTAAATCAAGTAGATAATATTCATTTGTGAAGTGTGATTGGTTATTAAAATAATATGTATTTTCCAATAAAATGGTATGGATAATGTTATGATAACACAATAAATATTAAAACAATTATAAAACAATAGTGTAAATATAAATATAATGTTTCATCTGCTGATGAAATTTTTGATAAATATATTATTATGCTGTAAGAAAACAATTTAATGTATAGATCGATTATAAGTTATAACATAATAAACAAACTAATAATAATAGTGTTCAGGTTCACTCAGTAATGTATTATATTATTTGCAGCAATTAGTTAATGTTCTTTTTTTAATTATTTCAAACATTTCCCCTCATTATCTCCATAATATCTAACACAAATACTATAAAACGGGAGTAATTAAAAGAACAGTTAACGTTCCGAATATTAGGTCGAATAAAGCTCCGTCTGAATGCCTGCGATATTTATTGCATAATGAATAACTTATGATTTAGCATGGTTAGGCGTAGATACTAACGCTAATCTCAACAATTATTTATTGATTGATTTAAAAACCTTTACACAATCCGATTAAAACCAATGGGAGAGCAAGGTGTCTCATTAGTTACAAAATTATTATATGAAGTATTTTGCTTTTGGGCCTCTTACAGGAGTACTGAACTAATTGTGATTTTTCTTCTTGTTTTTTAGCATGTTATTGGTGTGCTAGCATTCCAATAGCCATAAGTCCGAAAGGAGGTACAAGGTCTCCGCAAAAGTCGCTCAATTTTTCGACGAATAGTAAATTTTCGATGTTAAATCTATTAAATATTAAATTGAGGAGAATTCCGATAATTATTGCAATTATTTACGGGTGACAGGCTGTTTTAAGCATTTATTAACCAACTATTTTTATTAGTTTCTAATTCTTCAGCGAGTACTCAAAGCAAATATTAATCACTGGTAAACAAATTCCGAAGTTCACCAGTACTTGCATGTACGAGTATTTTGGCAATCCTGAGTACACACCAGAGAAGAATGGTATACCTGTAATGCAGTTGTTAATTTGAATTATTGATAAAATGGCTGCGAATGTTTTCAGTTTGAACTGAACGTTTAAAACGAACAGGAACGGGATCACAAGCATCGCACTTGTGAACTATGTTAAAATTAAGGCTCCAATAATCTTCAAATCGTTTATTGTGAACGAATTGAAGGCCAAAATACAAATTATTCTGATTGGAATCGCAATATTCTGAGCTAGTGAGGTAATGTGCTGGTAATTGTCAGATTTTGTAATTTTCACACTGAAAAAGCCTAGGAACATCATAAAAATACAAGGAAACACAGAATTAGCAACTTACAAATATTGCATAAACAAATTCATTTGGAGTGTTGGTTTATTTCACAAATGCCAAAATATGTAATAAAAAAGCATATATTGCAAACTTCTCAATCAATGTAATGTGATTAAAATCATATAGTATATGCTACAAAAATTCTAAGGAACTAGACAATATCATACAACAATGATTACTGAATAATTTAATCAATAAACAAATGATAACACTTATATTTTAAGAATAGTTCAGCTACATAATCTTACATATTTATATATTATTACCTGTATTAATAACCTAAGTCTATTCCTGAAACTACTAAATCAAGATTATCGTGAAAACACGCTCATAAGTTGTATTTTACTATTGTTAAAAGATTATCTACTATTTACCATATTTATTTACAATTTATTTAAACTATTAAACATTAAGCACACACTCCACATCAATGAAGTTCATAAAACCGGACGTGGACAAGTGCAGACAGGCCTTCGAGGCGATTGACACGGACAAGAGCGGGACCTTGGACATAAAGGAGCTCATAACCGCGTTCGCCAAAATGGGCATAAACCTTACTCACCAAGAGTTCCTCGTTTACCTCTCACTGGTAGATTAAAACGGTGACGCCCAAATGAACTTTGAAGAGTTCCGCCACTTCATGTACATTTTACAGAACGCCTCTTTGAAAGACAAAGCAAAAATAATATTCTTGTCCACTGACAGCGACTGCTCGGGCACAATCGACAAAAAAGAACTCGCAAGGCTGTTCAAAAAACTAGAACTCAACATCTCAGAGCAAAAAATTGGCGAGCTGGTTGAAAGCGCTGCAGATTAAAAAGACGGCACACTCAGCTACGAGATGTTCCAAGCACTTGTGAAGAAAATATCAGAATGAGCTATACACTTTTCAAATTTTACTTTAACAAGCTACAAGGCTGATAAAACAATTATCTTTGAATAACTATGAAAATATACTAGTATATTCAATAATAAATGAGTAACTAAATTGCTGCATCATTAAATATGCGCTCGTTTTCAGTTGAAAATACTTTAATTTACAAATGTATATCTTTATTTATCGTGTTATAATTTACAAATTATATTCTTTAATGTTAACTAATATATAATATATTGTCCCGCTTCAATGTTCAAGAAGAAAAGCAAAGAAGTAAAATCAAATGAACCAATAGTAGCTAAACGAGGTATTCACATTGAAGTTGACCCTGTAACTGGATAATTGATAGGTGTACCACCTGAATGGGCGGATCTGGGACTGATACCAAAAAATATGATTGGAACAAAGAAAGAATAAGTACCTTAAAATATAGAAACAACAACATAATAACCCGTCAAAACTAATAATGTAATTGAACTGCACACTGGTGTGAAATCGGCCAAATTCTTTTCATCAAAAGCAGCAGGAGCAAGAGAATTTGAATAACAATTATCGCCAGAAGAGTTAAAACAAGCTAATTTAGAGGCTAAAGTTCCTAAAAAGAAGTTAATAAAAGATACAATTGAACGTACCATTGCTATGTAACGACCAATGAAATTTAAGCATACAACTCACGTATCTTAAAACCAAGACACTGGAGAAATAGAAGGACTACCATAGAATTAGACATAGTGATTATTTAATCTTTTATTTATTCACTCCAAAGCTATGTAATTACCAAATTCACTTCCCGCAATTAAACAATAATACGCTACACCCACTACTCCAACAACTGATCGTAAATCTATTCATGGATGTTATCCCAGCGTATTTACAAAACAAATTAAATTTATTAAAGATAAAAATAGAATGATTATAAATAATTCAAAGTTTGTGAAGAATGAAAGTCCTAAACATTAATACAGCCAAGCCTATGATATAGAATATGAGTGTCAAAACTAGAAAATAGTTGTATCTCCTAAACGGATCGTAAAATCACGTATGATTTAGTCAACTGATTTAGATAATAATCTGCTTCGTTATACAAAGCCTCTTGAGTCACAGTTACAAAAATATAGACCTAAATCACCTCCACCAGCTTACAAAAGCTTATTCTTAAACAAAAATATGTTCTTCGAAGATAACGTTTTGATGAAAATTGAACGAGTAAAATCTAAAACGGACAGAATACGTTATAAATATCAAAAAATTAACGGCAAAGAACTTAGAATATGATGTATTCTAAATTTAAATAATTTACATGAGATGAAATGTTGTTAATATTAATTATATTTAAAATTATTACCATAAATTAAAGTAATTCACACCAGAAATGCAATCTGCTCATGGACACATTTAAAACTAGCTGAAAATAATGCGAAACTAGCCTAAATTTGCTAAGCTATCAGAACTAGAGCTAATAGGCAAAATTGAGCAGTCTTTTTGGAACAAATTAGCTAAAATAGAGAAGAAGACAAAGGAAGAGTTAATATAATATGCCACTGGAACTATTGAAATAGATCCGTTAGCTACAAAGAAAAAAGCAGCTGCGTAATAAGAATAGGAAAAGAATGAGCCAACTCAAGCTAATTCTATCTAAGTTGTTGCAAAAGTTGCACCAGTTTAGATTGATGCTAATAACTAGATAAAGGAGAAACCGGTTAGTTCACTATGTGAAAAGGTCAAAATCGCATTTACTGTAAATGACAAGTATGTGCATGATATTTAGAGGATTTTGAGCGAAGTATACGACGTGGTCGACTTATAGGTATTGAAGTGAGATAATTGCATGATATTCTCTATTAATTCTATTTTTTCGTGTAACACTTCAAATGATATCTGCTGCCTGGATTTAGAAGATTCGTGACGCGCTCGAGGCAGAAAAGCAGGAGGAACAAGCTAAGTCGCCCGTCATCGTTGGATACTCGCTGGAACTCTTCAAGGGTAATAAAACCGAGCTTTAGGAGCAACTTTCTTCCGCTCCTCAATTTAAACTTAAAGAACTTTAAGATGCCGGGTACGCGATGACTCACTTGGAGTACCTTGAAACTTCATCCTCTGGCTCACTCAACTAGAGCTTGCTCGTGCTGGAGAGGCCCGAACAGAAGAACGAAGGCGCGAACTTCAGGAATAGGGATCTCATATATCTTTTCGATCACAAGCAAAGACTCATATCAAGGGGAGCTATCTTTTCCATGAATCCAAGCTCACTTACTTTGCTTTTAGATGACGCAGACCCAGATGAAGTTACTGGCCCATTCATAGTTACCAAAGCTGGATCAGATGCAACTTACAGATATAATTAGTAAGTTTTGAAAGCATTATAAGCGGATACGTGCATAGGAGATGCAGGTAGATACTTCATATAAATGTTCTTCAATGCTGAAAACGAAGTAAGAAACACATAAAAATTAGAACCAGTCACCTGCAATCTTAATGAACAACAACAAAAGGCAGTGCAAAAAATGTAAACCATGAACCCAAAATAATATCTAGTTGTTCACGGACCCCCAGGAAGCGGTAAAACAACCACCGTATCAGCCGGAATTAAGGCTTTCATCAAAAGTAATCCATCTGCACGTGTACTCATAACCGGACCATCTAACGTATCCGTAGATAACGTTATGATGTAGCTTAACGGTCTCCCAATGGTTAGAATAGGCTCCGTTGCAAGAGCCAGCGAAGAAATAACACCATATCTCCTTGATAATGTAGTACAAAGATTAAATTAAAGCGAACTTAATGGAGCACTCATTGATGTTAAAGATGCCAAGCTCGGCTTACAAAAAGCCAAAAAGAAACAAGCAAATTAAGGTGATAAAAAAGAGTTTTTACAAGCTAAATAAAATTTAAGAGCCATGAACAAGCAACTTTAGAAAGCTGAATAATCATGCGTTACCAAAACTTTGTAATAAGCTAAAATACTTTGTTGCACGCTGTCAGGTTGCTCTCATTTTAATACTTTAGTTGCAGCCGAATATACTAAAGGTTTTGATTTAGTTGTAATCGATGAAGCTGCTTAAGCGTTAGATGTGTAATTAATTTCTGCACTTCAACTCGCCAAAAGAGCTGTAGTATTCGCAGGAGATCCAATGCAATTAGCCCCAACCGTGTTATCAAGTTCCGCTCCAAAAGAATACTCAGAACCATTGCTTTACAGATTATGTAAATAAAATGAAAAGGTTATGGAATCTGATAATTATGTATTATTAGATACATAGTATAGATTTGATAAACTGATAAATGAATTCCCATCTAAATAATTTTATAATTCTAGATTGAAAGCAAATAAACAAGAAGTAAGCTAGACATTAGAATGGACATCTGTTTGTTTTTTAAATACTGCAGGTTATGATTTTGTCGAAGAAAAACCAGATTCTGGCAAAATATTTGAATAACTTAGTCTTAGAAATCAAAATGAGGCCGAACTTGTAGTTAAACTTGTTACTAAACTTATTGATGAAGGAGAGTCTCCAAACAATATTGGTGTAATAAGCGGATATGCTGCTTAAATATCTCTGCTTAATCAATAACTTGGTGGATAAGGAATAGAAATAGCAACAGTAGACGGATTTCAAGGTAGAGAAAAAGAAATTATTATTATGTCCATGGTTAGAAGTAATGACGATGGCATTGTTGGTTTTATGAATGATCCAAGAAGACTTAATGTTAGCATAACAAGAGCTAAACGACTTCTTATCGTTGTTGGCGATGCCGAAACTCTTCAAAAGGATAAGTTGCTGGGTTAGTATGTTGACTGGCTTTATGATAATGCAGACCAAATTGCTGTTGATGAAATATGACATTGTTAAATAATTTATAGTATACCCTATATTAATATATAATGATAAAGTCAATAAAAATAAGATAAGTGTACAGCTTCGTGTATAGACTAAGATTTATTAAGATACTTTTATGTTATTATTAGACATTCTTGATTATTACTTCAGTATCTGTATAATATTTAAATTCTACCCACCTCGCAAATGGGTTGTGGCGCTCCTGACGATGCTAGGGAATAAGACTCCCCAGTGCGTGCTCCGGTGCGCAACAAGGTGAAATTTGTGATTCCTGAGCGCGAGCATGTAAAGAAGATTTTTGAGAAGATAGATTTCGATAAATCCGGGACCATTGACAAGCAGGAGGTTATGGGCGTGATTTGTCAGCTGGGTGTGCGTGTGAAGGAGTCCCAAGTACTCCGCGCGTTCAATCTCACGGACATTGACAAGAAAAAGTGCCTTAACTTTGACGAGTTCTACCACATGTTTTACGTCCTCTCGAACACGACCGAGGACCAGATGATGATGATCTTCTTGTACTCGGACCTGGACTGCTCCGGTTCAATTGACCCGAAAGAATTAAAACGCGTTTTTGATAAACTGGGGAAGAACTTCAGCGAAGGAACCATCCAGAAAATCGTGAGGAAATACAACGGAACGAAACCGGAAGTGGACTACGGAACCTTTCTCGCGATTCTGAAGGATATCTCACAGTGACTTGTTTTTATTAATTTATAATTGGTTCGGCTCAATAATCACAAAAGCGGAACCGAAATGATACTTCATCAAAGGCTTAAATAGACAGTTAAACAGTAATCAATTGTAAGTTAGTTTGGCACTTAAACTAACTGTCATGTGTGAAAGATAAAGTAAAATAGTTACTTGATATTAAAAAGATGTTAAATCACACATAGTAAATACATAAAATTAAAGGATTATTGAGAATTTAGTTATTTTGACTACATCTCAAAACTAATAATTCTAAAACAAATACACACAAGTAAACTAAATATATGAATCCATCAAAATTGATACTGAATTTACTGTGAGAATGTATCTTAAAGTACGTAAAATATTCCAGATGTGCTTATTTGTACAGTAGCAATATTTATTTTTATACACTTATTTACTTGTTTTTGTATACTACTATACACAAAAGTATGTGGATTATAACATTAATAATACTGTGATTTTTATTATATACTATAATATTAATATTTTTTAACATTCCAAATATGAACTTTTAAATAAGAAGTAAACTTGTTGAAAATATTGCTCTAACTCAAGAAATACATGCATTAAACCATACTATTCTAGATATATAGTTCAATTACGTTGAGAAATCAAGGAAACACTGGACGAATAGTGAAGACTCTCTTCTAAACCAGGCTGTAGCAGTATTTGGAGTAAATGACTTGAGCCGCTTGTAAAAAATCTTAATATCAAAGACAAAATCGTAGATTTATTTCAGAATTAGGTACATAATCGAGAATACTCATTTGCTCAAGAATAAGTGTCTACCAGAACTTGTACAACATAAATGAATTGCTTTATTATTTAATTTCTTTATGTTTCTTTTATTTATACAAACCGTTAAAATATTAAGTTTAACTAGTTTGAAAATAATATTTTATAAAATGACTCAATTAACTGTAACCTTATCATCAGAACTAAGGCTAAATTCAATCATTCCATCTTCATCTCATAAATCATGACAATCCACAAATCCAAACTTAGTTACACATAAATCAAACTAATCTCAACATCATACCTCATCTTCTTGGATTGTCACTTTTATATAAATTATTAATAATATTGTATAATATTAAGGTATGATCACATTTCCAGTTCGTCAAAGTTCTTAATTTTGATTCTAGCTTTCTTTATAGGTATTTTACAAAAGTATTTAGTTATGTGATATACTATTGAGATTGTAATGGATAACGCAATTGAAATACCAAGAATCAAAATCTATATGTTGTAGAATGACTCAATATTAACATTCACAACTTTTAAAAGGGATAGATAGTCTATTGTTTCTTTATTTTAATTTATGAGCAATATTGTTTATTAACTTTTCTCGATCATATTCAGAATATCATCAGTGATAGTAAAGCTAATGTTAATCAAATTCATAGATGAATTCAATACTTGTGTGAATTGCGTTATGTTAGTTTAAGTTGTATTTTTCGAAGCCAAAATGAATGTATACGATGAATTTGCACTTATAGCACAAGTGGTAGATTTAGAATTTATAAGGAGGTCAAACCAAACATGATTTTAATTGTAGTTCAAATGGAATCCTTTGTAGCAGCCTTCGTAAATAGTGGTTACTGTTTCCGTAATCATATGTTAGATTATTCCACCTTTTGAAGTGCTTGTAACTGTGCTAGTGCTAGTTATCTTATCAATGTTATTGTACACATATAAAATAATTTTTCAGTTGAACATGTAAAACTTTAAGTTTGTCCTTCTTCATAGGATTATACATCTCTGCTTTCAAAAAAGTAGTCTATTTATCCAAATAGTATTTGAAGCTTAATATGATACGCATCATATTTTTCTACGGCAGCTAATTAATTGTATAGTTTTCCCATGGCAGATGGAGTTCCAGCTAACTACATGTTATTTTCATTAATTCTTAAACGAAGTTAAGAATAACCTGGAGTAAGCCCGCTTATTTCGACCTTATTAGTGCTAGTTTCTAAGCAATTTACTGTATTTGACAATTATAGACAAATTTTTTAACTAATCCCAATAAAATCATATGTATCAAATACTTAATACACGTCTGTCCCAACTGAAGTGAATATGAAAGTTTTGTCAGTATTAGAAGCCGAAAATGATATATCAGGAGAACCGGGTACATATGTATCTTACATAATGATACCAGAAAGTTTAATTGTTTATGAATTATTCAACATGATATAGCTATTTGAAGTTAATAACTACCAACAATAGTCATTAATTTTGGAGATAAGGTCAATTTTTGTTGAATAAACCACTACATGTGATTCATTTATACAATTTACTAAGTCTAATTATTCTCTAATTACAATTCCAACCGAAATGGGAGCTGTGTAACCATACGACTCTATGGAAGCACTTGCAGATTTGGACTCGAAGAAAATGTGATCAATACATGCTTATGCGGTGCAGCTCACACAAAGTTCTGTGGTGGAAGAGTAGTTAAAATCTGAGAAATAACCTGTTGGCGTATAAAAGCCTTCGATATTATCCAGCTCAATTGAAAGTTTCACTCCCTTTGGAAGCGCGTTGCATTTGCTATTGGAGGCAGTTATTAGCTGAAGGCAGATTTACTTTTGATCTTCTTTCAGTATAACTCTGCTCAGGTCAGAGTAACAGTCTTCAATTATTGTTAATGCTGAAATTTCTGAAGTTTTTCCTTGTAAAACATAAAGGATGAATGATATCATGATTGAAGCTATAGCCATCCATTGTCTATTTTCTATTGCACAATAAGGGTTTTTCATTGTCCCAGACAATAGAATACAATGAAGTACAGGACAATAAGAGCATATATTTCATTGCTAAAGTGGAATATTATTCACTTATATGCATAAAATAAAAATGTTCGCGCTCCAATATTTTCCACACCTCAATAAATGCAACTCAAAAGTCAATCTTTACAATTATGATTTAAAAGCTAAAAACAGTTTCTATAATATTTATAATTGCCTCTTATTGTCAAAGCGTCATTTTAGCCCACGGAAAATGAACAAAAACGATGAAAATCAAAATATTTTAGTTGACTCCATATTATAGTGAATATGTTTGAAATATGATGCAAAAATTAAATTTACAATGTATTTATGGTATAAATTCCATAAAATAGAAATTAAGGAAAAGTGACAAAATTCTTATTGTCATATTATATGTTATTGTGTCACACAATAGAGACAATGATTGTCTTATTGGCAATTATTGTCAAAAGTGCTCTTATTGTCTATTGTTGGATGGCTATAATTGAAGCGGTATTTATAACTATACATATAAATTAGTTAAATTATGGATTTTATTTCTTGTTTTTCTTTTGATTCAAAGATTTTCTAGTTTCTTTATATTTATTTATGTTAAATTTATTTAGAAATAAACTTACATCATCATTAAGTATATAGTATACAGTATATAAGTGATTTATATGAAACTTTAAAGATTAAATCTATAATTAATCTTATAATAATACGCATTATATTTTAGCATGTAAATATATTATAATCTTATTAACAAATATGAATACTAATATAAATGAATACACTTTTATTTCACTCATTTAATTATTAATATTAAAAGAAGATATCTTAAAGAATTAATTTTAATATTCAATTTTAATTTTCACACCATAACCGAGTTATCAAAGAAATTGTATTTACAATATATAGTACTATTACTTATGTATTAATCTCAATCTATATAGTTATTAAATTGATATTATTAATTACAAATTAAGCAAAATATTTAATATCGAATGCAATACTGTATTATTGATTCACTGTGTTTCTTCAACGCTAAGTTTAGAGAACAATCTTTTAACTGTTTCAGATCGCACTACAGCTTCAATTAATATTTTTTGAACCATTTTATTTATTTAATTAATAAAATCGTTTTGTTTCCGTTTTACTTTAAACTATTTTTCCTTCATTTATTCACACAGTTCTTCCTAAAAGTGAATCTGTTTTAGTATATTTGAAAATAGAACTTAAATTGGAGTTGGGACCCTTTATTCCGTTTTGAACTGCTCAAAATTATAAAATTCTGAAATGAAATTATCGTTCAGAACCAGTTCTTTAAAATTCATATTTTGTAGAGGAGAAATATCAATTATCTCATTGCCATATAAATCAAGTGTTTGTAAATCAAGTAGCTTTCGCAGTGGATAAATATCAACTATCTAGTTTGCACAAAGGGCCAAACATTTTAGGTTGACTAAACTTTATAATGCGGAAATGTCAATTATGATGTTAAAACTAACATCAAGATCAAGTAGATTTGTTAATTTTCTTAGCGGATATATACTTTCAATTGAATTACCACTCAAATTCAAAAAGGTTAGATTAAACATCTACTATAAACACGTTATGTGCTCAATTCTATTATTCCATTACAAATCTAGCAAATATAAATCAGTTATATTCTGAACTCCGTTGATTTAAGATATATTGCATTTATTTACACGCAATTCCTTTACCTTTGCTGGAACTCTGTCGAAACTAACACATTAACAATTTAAGATTGTTAACTCTTCAATCCCAAGTTGGTCTACAAATGCAAATGTTTACAGAGCGTCTTTGGTATGAAATAAATCCAATAGTCTTTCATCAATACACAATTAATTTTCGTTTACTTATGAAATATACTTATTTATCCTTCTACTATCATATTATTATTGTACATAGTCCAACTCCATTCTTATATCTATTATGTGGTGTGAACAATTAATATTAATATCAATAAGTTATAAATATTTAGTCATATTTTAGTCTAAAAATCACTCATTTAGAGAACTTACAGCAAATTAAACTATTACTTATGGCGTTGTTTCTTGTTCTCTTTTGGCTTTCAATAAATGTTATTTTATCTTATATTTCACAAAAAGTATTATGACTATTATAATTGTAATGCCCAATAGTGGAATTATGACCACTAAAATTATTAACGTTGTTTGGCTCATTTCGCTTTAAGTACTGTTTAATGTGCATTAGTTTTACTAAATGACTCCATCACACCGTTAAATACATATATTTTTAAGATAAACAACTTAGTAGTAGGAACATCCAAAATCCCCCAATTTAGAGCAAGTTAACTCGCCGGTGTCTTTTTATAAGTAATATTCGCATGAAGAAACGCATTTGTTCAGGCCAAAATCGTAATAGGTATTTTTAGAGCATACACACGCTGAATTTTAAGTATTTAATTGCTAATCGGCAGGACAGATATCAATACACTAATTTCGGACTGATAAAATCCACCCATACGCACACTTTTACGTTTTTAAGACGCATTTATTCAATTTTAATGAGTAAGTGTAGTTCTAACCACAAACGCATGATTTATTGTCTCGGCTCACCGCATAAATTGGTGTTTTGCAACTATCTACACAATTTTGTTAAGTTATATCAATGAATCCACTCGTGCACTGACTTAAAACACATCGTTCTTCAGATAATTGATAATTCTGGGCGCAAACACAACTGTTACCGTTTTTCGTTTCACCTTTGGAACAATCTGAAACGCAAGAATACTAATCAACACTTATGTACTGGTTTAATGGGCAGCTTTAGTATTTCCATCGGTTATAACAGTAAATACCTGTTATATTTTCACAGTCTTGCATTAAAATACATTTATTAGACAAAATCCCAGAGCGCAAATCGTATAGATAATTACGAGCCGTATTACATGCACATTAAGTTCCGCTTACATAACCACGAGCAAAACTGGTACAGTTTGCTGAAGTTATACAAGCTAATTTATCTATAGAAAGTAATTAACATTTTGATTATTACACGCAAAGACTTGCCAAAGAATATCGTGAATAGTCTCTAATCATATCAGAACAAATACATGCATCGATTTTAGTATCATATCTAATTGCGCATACAGACTATACGTAACAAATATTATCAGCCTTCGTATAATCTTAACAACTACAAGTATTTGAACATTCTATGCATTTTCCTTCGCTATTTAAATAATATCCTATTTCACAGGCGCATCCAGGCGTTAAACAAGTGTTTTAACAAATTTTATTTTATTTTTATGTATAATTAAAAGGTTTACTTCCACACGTCGCAACACAAGGATTATTTTCTGTCGAATCCCAAGCTCTATACATTGAACATTCGCATCTGTTTCCATTTTTCAATTAAAATGGGTCATTACATATAGTACACCCAGCAAATAAAGGATCAATAAAATTATATCCTAAAGCGCATTAGCAAACATTTTAATCATCAAGATATGTATTGTATCCACACAGTGTAGACTCATCAAACGGATCTAATAGTGTTTAACACGTTTAATCTAGCTTTTAGTATTAATTATTTTAACATTATTCTTATATTGCTATGTAGAATAGCATAAGTTTTGAAGTGGAAGATATATTTTTGTAACTTGATTTATATGCTATAAATTAAGATGTGCGTATATCTTTTGTATCAACATGTATTCATTTCAAATGTGTGTTGAAAAAATAAGAACATTAGTATAATAAAAAACATTAAAAAACATTCTCTTTGATGTATTGTTACTTTTTTTGAATATACAATTACGCAACACAAATGCATTTGATTTGTAATAGATATGAAAAATATATGAATGAATGAAGTATAAGATATGAATAAAACAAATATTTGGAAACCATGTATTTTATTAATTCTCTTATGTACTATTTTATAAACTCAACGAGATGTTCACATGATTTTTATTTAAACAAGAAGTTATCGAATTATGAACCACTCCGAAATCAAAACAATATTTTTAAACTTTAGAAGTTCCGTCTGATTCAACCAGAATTAATGGGAATAACAAAATAATACATATTATATACATAATGTCTTTCATCTTACTAATACATTATTATTTATCAACCATTTATACAGTGGTGGGCCCTCGAAATGCTTTTTTGAATTAGGAAGAAGAATGAAGTTTATTATTTGAATCTTACTTATATCACTGCCCGGCTCAATAATGAGTGTGTTCTCCCTCCTCATCAATACACTCATTAACTCTATTTACTATTGATTTGTAAAGTGCTTCAATCACATCAAGGCCTGGTTGAGCCTTGGATAGCTGTGCTACAATAATTAACGTATATAACTCTGTATATACTTCAATAATAAGTTTCAACTTTACCTAACGTTGTATAATTTAACAATCAAGAAAATTGATTTCTCATTATGAAATGGAAGTGGAAGATCATAAGTAAAATAACTGTTGTTTTAGAGTAGCATCAATATATTATTTAATGCTGGGCCCGACTAACCCACTTGATTCCATTCTTCAAGAAACAAAAATGCATTCATTATTTGAATATTGAGAATGAAAGCGACTGTAACTACCTGAATTATAATTCTAATTAAGCGAAGTACCAATACTTCATCTTGAGCTCCCGGTTGAGATTGAAAGAAAAAGTCCTCCATTGTTTTTCGTGATTAAGAAATACCTAAAATCGTTCAGATTGACCCAGTTGAAGATGAACACCGAGGTCCTCTGCAGGTCCAGTGCTTGCGCTACTAGTTATAAATTACATATTGCGTCCGTATACCAATCATTGGATCCTCTTATTCTTTTCTCCAATCAGGCTTAACTACCATATATTTTCGAGATAAAATCTTTCATAAATTAGTTTTGTTGACTAAAACGTAGAAATTACACAGGGACATCTTAAACAAGTGATATAACTAGTTCAGATTGGTACAATATTTTATGAATTCATCCGTTGGACCCAGAAATGAAGAGAATACAAACGCTTCAGAACTGCCTAAGTTTGTTAAGTGAATTAGTTGACCTTCCCTAAACATCTTCTACCGCGTTTATTTTTGTCATTGCCGTCCTTTTATTGCATGTGGTAATTTCTATTTTTCCTTTTTGGAATATTAAATACCGACTTTGAATAGTCGATTATGGTCTAATACGATCGAAATCATATTTTTGGCCCTCTTGTGTTAATGAGTAGTTCATGAATAATCTCCAACTTGAGATTATTTATTGGAATTTGTCATCCGCATTAGAAGTGGCAAAATATTTTAATATATAATTACTCACATAGTAAACAAGAAAAAGCAATTCCACCTCCCATAACTGTACGTATCCTACTGAAATAGAGTCAACAGGTTCCAGATAGCTAATGAACGTGCGATTGGAGTTTAAATCAATAATCAATAATTGTTAAAATTTCGCTAGATCTATATCTATATCTAGATCTATATCGGGCTTCTATTCGAGGTAATGTAGTATAATAGTTATTGCCAATCATAGCTATAACTAGTGTGATAATGTGTTTCACCCAAGTCAATTGTTCCTATAATATTTGAGTTTTGATCTTCAACTCTAACTAAATTTCGGATAGTTCACTCAACCCCAATATTAATAAGCGAAAATTGTGCTAATAATAATAGTTATTGTGAAATCTTCTTTAGAAATATTATGAGATTCTTGTGATCGAGTTATTTCTGTTTTAATTGTACAATAGTATTTTAATTTCTAGTTTTAACAATTCTGTTTTAGTTAAGTTATACATTGTAAAGCTTCAAATACTCGGGCTCATTATCAATTTATAAATTCTAAATATAAACAAAGAATTTGAAACTTATCAAATCCATTTGGTGTCCGTTTAATTTAAGATTTTTAATTTTAGGTTACGAAAACGTTTTCAGTTTCATAATACAATTTGTTATTTCAACATTTTCAATATCTGGGACGTCATCAATTGTTGTGGGTAGATAATAGTAATAGCTGTATTAGTCTCCATCAAATTTGTTGGAAATAATTAAATTATTTGTTTAAATTCCGAATAGTTGGGATGTACAAATCTCCGATCTGTCAAATTACAGACTATTTACTTAGAATTTGCTCGTAGGTTAGTTAAGCATTGAGCAGTCAGTAAATGTTATATGTTCCGTATTTAGATCAAGCTAGGACATGTCAACAATATAACTAATTATATTAAATTTTCTTAGATTCTTTAACTTACTAAATTCTTTAAACTTAGAATAACATATTGGATTTGTAAAATATATTTCTAATCTAATGTTATGAACATGATTTGAATTAATCCACTGTAAGTCGTAGCTGTTATCAGAAGCTATTTCTACTTTTATTTCCATTTATTCACACTCAAATTTATTTGTAAACTAGTTATGTACATTACAATACAAAAGCAATAAACATTATACTTTACCAGTAACTTAACTCAAATCAACATTGAATTCCTGAACAGATACATTTGTGACATTATTTAGCTTTGATAAACCATTTAAATCAAAAAATGATAACTCATGTTATTCCGCTCTTTTATCTCCTTGAAAATTAATGCTTAAAGATGAATATTTCTAATTGTTAATATAGTCAACATTAAGACTGAATATGTAATTGTAGTCTGTTTACTGTATCAAAAATTCGTTGGGTGGTGCATTATGCATAAATCGACTAATTTATTTCTAAACAGTAGTAGAAATATGTTTGTAAGAAGTTTTAATTTAAATTTCTTCTATTTGGGTTTATTCAAATGGTCGGAAGTTCTAGCTTGAAGTCGACTCTGAACTTGACTCAGATTAACTCATTTGAAGTGGTTTTGTTTATTATTGTAAATAGTATATATAATTGAAAAATATTTCACATCAAACATGTAAACAAATTTCATTCATTTGCAATTAATATAGAGTTGAGCTAGTTCGTGACAATGTCAATATTCTTACCCAGCTGCATAATATTTTTTCTGATTAAAATATTTTGGGAGTATATCATAGATTGCAGTTTTGCATTACAAATTTCTTTATCATTGTGATTTCTTTGTACTTCTTTGAGCTGTTATTATTTTGTGTTGTCAAAGTTGAACAGTTCTACACGAGTATAGAACAACAATGGAATTGACTAGACATCGCCGTTGATTCTCAGATACTATATTCTGGGTCTTGCGAACGTGTGCAGTTTGAGCGTGCACATGTGAATATTTACAATTCTTGCGTTTGGAAGGTCGTCAACGATAGTTTCAAGTGGTGGGTAGTAGTACTTGTAGCTGTTTTCGCTCCCTTCCTAGAGGTTATCCAGATCTATTCTGGTAATGTTTGAGCTCATTAATTAACTTGTTTTCAACGCGCACTCGCTGAAAGTGGCCTGTTTCGCGTTAACTTATATTAAATTCTTAAATACGCACCGCCTGAACTGAACAACATTGAATTCTCCGATTAATTTCTAGTTTATTTCAATGTTTGTTAAATTTAAACTGTTTGGTTATAATATTTGAATAGTTTTCAGATCCATGTTTTCAATGGATGAGAAGCTCAGATTCTGCACATTCCTCACCCAATTTATTTTACAGTCGACAACGCTCAAATTTGCGCATGTGAATTCTTATTTTCCAATGAATGAACAGTTGATAAAGGTAACGTTCACCAACTCGTGTACGAATCCAGTTAGTTCAATTGTGATATTTTTGAAGCATAGATTTGGTTCTTAAAGGTTTATTTCGTTCAAGCTCCGAATCTGCTTTGTTTCCATAATGTCATTAAAAACAGGAGAATTTGGAACAGAAGGAGACAGAAAAGATAAATCGCTGTTTATTTTGGTTCGTAAGACTAGTTCGTATTATTTTGAAATTACAATTGAAATTATAAATGAATGCTAATATTTCTATATTATTATTGTCTTATTATTAAGGTTCGTATTAACATATTTCATTTCTTTATTCTGTTTTAATTTAAAATCATAAATGTTCTAATAAAAAATAATAGTTACCATTGACTAAAATGTATTGTTTATTAAAAAATAAATAAGGCTCAATTTATTGAATCAAAAAATGGCATATTTGTAAATTTACTTAAATTAATTTTGTTTATATTTTATTCTATATTCTCTTTTAATAATTATTAAAAAATTAACAAGTAATCATATTTCACTATCTTCGCACAATGACCGTTCAGGGGTTATTGTTTATAACTCGCAGCGTTGCAGATCGCGCTTTAGTAATCGATAACCTATATCGACTGGAATATTCATTCTACTCACATAATATAATAAAATATTTCATCGTTGCATATAGTATCAGGGCTGTTTTTACACAGGCGTCATTTAAGATATCCATTTCGGAGTGGTGCATTTACACAATGACTCTTTTATATAAAATATATAAGTAATTGTAAAGTTTTCATAAGATTTAATGATCTATATATGATTATATTCATTCGAAATTCGACATTTTCCAAAGATACATTTTTGCTTATGAGGGAGTTGAAATATGTAACCCTTATTAGCAAATAGGCTACTCCTTACAAGCAAGGTTATGTAGTACAGAATTATTTGGAAAAGAAGAAGGAAAATAATTCTTATAGATTTATTAAGAAATACTTATGCTGACACTATCACGAAAAATGCACGAATATTCACATGTATATTGTTATACTGTTGGGAAATCTGTTTTAAATCAAAAAAGACGTAGTCGTTTGTTATATAAAAGTTATATTTATTAATAAAGACGTGAACAACTTATAAATATATTATTATAGATATTGTTGACATATTAGAATTTCAGACATTTTCAGCTTCCTCAATTAAACAGTAGTAGCTGGTTTACTCATCATATGAAGTGGTTTCATTTAATATTTAATTATATATTATATCCATTTTTTATTATTTATATTACAATCTTTCACTTCTTAATACATTAACAGAGAAAATCAAATTATTAAAAGATAAAATATAAACTATAATCTAACTGGAGAATACTATGACAAATTCTGCTACCGAATTGACCAGTAAAAGCTTCTAAAACCAAAAACTGAAGAACTTAGCCTTCTAATGCCAAATTAAAGCACAACTTCAGTCGTGGTGAATAAAGGGAACATTTACAAAAAGAAGTAAGTAGAAGTAAGTAAAACATAAAGAAGTAAGTAGCAAATAAGAACTACTGTATCAAGATGCGAAACTGATTACTGAATAAGGACCCCTTGGTCTGCAATTGAAAAAAGAGATTATGAATTAATTGTTTGAATAAACGTTTTAAGATGAAGTAATTCAACACTACCAATAGTATATGGGTTAAGTAAAAGATTAAAAATTTGTATATAATGCTTTGTTGTCAGTTATCCATAGTTTATTCTTTAGCATAAGTTCATTAATGTAAATACTATGTTGCAAAAAGTAATTTAAAGATAGAGTTGCATAGGAGCACATCACGTATTATTCAACTATAAAACAATTATCTAAACACATTCTTCAACATAATACAAGAAAGCGAACAATAGTGATGTCTTATAATTTCACATTCTTTAAGTATAGTCAGATTATTGCATTATATAATTAAAAATAGCGACTCAGTAGAGATAATATCAGGATTAATACTGGATTGATAACACTAGAGATTATTATAGAGATTATTAAATAAAATTAGATATTACATAATTGTGTTATTTTATCATTAAATATTAAGTTATCTTTTGCTAAGTGACTCCACTCCACATCCTCAACAATATGCCAAAGATAGAAAAGCCAGATTTCAAAGCTTGCGAAAAAGCCTTCAAAGCCATCGACAAAGACAACTCCGGTGAGTTAGATTTGAACGAGTTAGAAGAAGCCTTCGGTTTATTAGATATTCACATGAAGAAGGACGAAATCAAGGGTATCCTTGAAATCGTTGATGCTGACGGTGATAACAAGATGAACAAGACCGAATTTGCTCACTTCGTTTACATTTGCAAGAATGCCACCCCAGACGACGTTAAGACCATTTTATTCTTAGCTGCCGATCAAGATTGCTCAATGACCATCGATAAAAACGAACTTTTGATCATTTTGAAGAAGCTTGGTGCTGAAGTCGACAAGGCTCAAGTTGACGAACTTGTTAAGCAAGTTGCTGACAACGATGATGGCACTTTATCTTATGAAATGTTCCTCGCTATGATGGAAAAGCTCTTGGAATGAGTCCCGTTATTTGTTTCTTATTATTTGACAATTTAATCTTTAGTAATGTAATCTTAATAAAAATATACCTATACAAAAGTTTCGAAAATAAAATAAATAACAATATACAATATATTTCAAATATAATCTAATATTTGATTTAGTTACTGCTAGATTTTTTGCGTAACTAAGACATTTATAATAGTATAAACACACTCAATGGAGCAAGGATAATGATAACTATGAAATTGTAGAAAATATAGTTAAGTGAGTCATTTTTTAGTCTGATATTTTATTCATTAATTATCTTTTGTATTTATAAGTACTTATTTATATATCCCACTCACTTAACTTTCGTTTATACTAGTTCGGTCTTCTGTACAGGAACTGTAAGTTCACGCGAATGGTCATTAGTTTTAGACACACCTATGTACGTTAGGCGCACCTCCGCAGCCAAGGCAACCAACGACTCGGGTACAAGCATCCAGGGGCGTAACGCGGCTGCTTCGTGCAAGCCGATCTATACGGGAATCCACCTGCGTCGTACCATCTGCGTTTCTAAGGAAGCAATGGAGCGGTTACCGCTTTCCAATCCTGAAGGCTCGTTGATAACAGCTCAGCACTTTGAACCGGGGGATTTTACCTTCCGCAACCGATTTGGCCGCATCTCAGGAAGTGGGATGCGGCGAGGAACGAGAAGCGCAACCGAATGAATCCATCATCGATCACACTAAACAAAGCTGGTATTCCAGCAATGCCACTTCAGCTCTAACGTTGGACGCCGAGCTTAATCGTTAAGTACTTATTTATATTGTATTTTCAAGTATTTATAAATATTTGAAAAAAAATATAAATCAATACATCATTACAACAATAACAACTTAATAGTAATAAAGTCAATAACTCTTTTAGTTTAACCCTGTAAAATAATTCACTTCATCAGCCTCCCAATATTTAAAATCAAATATTATTTATTTATGATTCAGTAATCGAGTTCGTCTTGATACGAGGGCTCGAAGAACAGCGCGCAGCTGTTAACGCGCGAGAACACTTCCACTCCATCAAAATCCGTGAACGCGAGTTTCGTGAACGAACCGTCCTGGGTGAGCCTGTTAAGGTTCGTGTACGAAAAATCCCGCGAATAAGTGTTCACGCGGAGCCCTTACTCCTCCTTGTAATTGATCTGGGAGTGGAAAGCCTCTATTGCTGAGCGGTCTTAAACGCTGGAATTGAATATGGGGTGGGAAACGCACTGCTCGATCGAATAACGGCAGTCCTGCTTGTACTTCGTCATCCCGATTATCAAATCGCCGGCTAGAATGCCCACGACAGACTCAAGTTTTGAGCAGAGCTCCTTGGAATAACTCACCGGTGCGCCCAAGGTATAATGCGTGTAGAGCTCGTGGAGGATGTTACCAAGGCAGTAAACATCAAATTTCTCGGGAATCACCTTGCAAGAGTACACATCGTGCTTCGGAGAATACGCACTCGTATTCAACACTGAATCAACCTGAATATCACACACTGCCTAACCAAAATCGATTAATATTGGTTTTCCGTTCTAAATCATAATGTTAGACGGCTTCAAATCCATATGATATATTCCCATGCTATGCAACTCCATAACAATCACCAATATATCATAAAAGAGGTCTATTTTCTGCTAAACATTCAACTACTTCGTATACTCGTTAAACTACATTGAATAAAAGGGGCCAATTAAAGCATACAGGTTACTAGAGTAAACCTAAGATAAATGCTAGTTAATAATCACCAAATCTTTTGGATTCGTAATTAATTAACAGCATTCTGTGTACTTTTGAACTCCAGAGACGTCTGATAATCTTTAAGACAAGCTCAAACGTGTTTACACTTCTTTCAGATTATCTGTAACAATAATGGCTACTTTCTCTTACTTTTTATTTAGAGCTGAGAAACAAGTTACAAATGAGCCAGTAGAAATGAATGTCACGTTGGTATAGTTTTGTAAGCATATTTTATTATTTTATATTTATAAGTTCAACGATCTCATACTGGTGAAATGGAAAATAACTGAATATTTGTTTCAAAATATAATATATAACAGTTCTCATAAAACCACACGTAATCAGATTTAGTCAATTTAGTAATATAAAGTCAAATGTATAAGATTATTACCATCAAGTTGCATAATAATGGTATCAATTCATTGGAACTGAGCATATAATCAAGTTTTTCAATTTCTAGCCAAAAGTTGAATAATAATTTATGACATATTTTAGTTGATTGAATTTTGTGAAACCTATTAACCTTTATATTGCTTCAGAGAACTCTCGTGTGTAAATTATACATCTGTTAATTTATTCAACATCACGATACATTTATTTGGTTAAATTTATAATATAAAATTATATTATTAAAAGCTTCATGAATAAACAACTTATTTTTTAAAGTGAATGAATGAATGAAAGCGAATTGAGAGTATAAATCGAACTAATACAGCTGTATTAGTTATTGTTAATCAAAGTATTAATGGTTTTAATTTAATTTTAAGACTTGACCCAGCATTTATTATTTAAATAACCAGAAATTACAGACTGAAAAAGTTATATTTGTTTGTATATAAAATCAGGTGACGTTGTGGTGCAGTGGGAGCACAGAAACTTTTTTAAAGGTGAACGGTCTGTTATTGTTCAAACCCAGGTTCGATTCCTGGCGACGTCATAATTTACAAAATACAATAATTTACAGTAAAATAATAATTTAAATTGAATAACTTATCAAAAATAAAAATAGAGAAAAAGGGTGACCAGTATAGACATAATTTACGGAGTGATGTTTTCTATTTATCGAATCAAGTATACTGTTATACTAATTCTTTTGTAAATTAGTTATCTAATGTAAACCGATTATTTATAATTCATATTTTTGAATTCATTAAAAGTTATTAATAATGATCAAAATATGTTAATATATTGATATGTAAACACGATACTGAACCAGAATGAACAAAAGTTAAATGAGTGGGATATATATTGTTAATATTAACATTTTCACTTACTATCTAATCCCTTTCTTTACTGTTCACTCCCTGAACTTGAGTTGTTGTTCGATGTCAATTCCGTTTATTTTGCTCCACTATTTGAGGATGTATTCTTGATTTTGGAGCTTTTTCACGAGTTTCTGCTCGTTTTTCGTGAGTTCGCGCTCAATTTCCTTCTGTTGTTTCTCTTTCGGGTTGTTGGTTACGAAACTTGACTGTACACGACGTAGTGCATTTGGGTCGAACGTGGGCCTCGTGGGCATCGTAATTAGCGACTGATAATCGGATTACTACTGTTATTTGAGCGAGAAGGAAGAAATCGGCTCAAGATAATCCTGATATTTTTATATTGTTGAGGGCTTAGCCGAGCGCAAGAGCTGGCGCTGCTTAACTGGCATCGTGAAGTTAACGGACTTTACGAACACGGACGGGAACACCGTATGACTTATTTACGAAGTAGGGCGCGCCTACTGCGCAGAATGCACAAAACGACGGTTAAAAGGAACTATGTTAATCCGCGGAACCTTCAGAAAGCTTCATTGGAGCGAACAAATAAATGTGGTAAATAGATACGTTACTGTCAAAAATAGTATATTCGATGATGTTATAAAAATATATAAATTATTATAATAATTATCATTAGGCAATAAAAGAATTCTGTTGAGCTTCTATAGTACAGTAGGTTAGTATCTCGGACTTTGAATCCGGTGGCCCCAGTTCGAGTCTGGGTAGAAGCATTATTTTAGATTTCTTTTTAATTCGTTTACTTTATATTTACTTTGCGTTCGATAATTCTCATTTATACTGACAAAACACTCCATTTAATTCATGCACAGAAAATAGTAACTTCAAGACATGGTTGATCTACAAAACGATATTAATACTAAAACATAGACTATATAGCAACTAATCCAGGAGCATACGCACAATCTTAACGAATATCTACTATTTGTTGAAGAAGCCGAATGCGGTAATTAGAATGTCTTCAGGTCCAATTAAAAAAGCAACTATGCTATTGAAGAATCCAGAACAGAAGATTAAAGCTATGATGTTTAGTGGCAAACCAAAGATAATATCTTGAAACTTCGCAAATACAAAAGAAGTAGTATGAGCACCAGTGGAGAAGCGTCTCAGTTTGAAATATAAATACCAGCCAAAGAAAAATCCTATCATGACGAAAAGAACAGAGACTTTGAAGATATGCTAAAATTTTGTGAAGATTTTCTCAATGCCAATCCAGATGAAATCAAATCCGATGATATGTGAACTTATAGACGTGATGTAGTGTATTTCATATTTAATTCCACTTCAACGAAACACATTTAACATTATTAATTGGATGAATAACTAAACTTTATTTTATCATAGTTATCTAAATCGCATGATGTATCAATAGAAAGTTAATAGTTAACAATTTCGTAGATAAAGTAAATATAATTTGCCATTTAGTTTGATCTACCATAAATTGATTTTAAAATTAAAAAATACTCCATAAATAATAGTATTGTGAGTAGAATAAATGTACATGTTCAATTTGTAAATATAACAACTCTTAAAAGCTTCTTAAATATCTAAGAAATATGTACACCAGAATAAATATGCAAAAAAATCTAAAATAAAATAAAGTTTATGAAACCTAATCTAAAATGCAAATATATAAGCCAAATTATAAACGGTGAAGGATATAATTGTGCGTCAGTTTCAAAAATGATGAAAATTATTTTAGATTATTACTAGTTAGAAAATTACATAGAAATAGGATACTATAAGGGAAAATTTCACTGTTGGAATGTAGCAAATTCACAAATTTACGATGTGTTATAATAGTACTCTAAGTTTAACATTACTAAGTTGGTTATGAATGGGAAACCATTGAAAAAATGTGATTACAGACTGATGCGTTTGAAAATCTCTAACATGCATGACGTTAAAAATTAAATCATAATTTGCACTTAATTATAATATACAATACAAACCAACTTTGCAGTTATGTTAAAGTTATATCGCTTTGTTCACTGTTTACATAAAATTACTTTAGTAAACAATAAAAAACTGATAATAACAATAGCAAAATTAAGGGGTGCTCATTCGTCATCTTCCTGGTCATCATCGCCGTAAACGTAGTTATTGAAGTTTGGGTGGTGTTCAATAGCTGAAAAGTCTTCGATTGGGTTTCCGATTAAGTTCAGGTCTTGTAACTTGGTGAGTCCTCTGAGTGGTTCGATGTTTGATATGTTGTTGAAGCTCAGGCTGAGCGTTTATAAGTTCTTCAAATTTTGTATTCCCTCAATGTTTTATATTTCGCTCTAAAATATGGTGAGTTATTTTAAATATGTTAGTTACTTAATATGGTCCAAGTTTTGCAATTTGTTCACTAAAACGAGTTGCTCGAGTGATTTAAAGTTTTAAATTCCCTCAATATTGTCTAATTCGCACTCGGTCACTTCAATCTATTTAATGTTAACAGATTAGTTGAAATTTACGTTTTTGCGTTAACTTTGTCCAGATTCAGCTCGTTCAGGAACCCGAGCTCTTTTAATTCGTTTTCTTCAACAAATTGAAGGGAGCGGAAAACTATTCTGGAGTGGGCTCTTGTTCGGGGCATATTTTATTTAACTCGTTTAATGTCGCTTTGAGGGCATTCGCGTTGCAGTAAATGTTGTAAAAACCGACGTCAGTGTCGTAATCAACGTTTTAAAGACTTTAGAGTTGGTCTTCTAATTATTCAGAAATATTTTAGAGCCTTATCCTGTATGTCGTGACACGCGGGGCATACTTAGCAATCATGCACGCGTTGTAGGTTTTGCATTGCTATTCAACTTCATTTGAACATTTTGGTTGCATTTGTGATGCGGAATATATTCACAATTATTATATGTTTATATTAAACAAGGAAGAATTAAGGTGCGTTTTTGCGTCTTTTTGCGTCTTTTTTCGCCTAAAAAGACGGCGCTTTTGGGGTGGAAAAAAGACGCTGCGTCTTTTTGCGTCTTTGCGTCTTTGATGTCGCATTATTTTCTTTAATTGTATTATCTTCCCCTTTTGCGTCTTTAAAGACGCATTTTTGATATCTTAACTTATCTGGGCCATAGTTTTGTAGTGTAAGTATGTGAAATAATGTAGATAATACAGTTTACAAGCAAAGTCAATCTTACGGGCTAGATTAGATCATAATGAAAAGTATAATAATGTCAGAAATGTCAAAATGAGTAAAACAAACATTTTACACCACTTCTTCAATTCATGTCTCAAACAAGTCAACAATACAAGTCAATACATTTGTCGAGCGTGCTAGTATTATGATTATTGTTGAAATAGAACGCCAAGATGAGTATGCTTCAAATGCTCAAGATTATCTTTGTTAATAGTAGAAACAATCAACTATCCAATGAATGAGTGTTTAAAATATGTTTGGAAAGAAAATCAGAAAATACAGGTAACATTCAGCATGTTTAAAACCATGACTATCAGTAACTGTATCTTAGAACGTCTATTAGTTTCCTTAATCGTTAAACTAGTTCCTTCTTGGGAAGCAACTTAGATTACACAAATGTGTTATATTCAAGTTATACATACAATATTTATACAAAAAACAATTTTCAAGTTCAAATAACGTATATTTTCATAAAATTAATGCGTCATTTAAGACGCATTTAGATTTATACCTGGTCAAAAAAGACGCAACCAATGACGCAAAATAATTATATCCTTCGTACTATTGCCCAAAAGACGCAGGGGTAGTGCGTCTTTTTGCGTCTTTTTTAACGCAAAAAGACGCAAAAACGCACCTTAGGAAGAATGAACTTTATTTCCATTATTTAATGGTGTTCATTAAATCTCTGAAATATTGAGATTTAACAATATATAAGTTATTAAATATCATTTAATACTTACTTGTTACTTAAACGTTTATTTGAATCATTAAATTAATAAATAACACGGCAAAATCCTAATATTTAAATAATGGAATAGTAATTTATTAAATAAGTTAAATAATATTAAATATTAATATAATCATTAAATTATAATGTTATTTGTATAATATAATAGAACTCTTTCTTGTTTCCATTCCAAATCTTTACAACATACAGTGGTGGGCCCTCGAAATGCTTTTTAGAATTAGGAAGAAGAATGAAGTTTATTATTTGAATCTTACTTATATCACTATCCGGCTCAATAATGAGCTGGGTCTCCATCCTCATCAATACACTCCATGACTCTATTTACTATTGATTTGTAAAGTGCTTCAATCACATCAAGGCATGGTTGAGCCTTGGATAGCTGTGCTACAATAATTAAAGTATATAACACTGTATATACTTCAATAATAAGTTTCAACTTTACCCAACGTTGTATAATTTAACAATCAAGAAAATTGATTTCTCATTATGAAATGGAAGTGGAAGATCATAAATAAAATAACTGTTGTTTTAGAGTAGCATCAATATATTATTTAATGCTGGGCCCGACTAACCCACTTGATTCCATTCTTCAAGAAACAAAAATGCATTCATTATTTGTATATTGAGAATGAAAGCGACTGTAACTACCTGAATTATAATTCTAATTAAGCGAAGTACCCATACTTCATCTTGAGCTCCCGGTTGAGATTGAAAGAAAAAGTCCTCCATTGTTTTTCGTGATTAAGAAATACCTAAAATCGTTTAGATTGACCCAGGTGAAGATGAATATGGAGGTCCTCTGTAGGTCCAGTGCTTGCGCTACTAGTTATAAATTACATGTCGCGTCCGTACACCAATTGTTGGATCCTCTTATTCTTTTCTCCAATCAGGCTTAACTTCCATATATTTTCGAGATAAAATCTTTCATAAATTAGCTTTGTTGACTAAAACGTAGAAATTACACAGGGACATCTTAAACGAGTGATATAACTAGTTCAGATTGGTACAATATTTTATGAATTCCTTCGTTGGACCCAGAAATGAAGAGAATACAAACGCTTCAGAACTGCCTAAGTTTGTTAAGTGAATTAGTTGACCTTCCCTAAACATCTCCTACCGCGTTTATTTTTGTCATTGCCGTCCTTTTATTGCATGTGGTAATTTCTATTTTTCCTTTTTGGAATATTAAATACCGACTTTGAATAGTCGATTATGGTCTAATACGATCGAAATCATATTTTTGGCCCTCTTGTGTTAATGAGTAGTTCATGAATAATCTCCAACTTGAGATTATTTATTGGAATTTGTCATCCGCATTAGAAGTGGCAAAATATTTTAATATATAATTACTCACATAGTAAACAAGAAAAAGCAATTCCACCTCCCATAACTGTAAATGGAGCAAAAATATGATTAAAAATATATAGATAAATATTAATATAAAGTTAAATGGAAAAAATTATGTATAACTGATGATTAATGGGATTCGTTTTATGCTAAAAATGGAATGTAATCTTTTGCTTTTGTAGATCAGCTTGGTGTTGAAGAGTTAGTAATTTCTAACTGTTAGACTATTCGTTTTGACAGAGTCCCGATAAAGTTAAAGCAATTACATGTAAACAATAGTAATATTTCAGAAATAGACGGCGTATAGAACATTACAGATTTAGTAGTTTTAGATTTGTCATGTAATACAAAAATTGAGCACATTAAGTGTTTGTAGTAAATGTACAACCTCACTATTTTGAATTTGAGTCACAATTTCATTGAAAATATAGAGCCGCTTAGAAAATTAACGAGTCTTAATAGTTTATATTTAAATAATAACAGTATAGTTGACGTTTCAGCCTTAGCTTATTTGGCTGTTAACCTCAAACATCTGGACCTAAGAGAAAATTATATCGTTTCAGCATATCCACTGCGGAGACTTGTCAATTTAATTTCACTGCATGTAGAGGGTAATGAAATAATTGATATTTCGCCAATATGTCCCATACGTTTCAAAAGTTAGGAACAAATAAACGATTTGTTGTAAATGTTTGACACGCAACTGGTTCTATTTTCAAATAAGCAAAAACACATTTTCTGTATAAATGAACAAGTAGCAATGATGAACGTAAAGGTTCGGAGACTTAAGCTAAAGCAATATAATTCACATATTTTAATTAATAAAAGTGTTTAAATCATATTTAAAGAATTTGTATATCAATCCGAAATTATTAAAACGTTGGTTTAAAAAATTAACGTTGAAGAAACGCAGTGAAAAATTTCATGCAAATTTATCTTTTGTATGTATAATTGTTTATCTGAATTTTTATATTGTACTATTATACTCTATAGCCATTACCCCTAGATAATACATTTATGAATGCTCTAATTTATCAAATATTTTGGGGGTTAGTAGCCTAATTTTATAACAACAAGTATGGAATAAAAATAAAGGAAACCTTTAATCTGTAAAATTAATCAGTTTTATGAAAATAATTATAGTTTGTATCTGATACTATAGAAATAAATGTTAATTAATTATATTTACATATTCAAAGTACAGTATATTATAAAGTTTACATTGTAAACAAGTAAATAAACAAGATTAAACAAAATGTAAATATATACATTTAGAACTATTATATTAATGTTTAACGAAATACCACTTCTTTCAATAATGTGTAATTAATGCCGTCCAACTAACTTTACATTCAAGAATCTAACTGCTTTAGTCTACACTACAGTCTACAATTTTGATAACACTGTAAACATTATCTATAATGAGACATAGACCATAACACAACGAAACGCTTAAATTTGAATTAACGCAGTTACCCAAAACGGGTATTTATAAGATTGAAGTCATAGTTGGTAATATCAACGATCTTTTGAAAGATAGCACTAAATTCGTTGATGATTTTAATTCGTATTTTGATGATGTGTTAATTAAACGCAATGATCTCAAATTTTAATATAGTAATGTTGAATATAAATTCTCTAACATTTATTAGTGGAAATAGTGGGTATAGTTTACACACAGCCCTGTAAATATTAAAGTACAACAAAGTCATTATTTGATCAATACTTTAGTTATACTCTCTTTTGTATTATGGCTTATTTATTTATATAATTAGAACTGAATGAAGATGAAATGATTAAATTGAGCTTTAGTAAATGTTGATAAGGTTAGAGTAAAGTGATTCGTATAATTTGAATTGAATGCTAATAAGAACTATAATTTTTAATATATTTATTATTATCAAATTAAAAATATATAAATTTTATTTTAGTTGTCCATAGTCTTCTTCTAGAATTTCCCTTACATTAATGATTTTTAATCATTCTTGGACATCAAGACTAAGCTGGTTACTATATTTTTCATATTACTTCTAAAAATTTGCTATCATAAATATTAAGCAACAAACCATCGATTTTTAAAAGCTATAACTGTATATTTACAATATCCATTTAAGAAGTGGAAACACATTTTCTTCCCATTTATCTCTAGTATCTTAACTATTTTATAAGAAGATTCACACAATTTTAGAATTTTGATTTTGACTCTGTATATATTTGGTAATGACAACAGAAGTGGCACGATTTCCAACTTTCGACCATATATCCCTCCCGTCTAATAAATTCTATTGTCCAGGTACCGCCAGCCCAAACCAGACAAACGAACGAATTTTAGGAATTTATAAATCGTTGAAAAATACAGATTATGAAATATCTCATTATTCACATCATTACTTTAGCACTTACAAAATGTATTCATTTTACACTCTTAAATAAGTGTATTCAGATATAAACAAATTTAATTCTATTACAATTGCAAAAATTATTTATATATTACTAAAATATGACTCTGAAATACAATATTTGAATATCTACAATATCTGTTATTCAAGTATTTAATCTATTAAACTTTTTAATAAAAGAATATATTAATAATACACAATAATTTTTTATGTTATGTATGTAGTTTATTATTTATATATTTAAGAATAAACTATTGAATCAATCGAATTAATATAAAAACAGCATAACCATCACATTTATTATATTTCACATGATATGATAAAATACTTCCACTTCAATCATAATCATGATATCATATATTATTTATGTTTTACAAGGAAAAACTTCAGAAATTTCAGCATTAACAGTAATAGAAGACTGTTACTCTGACCTTAGCAGAGTTATACTGAAAGAAGATCAAAAGTAAATCTGCCTCCAGCTAATAACTGCCTCCAATAGCAAATGCAACGCGCTTCCAAAGGGAGTGAAACTTTCAATTGAGCTGGATAATATCGAAGGCTTTTATACGCCAACAGGTTACTTCTCAGATTTTAACTACTCTTCAACCACAGAACTTTGTGTGAGCTGCACCGCATAAGCATGTATTGATCATATTTTCTTCGAGTCCAAATCCGCAAGTGCCTCCATAGAGTCGTATGGTTATACAGCTCCCATTTCGGTTGGAATTGTAGTTAGAGAATAATTAGATCTAGTAAATTGTATAAATGAATCACATGTTGTAGTTTCATCAGTTTAAGTTGACCTTATCTCCAAAATTAATGATTATTGTTGGTAGTTATTAACTTCAAATAACTTTATCATGTTGAATAATTCATAAACAATAACGTTTTCAGATTTTAATATTTAAGATATATATTTACCTGGCTCTCCTGATATAATTTTTAAAACATCTATCACAGATAAAACATTCACATTCACTTCAGTAGGAAAATAAGTATATTAAGTATTTGATACATATGATTTTATTGGGATTAGTTAAAAAATCTGTGTATAATTGTCAAATACAGTAAATTGCTTAGAAACTAGCACTAATAAGGTCGAAATAAGCGGGCTTACTCCAGGTTATTCTTAACTTCGTTTAAGAATTAATGAAAATAGCATGTAGTTAGCTGGAACTCCATCTGCCATGGGGAAAGCATACAACCAATTAGCAGCTATTCAAAAATTTGATGAGTATCATATTAAGCTTTAAATATTAATCGGATAAATTGATTATTATTTTGAAAGCAGAGATATATAATCCTATGAAGAAGGACAAACTTAAAGTTTCACCTGCACAACTGAAAAATGTAAAGCCAACATTCTATATGTATACAATAACATTGATAAGATAACTAGCACGAGTACAGTTACAAGTATCTCAAAAGGTAGTGTTATTAGGAATATGATAACAGAAACAGTAACCACGATTTACGAAGGCTGCTATAAAGGATTCCATTTGAACTACAATTAAAATCATGTTTGGTTTGACCTCCTTATAAATTCTAAATCTACCACTTGTGCTATTAGTGGAAATTCATCGTATACATTCATTTTGGCTTCGAAAAATACAACTCAAACTAACATAACGCAATTCACACAAGTATTGAATTCATCTATGAATTTAATTAACATTAGCTTTACTATCTCTGATGATATTCTGAATATGATCGAGAAAAGTTAATAAACAATATTGCTCATAAATTAAAACGGAGAAACTATAGACTATCTATCCCTTTTAAAAATTGTGAATAACAATGTTACGTCTTTCTACTTTTAATAGTTTATGATTCTTGGAATTTCTATTTCATTAACAATTGTGATTTCCATAGTATATCACATCACTAAATATTATTGTAGAAAGCCCATTAAGAGAGCTAAGATTCAAATCAAGAGCTTTGATGAACTGGATCAAGAGTCTTGATTAGAGCTGTGAGCTAAATATATTCTATATAAATTTTTAATATGTTTTTTATCGCCTATCGTTAAGTTAAACTGACGTAAATTAAATTTTTCATACTGTATTCACCGTTATAGTATAAATGAAAGATAAGTGGAGATATCTATTATTCACTTGGAGTGGAAACACATTTTTCCATTTACCACATTTATAAACAAATTATTTCCGCTCCATTTTCCAAAATATGTCATTCGCCGAGCTCGTGAAAACGACAACTTTCAACACGACCTTGGAGCCCTCTTCTTTCGCCCCTCGGAGGAAAAGTTCCGTTTCCGAGCGCCAAGTTCAAACGTCGATGACGAAAACGGCGATTCAGTTGAATCCGGACCTCTCATTAAACTCCCCACCCCGCGAACGCCAAAACGTTCAAGACCAGTTGTCCAGGAGGTTCACAGAATAATCTTCTATTTAATAACAGTAAAGAGATTAAAGAGAAAGAGAACAAAGAGAATCATTTTAGTAACAGAAAGAATAATAGAGAGAGTAACAGATTCCAAAACCAAAACTCACGAGCAGCTTCGTGAACGACCAGAACACTTTTGAGTAAATAATCCAGGAGGGGAAAGTGAGCCAGAAGCAAATCAGCCAGGTGAACCAAATGGCGTCCAGCGTAGAGCTGCTGAACACGAAACAGTTCCTCAGCGCGTCGCAGCTGAACCAAATCAAAAGAAACTACGAGATGCAAGTGGGACAGCTGAACCAGCTGCTGGAGTTCGAAAGACTCAAATGCGCACAGCAACAGCAAGACGTTCAAAACCTGAGACAGCAAAACCTTGAACTCTCGCAGGCGCTCATGAAGCAACAAAAAGATTACCTGGAGCTGCAAAACCAAATTCAAACGGACGTCATCACCACCGACGAACAGTTCAGAGAAATATCAAGTCTGAAACAACTCAACAGTGAGCTGAAACAACAGGCCCAGATGTACCAAGAGAAAATGGGCTCGTTCCAGGCCAGAATGCTCAACGCCGAGTCCTCGGTTAAACGCCTCATAGAAGTGCTAGAAGAACAAGGGCTCACCCAAGTGCGCGGCGGAATATCGCAAGAAGGCAAGCAGACCAAACAGACGTGCTGCCAGTTCTGCGGCAAAACAGACTGCCACCACGGGCGAAGATCGTCTGGCTCCATCCAGAAAGACCCTGCCTCGAACCTCCTCAAAAACCTGAAGAGAGACGAGGCCGAAACGCAGGAAGACCTGAACAACATCCTTTCGGCTGCCTACAGAAACCCGGAGAAGCTGGCGACCGAGCTGTCGCAAGTCCAGAAACTGGTGAGACAAGTGAAAACGAAGAAGAAAATCGTGAAAGAGGTGGAGGCGTTTTAGAAGAAGAAAGTGTTCAAGTGACGTTGTGTTTATTTGAGTTTGGAAATATTTAATGTGAGAAGAACCTAATCCCTTAAAGGCTGGATTTACTCGGCTCAATCTGGTTCCGATAGTTCTTTAACCCTAAGTGGCGGATTTGTATTTTTTGTATCAATACGCGTAGGCCTCGCAGCTGAAGCCGAAACTTTTAAGCGGTCAACATACCATTTAGTATTTCAAAATCAATTACATGCAATTATAAAATTTCGCAGCCGCCGCTCTGGAGCAATATTACAGCTGTTTTCTGCGTCTCCCACTCCACACATTTAATCAATTTGATTAATTTCTGTTCCACTCCCCTCCAACAAAATGTCTGCCCCAGCCATCGGTATAGATCTCGGTACCACCTACTCTTGCGTAGGTGTCTTCCAGAACGAACGCGTTGAAATCATCGTCAACGACGTCGGTTCCTACACTACTCCATCCTATGTCGCCTTCACTGACAGTGAAAGACTCATCGGTGAAGCCGCCAAGAACCAAACTGCCATCAACCCAGAAAACACCGTTTATGATGCCAAGCGTCTCATCGGTCGTCGTTTCTCTGACCACGAAGTCCAAGAAGACCTCAAGCACTTCTCCTTCAAGGTTGCCGCCGACGCCGACGACAAGCCAATGATCGAAGTCAACTACAAGAACGAGACCAAGAGATTCAGCCCAGAAGAAATCAGCTCCATGGTCCTCCTCAAGATGAAGACCACCGCCCAAGACTTCCTCGGTAAGGAAGTTAAGGACGCTGTCGTCACTGTTCCAGCCTACTTCACTGATGCCCAACGTAAGGCCACCCAAAACGCCGGCCAGATCTGCGGTTTGAACGTCCTCAGAATCATCAACGAACCAACTGCCGCCTGCATTGCCTATGGTTTCCAGACCAAGGACAACAACAAGAAGAAGGGCGAAGAAAACATCATGGTTTTCGACTTCGGAGGTGGTACCTTCGACTGCTCCCTCTTGAACCTCGACAACGAAGTTTTCGAAGTTCGTGCCACTGCTGGTAACTCCCACCTCGGTGGCGAGGATCTCGATAACAGACTCGTCAACTACTTCGTCGCTGAATTCAAGAAGAAGCACGGCAAAGACTTCTCCGGCAACCTCCGCGCTGTCCGTAGACTCAGAACCCAATGCGAACGTGCCAAGCGTACTCTCTCCAGCTCCCAGACTGCTTCCATCGAACTCGAGTCCCTCTTCGAAGGCATCGACTTCTTCACCCAGATCACTCGTGCCAAGTTCGAAGATCTGTGCATGGATTTGTTCAGAAAGACCCTCGAGCCAGTCGACCGCGTTCTCAAGGACGCCAAGATGAGCAAGAGCGAAGTCGACGAAGTCGTCCTCGTCGGCGGTTCTACCCGTATCCCAAAGGTCGTCCAATTACTCAAGGAATACTTCAATGGCAAGGAACCACTCAAGTCCCTCAACCCAGACGAAGCCGTCGCCTATGGTGCCGCCGTCCAAGCCGCCGTTCTCAGCACTGACAAGAGCCAAGCCCAAGGTACCGGTAACATCCTCCTGTTGGACGTCTGCCCACTCTCCCTCGGTATCGAAACCTCTGGTTCCAACATGACCGTACTCATCGCTCGTAACACCACCATCCCAGCCAACAAGAAGGAAACCTTCACCACCTATGCTGACAACCAAACCACCGTCACCATCCGTGTCTTCGAAGGCGAAAGACCACTCACCAAGGACAACAACTTGCTCGGTAACTTCGACCTCACCGGCATCCCACCAGCACCAAGAGGTCAACCAAAGATCGAAGTCACCTATGACTTGTCCGTCGACGGTATCCTCACTGTTACCGCCAAGGATCTCTCTGGCACTGGTAACACCAAGAGCCTCCAAATCAACCAGAAGTCCAACAGACTTTCTGACGCCGAAATCGAACGCATGGTCCGTGAAGCCGAGCAGTTCAAGAACGAAGACGAAAAGATCCGTGAAGGTCAGAAGGCCCGTAACGAACTCGAAGGTCTCTTGTTCGGTACCCGCAGCCAGCTCAACGGCGAAGGCGAACAAAAGCTCCCAGTTTCCGAAGACGACAAGAAGAAGATTGAAGACTTGATCAACTCTCAACTCGCCTGGATGGAATCCAACAAGCTCGCCTCCAAGGAAGAGTATGAAGCAAAGAAGAAGGAATTCGAAGCTCTTGTCCACCCAATCATGGCCAAGATGCAACAAGGAATGCCAGGAGGTATGCCAGGTGGTATGCCAGGCGGCTTCCCAGGTGCTGGCGGTATGCCACCACAGGCCCCAGCTGGTGGTGCCCACAAGGGTCCATCTGTCGACGATCTCGATTGAAATTATATTTGTTTTTAAAATTAATCTTTTATTCGTAACGTTAAATATTTACCATATTATATGATATTTAAAATAATTTAAAATGCTAGTTTAATAACAATTGATAGGAACAAAATACTGTAGAAATCCGCATGTAAGAGAGATCCTTTTTAGCTATTTTCAACAATAGTAAGAATCGTTTTTGAGTTGGTTGTAAAATGGTGAATCAATAAAAAATATAATTAATATTTAATATATATTATTGGCGGTCCACTTTAATTATGTCAAAATAAATTGAAAAACCAGATCAAAATGCGTGCTCGAGAGCATTTAAAGCTATAGATAAGGACCATTCAGGCGAGTTGGATCTTAATGAACTTCAAGAAGCATTTTAATAACTCGATATTAATCTAAATTTGGATGAAATTAAGGGAATTTTAGATATAGTAGATGCTGATGGAAGCGGCACGATGAATACAGAAGATTTTACTCATTTTGTATATATCTGCAAGAATGCAGTCATTGATGACATTAAAACGATACTGTTCCTCGCAGCAGACAAAGACTGTTCACTTAGCATCAGCAAAAGCGAACTTCTAACCATTCTCAAAAAACTAGGCGCTGAGGTGAACTAGCAAATGGTTGACGAACTGGTAGATTAAGTTGCAGATAACGAAGACGGTACTCTTTCGTACGATTTGTTCAACACTCTTATGGAAAGACTTATTGAATGAGCATGTTCCTAATATTACATAACTAAATATTTTTCTGCAGGTAAATATACTTTTGTCGACCATAATGTTAGACAGTAACCTAACGATTCAGCATAACTTGGCTAACGCTAAAAATATCTATATTTAGGGACTAATTAGTAGAAGCCAAAGTCGCATTTCCATAAATACATCATAAAGTATTCAGGAATTATACTACTTCAATAAATTTAGGCAATGTAATCAAATCATAGCTATCACTCAATCGAGATCGTCGACAGATGGACCCTTGTGGGCACCACCAGCTGGGGCCTGTGGTGGCATACCGCCGGCACCTGGGAAGCCGCCTGGCATACCACCTGGCATACCTCCTGGCATTCCTTGTTGCATCTTGGCCATGATTGGGTGGACAAGAGCTTCGAATTCCTTCTTCTTTGCTTCATACTCTTCCTTGGAGGCGAGCTTGTTGGATTCCATCCAGGCGAGTTGAGAGTTGATCAAGTCTTCAATCTTCTTCTTGTCGTCTTCGGAAACTGGGAGCTTTTGTTCGCCTTCGCCGTTGAGCTGGCTGCGGGTACCGAACAAGAGACCTTCGAGTTCGTTACGGGCCTTCTGACCTTCACGGATCTTTTCGTCTTCGTTCTTGAACTGCTCGGCTTCACGGACCATGCGTTCGATTTCGGCGTCAGAAAGTCTGTTGGACTTCTGGTTGATTTGGAGGCTCTTGGTGTTACCAGTGCCAGAGAGATCCTTGGCGGTAACGGTGAGGATACCGTCGACGGACAAGTCATAGGTGACTTCAATCTTTGGTTGACCTCTTGGTGCTGGTGGGATACCGGTGAGGTCGAAGTTACCGAGCAAGTTGTTGTCCTTGGTGAGTGGTCTTTCGCCTTCGAAGACACGGATGGTGACGGTGGTTTGGTTGTCAGCATAGGTGGTGAAGGTTTCCTTCTTGTTGGCTGGGATGGTGGTGTTACGAGCGATGAGTACGGTCATGTTGGAACCAGAGGTTTCGATACCGAGGGAGAGTGGGCAGACGTCCAACAGGAGGATGTTACCGGTACCTTGGGCTTGGCTCTTGTCAGTGCTGAGAACGGCGGCTTGGACGGCGGCACCATAGGCGACGGCTTCGTCTGGGTTGAGGGACTTGAGTGGTTCCTTGCCATTGAAGTATTCCTTGAGTAATTGGACGACCTTTGGGATACGGGTAGAACCGCCGACGAGGACGACTTCGTCGACTTCGCTCTTGCTCATCTTGGCGTCCTTGAGAACGCGGTCGACTGGCTCGAGGGTCTTTCTGAACAAATCCATGCACAGATCTTCGAACTTGGCACGAGTGATCTGGGTGAAGAAGTCGATGCCTTCGAAGAGGGACTCGAGTTCGATGGAAGCAGTCTGGGAGCTGGAGAGAGTACGCTTGGCACGTTCGCATTGGGTTCTGAGTCTACGGACAGCGCGGAGGTTGCCGGAGAAGTCTTTGCCGTGCTTCTTCTTGAATTCAGCGACGAAGTAGTTGACGAGTCTGTTATCGAGATCCTCGCCACCGAGGTGGGAGTTACCAGCAGTGGCACGAACTTCGAAAACTTCGTTGTCGAGGTTCAAGAGGGAGCAGTCGAAGGTACCACCTCCGAAGTCGAAAACCATGATGTTTTCTTCGCCCTTCTTCTTGTTGTTGTCCTTGGTCTGGAAACCATAGGCAATGCAGGCGGCAGTTGGTTCGTTGATGATTCTGAGGACGTTCAAACCGCAGATCTGGCCGGCGTTTTGGGTGGCCTTACGTTGGGCATCAGTGAAGTAGGCTGGAACAGTGACGACGGCGTCCTTAACTTCCTTGCCGAGGAAGTCTTGGGCGGTGGTCTTCATCTTGAGGAGGACCATGGAGCTGATTTCTTCTGGGCTGAATCTCTTGGTCTCGTTCTTGTAGTTGACTTCGATCATTGGCTTGTCGTCGGCGTCGGCGGCAACCTTGAAGGAGAAGTGCTTGAGGTCTTCTTGGACTTCGTGGTCAGAGAAACGACGACCGATGAGACGCTTGGCATCATAAACGGTGTTTTCTGGGTTGATGGCAGTTTGGTTCTTGGCGGCTTCACCGATGAGTCTTTCACTGTCAGTGAAGGCGACATAGGATGGAGTAGTGTAGGAACCGACGTCGTTGACGATGATTTCAACGCGTTCGTTCTGGAAGACACCTACGCAAGAGTAGGTGGTACCGAGATCTATACCGATGGCTGGGGCAGACATTTTGTTGGAGGGGAGTGGAACAGAAATTAATCAAATTGATTAAATGTGTGGAGTGGGAGACGCAGAAAAAAGCTGTAATATTGCTCCAGAGCGGCGGCTGCGAATTTTTATAATTGCATGTAATTGATTTTGAAATACTAAATGGTATGTTGACCGCTTAAAAGTTTCGGCTTCAGCTGCGAGGCCTACGCGTATTGATACAAAAAATACAAATCCGCCACTTAGGGTTAAAGAACTATCGGAACCAGATTGAGCCGAGTAAATCTGGCCTTTAAGGGATTAGGTTCTTCTCACATTAAATATTTCCAAACTCAAATAAACACAACGTCACTTGAACACTTTCTTCTTCTAAAACGCCTCCACCTCTTTCACGATTTTCTTCTTCGTTTTCACTTGTCTCACCAGTTTCTGGACTTGCGACAGCTCGGTCGCCAGCTTCTCCGGGTTTCTGTAGGCAGCCGAAAGGATGTTGTTCAGGTCTTCCTGCGTTTCGGCCTCGTCTCTCTTCAGGTTTTTGAGGAGGTTCGAGGCAGGGTCTTTCTGGATGGAGCCAGACGACCTCCGCCCGTGGTGGCAGTCTGTTTTGCCGCAGAACTGGCAGCACGTCTGTTTGGTCTGCTTGCCTTCTTGCGATATTCCGCCGCGCACTTGGGTGAGCCCTTGTTCTTCTAGCACTTCTATGAGGCGTTTAACCGAGGACTCGGCGTTGAGCATTCTGGCCTGGAACGAGCCCATTTTCTCTTGGTACATCTGGGCCTGTTGTTTCAGCTCACTGTTGAGTTGTTTCAGACTTGATATTTCTCTGAACTGTTCGTCGGTGGTGATGACGTCCGTTTGAATTTGGTTTTGCAGCTCCAGGTAATCTTTTTGTTGCTTCATGAGCGCCTGCGAGAGTTCAAGGTTTTGCTGTCTCAGGTTTTGAACGTCTTGCTGTTGCTGTGCGCATTTGAGTCTTTCGAACTCCAGCAGCTGGTTCAGCTGTCCCACTTGCATCTCGTAGTTTCTTTTGATTTGGTTCAGCTGCGACGCGCTGAGGAACTGTTTCGTGTTCAGCAGCTCTACGCTGGACGCCATTTGGTTCACCTGGCTGATTTGCTTCTGGCTCACTTTCCCCTCCTGGATTATTTACTCAAAAGTGTTCTGGTCGTTCACGAAGCTGCTCGTGAGTTTTGGTTTTATGTATACAAATAAATATTTAGAGTGTGATAATATAAATGTTACAAAATTATTTAACTAAATAATTTAAATTTATTATAAAATTTATTACACTCCAATGGACAGAGCTCAGTGTATTCAAGCCAAGCAACATATCGATAACTACATCAACTAGTTGAAACGAATAAAACCAAAAATTGCTGGAATGAAAATGATTGACATCATACCATATATGATATCAACGAAAGATTGTAATTTTTCGGCATTTTTGAAAAGACTTTCTAGTATCATAAAAGTAGAACCATCCATTATAATGGATTGGACTTTAACAAGCTTTTTAACTTATGAACCTCCACCACCAAAAAATATCAAAGTAGTAATCAAAGGGCGCATAGAATACTAAAATAAAGTACTAAGCATTTTAAAAGCCCAAGGAATCACACCAAAATAGATATAATAGTGAGTATATTATTTTAAGTGACATAATAATGTTTGAATTAAAATAAGTTATGTAAATTATATAAGCTTAATACATTTTAGATATTGTAGATGCTGATGGAAGCGGCACGATGAATACAGAAGATTTTACTCATTTTGTATATATCTGCAAGAATGCAGTCATTGATGACATTAAAACGATACTGTTCCTCGCAGCAGACAAAGACTGTTCACTTAGCATCAGCAAAAGCGAACTTCTAACCATTCTCAAAAAACTAGGCGCTGAGGTGAACTAGCAAATGGTTGACGAACTGGTAGATTAAGTTGCAGATAACGAAGACGGTACTCTTTCGTACGATTTGTTCAACACTCTTATGGAAAGACTTATTGAATGAGCATGTTCCTAATATTACATAACTAAATATTTTTCAGCAGGTAAATATACTTTTGTCGACCATAATGTTAGACAGTAACCTAACGATTCAGCATAACTTGGCTAACGCTAAAAATATCTATATTTAGGGACTAATTAGTAGAAGCCAAAGTCGCATTTCCATAAATACATCATAAAGTATTCAGGAATTATACTACTTCAATAAATTTAGGCAATGTAATCAAATCATAGCTATCACTCAATCGAGATCGTCGACAGATGGACCCTTGTGGGCACCACCAGCTGGGGCCTGTGGTGGCATACCGCCGGCACCTGGGAAGCCGCCTGGCATACCACCTGGCATACCTCCTGGCATTCCTTGTTGCATCTTGGCCATGATTGGGTGGACAAGAGCTTCGAATTCCTTCTTCTTTGCTTCATACTCTTCCTTGGAGGCGAGCTTGTTGGATTCCATCCAGGCGAGTTGAGAGTTGATCAAGTCTTCAATCTTCTTCTTGTCGTCTTCGGAAACTGGGAGCTTTTGTTCGCCTTCGCCGTTGAGCTGGCTGCGGGTACCGAACAAGAGACCTTCGAGTTCGTTACGAGCCTTCTGACCTTCACGGATCTTTTCGTCTTCGTTCTTGAACTGTTCGGCTTCACGGACCATGCGTTCGATTTCGGCGTCAGAAAGTCTGTTGGACTTCTGGTTGATTTGGAGGCTCTTGGTGTTACCAGTGCCAGAGAGATCCTTGGCGGTAACGGTGAGGATACCGTCGACGGACAAGTCATAGGTGACTTCAATCTTTGGTTGACCTCTTGGTGCTGGTGGGATACCGGTGAGGTCGAAGTTACCGAGCAAGTTGTTGTCCTTGGTGAGTGGTCTTTCGCCTTCGAAGACACGGATGGTGACGGTGGTTTGGTTGTCAGCATAGGTGGTGAAGGTTTCCTTCTTGTTGGCTGGGATGGTGGTGTTACGAGCGATGAGGACGGTCATGTTGGAACCAGAGGTTTCGATACCGAGGGAGAGTGGGCAGACGTCCAACAGGAGGATGTTACCGGTACCTTGGGCTTGGCTCTTGTCAGTGCTGAGAACGGCGGCTTGGACGGCGGCACCATAGGCGACGGCTTCGTCTGGGTTGAGGGACTTGAGTGGTTCCTTGCCATTGAAGTATTCCTTGAGTAATTGGACGACCTTTGGGATACGGGTAGAACCGCCGACGAGGACGACTTCGTCGACTTCGCTCTTGCTCATCTTGGCGTCCTTGAGAACGCGGTCGACTGGCTCGAGGGTCTTTCTGAACAAATCCATGCACAGATCTTCGAACTTGGCACGAGTGATCTGGGTGAAGAAGTCGATGCCTTCGAAGAGGGACTCGAGTTCGATGGAAGCAGTCTGGGAGCTGGAGAGAGTACGCTTGGCACGTTCGCATTGGGTTCTGAGTCTACGGACAGCGCGGAGGTTGCCGGAGAAGTCTTTGCCGTGCTTCTTCTTGAATTCAGCGACGAAGTAGTTGACGAGTCTGTTATCGAGATCCTCGCCACCGAGGTGGGAGTTACCAGCAGTGGCACGAACTTCGAAAACTTCGTTGTCGAGGTTCAAGAGGGAGCAGTCGAAGGTACCACCTCCGAAGTCGAAAACCATGATGTTTTCTTCGCCCTTCTTCTTGTTGTTGTCCTTGGTCTGGAAACCATAGGCAATGCAGGCGGCAGTTGGTTCGTTGATGATTCTGAGGACGTTCAAACCGCAGATCTGGCCGGCGTTTTGGGTGGCCTTACGTTGGGCATCAGTGAAGTAGGCTGGAACAGTGACGACAGCGTCCTTAACTTCCTTACCGAGGAAGTCTTGGGCGGTGGTCTTCATCTTGAGGAGGACCATGGAGCTGATTTCTTCTGGGCTGAATCTCTTGGTCTCGTTCTTGTAGTTGACTTCGATCATTGGCTTGTCGTCGGCGTCGGCGGCAACCTTGAAGGAGAAGTGCTTGAGGTCTTCTTGGACTTCGTGGTCAGAGAAACGACGACCGATGAGACGCTTGGCATCATAAACGGTGTTTTCTGGGTTGATGGCAGTTTGGTTCTTGGCGGCTTCACCGATGAGTCTTTCACTGTCAGTGAAGGCGACATAGGATGGAGTAGTGTAGGAACCGACGTCGTTGACGATGATTTCAACGCGTTCGTTCTGGAAGACACCTACGCAAGAGTAGGTGGTACCGAGATCTATACCGATGGCTGGGGCAGACATTTTGTTGGAGGGGAGTGGAACAGAAATTAATCAAATTGATTAAATGTGTGGAGTGGGAGACGCAGAAAAAAGCTGTAATATTGCTCCAGAGCGGCGGCTGCGAATTTTTATAATTGCATGTAATTGATTTTGAAATACTAAATGGTATGTTGACCGCTTAAAAGTTTCGGCTTCAGCTGCGAGGCCTACGCGTATTGATACAAAAAATACAAATCCGCCACTTAGGGTTAAAGAACTATCGGAACCAGATTGAGCCGAGTAAATCTGGCCTTTAAGGGATTAGGTTCTTCTCACATTAAATATTTCCAAACTCAAATAAACACAACGTCACTTGAACACTTTCTTCTTCTAAAACGCCTCCACCTCTTTCACGATTTTCTTCTTCGTCTTCACTTGTCTCACCAGTTTCTGGACTTGCGACAGCTCGGTCGCCAGCTTCTCCGAGTTTCTGTAGGCAGCCGAAAGGATGTTGTTCAGGTCTTCCTGCGTTTCGGCCTCGTCTCTCTTCAGGTTTTTGAGGAGGTTCGAGGCAGGGTCTTTCTGGATGGAGCCAGACGACCTCCGCCCGTGGTGGCAGTCTGTTTTGCCGCAGAACTGGCAGCACGTCTGTTTATTTGTCTAAAATATTTATTCTATATCTTTAAATATTAATTCCAAAATATATTATAATTTATTTACTGAAATGTAATAAATCAATATTTAACACTTCACTATGAGAACATCTCATGTTTCTATTCGCTTTGATTCGTTTTTACGTCGATCTGGAAGCAGTTCTAGATTGCTTTATCGTTATATCTTGCAATCCAAAGGGTATTATTTTGCATCAAAAATGTAAGAGATTAATCCTGAAATATAACAAACGGCAACTGTTTAAATCCCAGCTTTTGTTTACACGTAAAAACTTGAACCACGAATAGAATTAAGTTTGTATACTAATCTATAATAACCATTTTAGATCAATAAACCTTTATTATAAGATTAAATTGTTGTATTCTAAGACTAGTCGTAACTTAAAATAGTATATAGTGAAAATAAAACAGACGTGCCTGAAAATATAGACATTTTCCAATTTGCAACACCAATAATATAAAATTTTTAACTAAGATTACCAATCAGTCAAGATATAAAACCTGTAACTAAACTACTATTTGAATCAACAAATTATGAATAAGTAGTTACTTTAAAAGAAGCGGAGAGTAGGTTAGAAGCTGAATAATGTGTATTTATAGATGGAAATGAATCATTGTTACATGTTTGGTTATGTATAGAAGTAGCCAGTATTGATGTTGCAATCTGTGATATACAATTAGTCGGTATGAATATAGTAAAGAAATAAATGCTTCTTAATTTAGTTGTTAAGGGTCTTGTGTTATAACCAATATTTGCAGAAATATTGGATGCGTTAGCGTTTGAAACAAAATTCGTTTAATGGTCTGTACCTTCTGAAAAAGTATTAGCATAAATAGAAGAATAGAAAAGTTTATTGCTGTATGGTGACATTCTCTAATAATCTACGGGATTAAAAGTTTTAAAGATGAATATCAACCAGGTACATCTTGGAGCCATTAAATAATTGTAAAAACTGATATTTGGAAAGTTAGTAGATAGCAAAGCATATTTAATTGATTAATCGTAAGTGAATGTTTAGGTGGTTGTGTCTCGTCTTCAGTTTAGTACTAAATCAGCTGATTCTATGCAAGAACCGATATATCATGAATGTTCGCGCAATCAGCTATATCCCTAAAGTATTCTATCTCACACATCACCGTGTTTTAGGTAGAGTAATTTGCAGCTTGCGCTTTTATCGTATCCAAAATCTTGTTATTTGGTTGCGTCATCCTCAACAGTTACTCCATAGTTTTGGACTGGTTCATTCCAGGACAATGCGGTTCAAATTCAGGTTCAGTCAATTCAGCAGTTATCGGCTACGAAGCCTTTGAATCACAATAACACTTATTTCAACACACTGTAGCAAATGTCTCCGTTTGAGCGTCTTTTGAACACGTAGTGTGTGCGTTTGAACCTAACCACCGCTGATACGTTATATTTAACGTTTTACAATCCCTTGGACAACAGTGTGCAGTCTCGTCTGCAGCTTCCTCTTTCTTCCTTCCCTTCATGCTCTTACGAGGCCGAATTGAACAGTCGCGATTTCGTGGTCCAAATTAAGGAAGCACAGGTGATAATCTCATCCAAGAACCTCTTCACCGAGCCAAAACTGATCAAGGACGGCAGTAAACCCGATTTGCAGCGCAACCAGTCCAAAAAGGAGCTCCCCAAGCAGTACCAACCTCCAAAATAACAAGAGCCCACATAACAACAAGACAAGTTCAAAGAGTTCAAAGTGGAGTCAACAATTTAAGTGAACAAATACGAATTTAAAGATGAGGGGATTAAAACGGGCGGGTTAAAATCAGAGGGGAGCCACAAGAGTTTGGCCAAGTTCAAATTTGACGAGGAAATCGCAATCAGCCCAATTCAAAAGTTCAGGCCGTAGAACAATATTTCAGAATAGTAACAGATGGTTCCAAATTATATTACTTCTGAATAAGAACAGAGGGGATATAAAATACAAACACCGGTAGTTTAAACGGAGGATATGGTGATCAAGAGGTAATAAACGAGAAAAATAACCAAATTTGAGGACTACAAGCTGGTACGCGGATAAATAGGGCTCGTACGCAGCGTAGAGCAAGACCTAGGCGAAAAAGTTATCTACGAGACCAAAAAACGAGCAGAAAGGATTAGAATTATCAACGAGTGAGATATCTTAAAAATAATATTTTAAACATAGTGTGGTAATAAATAGAAATTGGAAAGTATGTTATATTCACCACCTCTATATGCGTATCATCTTTGATAAATCAAGATGTAAACGTAAGACAAAGGACGCTATTTTTATAACATGCATTATTTTGTTATCACCAATTATTCTAGCTGGTATAGTTCTTCTTCTGTTATTTTTAGCAATCGTACTTCCAATGTAAAGTATCTAAAATAAAAAGTTGTTAAAAAAGTTCGATAATGATCGCAGAAGAAAATTTCTTAGTAAATAAAACTAATAATAACTAACAGAATAAAACCAACAGGAAGATGATAATAAATAACAAATTCAAAAATAGATGTTCATTTTTAAGCCCATTAATTAATTAGATCTATATTTCTGTATCAATAACGGAAATATAGAGATTTTAAGTAAAGATTTATGTTGTTTGTACAAGCAATCGATAAAATATAATTTTTAACCACTATAAGAGGAATCATATGCATATAATACATACTAAAAAAGTTTGTGCAGAGGATCCATAAGCGAGATGCCTCATTAAATTCCTCCAGCACATCTTACAGATGTGTAGTATTTTGGCAACAAAATATATTTCTCTGTTTTAGATTATATTTTTATAATAAATGAAGATTTAAGTGTTGATTTCGTCTAGCACATTAACGAATTTGGAAGATATTTTCGTAGATCTATCAATTCATATTTTAATGGAGGATAAATGTTTACAATGAACAACAAATTATATGTGCATAACTAATCACAAAAGTTATTTGAATTGAAATAGAACAACAAACTTAAATGCATATCAAAGAAACACCACAGTATATTTTATTGTTAATTTTGTGATAAAGTGTATGCTGTTAATAACAGCGATATTTATATTGTTAATCAGTAGTTACAGTTAGTAAATATTAAACAGTTGTATGATATTAAAATACTTTTTGCATCAGGCGGTACTCTTGTCATATCTAGTGATGCTCAATACCTATATGTACTAAACATGCTTGACACCAAATTAGTGTCTGTAAAATAAGAAGAGATAAATCTTTCATAAATTATGATTCCATATCAATTAGAATTGGGGCCAACTGGATTGCAGTTAAAAGATGAAATTCTTGTTAAATTATTTGGAATTGATTTTCCATATAGATTAGTAACACATTACAATAATTATCATAATAACTAGTTTATAAAATGTTAGAATAACTTTTTAAAATCGTTTTTCAATTCAAAAATTGATTTAGTTACTAAAAATCAATGGTCAAAAGCCAATTAATAGTTTAGTAATGTTTAATCAAAAATTTTAGACTAACAGACACAGATTAGCTAAGCAATTAGTAATTTAGTTGTTAGTTGTAATTTGATGTCTTCAAAATTTACAATATCATTCGATGAGTCTCAGTATTAGTGATTGAATTAGACTTTTAATTTTCATTTCAATATAATATTATTGAACATTTATTATACTTAAAGTTCGTTCATCCTTTATAAATATACATATTAATATATTGTTTATAGATATTTATCACACGATTTCTCTTTATAAACCCCAGATTCTTCATTCCATTATGAAAAATTCTTTATTAATATAATCATGAATATCTTTCATTTTCTCTAATACCATCAAGAATTATATTTAAATGATAATGGTAATTGTATTTAAATAATTACACTTCTTATAACCCACTCTCCAAGTTGAACACTTAATAACTTATCTACTGCATTAAATTTTGTCATTATAATTTTTCAATTTTGTCAATCCCTTATTATCATTTGTTATCTTCTCTCTAGATTTGATTATTTTTATTTAGGAACTCAAATAACATCTTTCACTTCTTATACCCAAGTTCCGTAACAAGTTGAAAAACTTTGTCCAGGTTCAGGTTCAATTTGCTCTCCACGAAAACGGTCCCTTTCGTTCCGAGTCTCTGTTCGGCATCATTTATTTCGGCCGCGCTCACCGGTTCGATTCCCCTCTTCATCAAGTTATTGAGAACCACTTCATTTAAAATTTCCTGCGAGTGGTTTCCGACCAATATTTTCGTTTTAACATTTTCCTGGATTTGAGAGTCCCAAGAGAACAAATTCTACAGCGAAACCGGGAATTTGAGCGAAAAACACAAAACGGCCACATCACAATCGGCAAACAGTGGTGGGAGGATTCTAGTGTACTTTGGGTCTTCCGGAATTGATGTGACCTTTAACGTAACAAGCTCCTGATTGTGAGACACATCGAACTGCACGCAGAATATACCGTCCTCAGCAAGTTCCTCCTCAGAAGGAATATTCCCGCAAAAACGGTACGCCATGTCCATTTTGGTCGCACATGTATCGCCAAGAAGAAGCACCTATATACACTTACTCATAAGTTGGAGCGGAAATATATATTTAAATGCATATAAATTATTATGTTTGTAATTTAGGCAATAAGGCACACAATATCATACATCTGTATCATACATCTGTATCAATCAAATGCAAAGTCTAATATTGCACATTTAAAATTTCATAATTTTTAAATACTAGTAGTCTTAGTGAACTGAAAGAAGACAATAATTTTTAATTTGTATATATGATGTGTATATAGACTTTATTTTTTTGAAGTTTCTTTTGTATACGATGCACAAACATATCTATGTATTTTATTGCAAAAATAATTACCAAAAGTAAAACACATAGTATCGTTTGTTATCTAGACTTTTTTGGTTATAATTATCTATTTAAAACAACATTTGTAAATGTTCAACTCACTTCAAATGAACCAATACAAAATAGTCTTCGTAGGCGATGCTGAAATTGGTAAATCTGCATTATCTTTTAGAATATCGCACAAAGTATTCCAGGCCTTGTACAAGCCAACAATCGGAGCCGAATACGCCACGGTATAGGTGTAGGGCTGCCGCTTCAACATCTGGGACACCGCCGGCTAAGAGACCTACTGCAAGCTGCTGAGCACCGTGTACTACAGAGGGGCGGACTGCTGTGCCTTGTGCTACGACCTGAGCCGCTCTTCTTCCTTGAAAAACGTTCTCAAGTGGTTCGAAGGCATCAAACAGCTCGACAAAATGCCGACGATCATTCTCATCGGCACCAAGTCGGATGCGTCCATAGAAGTCGAGCTTGCTGAAATCAAGGAAGTCGAGACTGCAATCGGGGCAGTTCAGAGTTTTATGTGTTCCGCCAAAACCGGGGATGGATGCGACGAAATTCTTCAGTGGCTTGCGAAGCTGATTGAAACACAAAGCCCTGCCTAAATAGATTCGAGTAGAACGTTCGACATCTAAAACACTGAAGAATAGGAGTTCAAAATAACAAAAATGGAAACTGGTGTTCCCAAACAAAATAAACAAGGCTGCTGCTGAATTGAATCGTTTTAAATCTCTTATTCTCTTTACATTCACACATTATATAAAATTAATCACTGTAACTAAATATTGGCTTGTATTTGTTTAGATGCAGAGCTTTATTTATCTTTAAATCAAATTATAAAAGATTGATTTTAGTTATTCGATGTTGAATCAAGGATCTATTTTGGATGATTACCTTTCTGTGTATTTGCCATTGTGTATTTATTAAATCTATATTCATAAATCTTATCACTTAAAAAATGCTTAAATATTACACTAACATTAATTTAATGGTTAATTTGCTGTTTACTTATCACACTCCAATATATATGAAAAATGTGTCAATTTCAAACAAAAGAATACTAGTTTAAGGCTATACAAATATAAATTTCTTAGCCCAAGGCTCATTTGTTACATGCTTTACTGCAACTAATTCAGAAAATATTCAAGTAGTAATTACAGTTTCAAATGATGTTTAAGAATTGTAAACTCGTTTAAACATGTCCTAAAAACTAGCTGGATTAGAGGGAGTTTAATAATTTTCTCATTTAAAGTAGTTAGTTGTAAGCGACGAAGATTTGGAGTAGTTTAACAAGCTTTATTCTCAAGAATTTGAAAAGGATAATTTATTCGCGCTTGTAGGCCCGTATTACGAGTAAAATTTGATTTCATTCGTGAAATAGTTGAAGATGAAGCAAAAACTGGAGCTTTTCAACAAGATTTTGAAGATAGTAAATTCGATTCACTCTAAAAATGTGTATCACATGGATTTGAAGCCTTCTAACATAATGATTCAAAACAATCAGCCCATTTTAATCGATTTTGGCTAGGCCGTAACCGATTAGGAGGTTTAAGTGGTGCTGAACACGAGCGCGTACGCGCCCAAGCACGATGTGTACTCCTGCATGATCCTATCCGAGAAATTCGACTCCTACTGCCTCGGGAACATCCTCCACGAGCTCTACATTGGCCAACCTCTAGCATCCCCTTTAGCTAACATTGATAAGCTGAAGCAAATCATAGGCGAGTAAGCTGCAAGTTGCATTTTCGGCCTAACTTTTTATTAATAGGAGTTCAGATACTCGCCCACTTCCTGTTTAAATCACCCGTTATTCAACGAGAACACCTCTTTGGAGGAGTTCAACAACGCGAACAGGATCATAGTGAGCCGTTTTCCGAGTAACCTCCTCTCAAGGAATCAGTCGAGCATTTCGAGGAACTACTCGTATACGAACGTTTATTAGGGGGTCAGCAAGGGGAAGATGAAGGCGTTGTGCGATCTGGGAGGGATTGAAGCGCTGTCTGAGATACAGAGCTGCACGCTGAGCGTGGAAACGAGCGTTGCGGACGCTTTTATTTGATGTGAGATTAGATTGCCTGAGTTATATTGCATTTGAAGAGTATTTTTCTATTTTCCTTACGTAAGTCCATTCATTTTTAGGACCAATTTCTATTTTTCTTTAAACAATTATAATATTCAAAAAGATTTTAAATTATTAAAATTATTTTTGTAAGTTACTTTACTAAGTTACTAAGTTACTTTAATTACACTTCCATTTATATTAATGACGGAAAATCATAACCAAGACTGCATAGAGGATTATTTAAACGATTCCTATGAAGAAGAAAATGAAAACCGTGATAATGAGCAGTATGATGATTACTATGATGTTGTAATTCCTGAACTTGTTGTAAGTATACTTGAGAACAGAAATGGTGAAGCAGCTGGATTAATTGAAATTTTAAAAGATCAATTTGGAGAAAATTATTGGGAAATTGTTTTCGAGCGTACGCAAAAATACAATAGTGAGGAAGAAGCACTAGAAATAACAAAATATTTAATATAGTATGAAAAGCCAAATAAAAAAGTTAGATAGACAACAACTTCGTTAAGAAACCGACACTGAGAAATTATTTATGCAAAAATATAAACAAAATTAGAAATAATAATAACAATTAGAAGATAAATTAAAGCATATAAATGCATATATGGAAGAAAAATAAAATGATTTATTTTATATAAACTCGTTAAAAATCAATTTCTACAGCGATGAAATAAATAAAAAACGGTAACTATGAATATATTAAAATATTTTGTAAATTAATTTAGTCTATATCTTTGAACACAGATTATAAAATCGAAAAATGCGTATAGGCACTGAATTGTGTTCAAGATGATAAAACTTGGACTAAAATGTTATAAGACACTCTCCTTGATTTAGCAGAAAAGTGATGACGTTCTTGATTTGTAAGCATTCTATTATATTAGTTCATATTTTAAATAAGTTTTAGATCTGCTCAGCATTATTAAAATTCAGTTCATTCAACTGTTAATCCACGCCCAATCTCTGAGTGAACCTAACCCACTAACAATTGCGTTATCCCTCGCCAAAACAACATCTCCTATCATTTCCTCCCAATCGTTATGGTATGGATCCTCGTTCCACTGAACTGTCCACACATAAATTTTGATAAAATCGTACGAATATTTCTGAACAATCTTTTCCAAAACATACTTGGCCCAAATTGGAACCGAAATCCTCAGCTCAAAATCACCCGAATATTTTTTAAGGGCTAAAACTAGACGGGCGATTGATTCATCGGTCACATTTGTTGATTCAAACTTTTTGTTCATTATTTTAAGTAGAAAAACAGGCCTTGTATTTTTTGCTTGAATATTAAATATTGTGATCTTGTGCTGTAATTTATGATAAAATTCCCTGTAAAGTAAGTAAGAATTAGCTGGGGAACAATCGCATAGGTCGAAATGGTGCGTACTGAACATATTATAGTGTTTTTCGTACGCATGACGCACTAATCGGATATCTTTATATTTATAAGAGTATAAATTAGAAGAACGCGTAAAATATAAATTTTACTCCTCCCAATAATGTGAAAAGTTAGATTCAAGCACATCCAGTAAGCGCTCCCATTCAATGAAACCGAACCCAGAAAATGGAGAATGTATTATTTACAAGCCACGCATTTCCAACATCGCATTTACTTAGCACCAAGCACCAAGAGAGATAACTGCATCAAATCGCTATTTTGGCTTTGCTAGATTTATCAAATATTTAGATTCATATTCATCCAGAATTGTTTTGGACTTCTGGTATTTATCGCTCAAGTCCAGATAGATCTATGTGGATGAGATATACGAAACCGAATTTTGTTGGATTATCTGAAACGCCAAGTCGTTGAAAGAGAAGTACTTGGTAATGTTCTCGAGGCAGTTTCTTCTAAAAAGGACTGTCTCCAGCTGCTGCTCCAAGTCTTCGTTTACAGTAACTGAACCGTCTTTGTAGTGGTAGGTGGGAACCTGCTTTAACACTGATACGTTCGTGTTGTCCAGTTCCATCTACCTCATCTGGAGGGAGACCATATCTGTGCCATGAAAGGCCGTTGAGGACCATCTACAAAAATACTCCGCGTCAGATAGCTTCAGAAGCGTCTCTATTATCTCTTAGTCTGTTGCATTTTAATCCACCTTCACTATGTAGAGGTTTTATATTTGGATTATATCATATTCATAAAAATTTACTTATTACTTATCAATATCAATTTTCTACTATAATACTAATTTACGTTGTTATGCAAGTAACTTGAAATTAAAATAGTTATTTATTTCTAATCCAGCTTTGTATATAATAAACATCATCTTGTTATAATGTTATTGTTTAATAAAGTCTTAAATCACATTTTCTACATATTGATAGTTGGTCTCAAATAAACTGAATGATGCAATTAAAGGCACGGTACTATTGTATTTATTAGCTAAATTAAAATCGAAATTAAAACTTTTTAAATATTCAGTATCAAGAACAATGCTATTTTGCAGGTGGACGAAGCTGAACAATATCATTTGTTGAAGTGGTTCATTATTTGGAATGAAAACATGTTGGAAATTATAAAAATTAAAAATTGCTATTTTTAAAATGATATATATTTAAGATTTTATATATAATATTAATTTATAATTTTAAAACTTATCTATATTCTTTATTGTGAGATTACTAACTTATAAGATTGCAAATTGTAACAATATATGCAAATATAACATGTGTATATTAGATTAAATAATTTAGGAATAAATAGATATCTCTTTATTGTTGAAACTATATTTTTATTGTAGAAAATATGTATACTTTACTTTTACAAATATAATAATTTGTAAATTGAATAACAATTTTAATATTGTAACAACTCGTGTTTAATAATCTATTATACAGGCTATGAAACCGTTAAAAGTATTTTTGTGATGCTGGTAATCAAATAGTATTATGAAGTTGATACTTTACTTTAAAATGAATCATCTATCGGTTGAGGATCTATATGGTTTTTGAAGTTTAAGTTTCAACATTAAGGCTCAACAACATGCGGTACTATATGTGTATATATACAGCTGGTAATTTACTCCAGCAAAATATAAAATAAAGAAAAGTTATACCCGTAGTTGTATAGCAGCTCTTGAGGCATTGCGTACTCCCATTAATCTAAATTGGGCTGTGCAAAAGTTTTAAAGTGCAATAATTAGTCATTGTTGAAATGAGCTTTAGTATTTACGCTCAGCCATTATTGTGGAAAGAGTGAATTTCATTTTAAAATCTGTTTATACAAAATAATATTCATACAATAATATTCATTCAACAACACCATTATTTTTTTAACTATGTTCTTTTTGCCTGTGTTTCCATTTTTTAAATTTTATATTCATCAGAAGCGTTAAAAGCAATATCCTACGCTTTGTACCACAAAGCTAATTACTAAAGAATTTCGTCACAACCCTCACCAGTTTTAGCCGAACAAATAAAACTTTACTTGGCTTAAATCTGTTTTTCGACTTCCTTGATTTCAGAGAGCTCAACTTCTATGGACGCATCCGACTTGGTGCCGATGAGAATGATCGTCGGCATTTTGTCGAGCTGTTTGATGCCTTCGAACCACTTGAGAACATTTTTCAAGGAAGAAGAGCGGCTCAGGTCGTAACACAACGCACAGCAGTCCGCCCCTCTGTAGTACACGGTGCTCAGCAGCTTGCAGTAGGTCTCTTAGCCGGCGGTGTCCCAGATGTTGAAGCGGCAGCCCTACACCTATATAGAAGCGTATTCGGCCCCTATTGTTGGTTTATAAAGAGACAAAAATATATTATTAGATATTCTAAAAGACAAGGCAGACTTACCTATTTCAGCGTCACCAACAAGGACTATTTTGTATTAATTCATTGGAGTGAATATATTCTTATCACAAATCATAAATACATTATAATCATGATTGTTACACTTATACTTTACTTTGGATAAAATATGATATTTTTATATTAATACGTCTTCATACTTAATTTCCAATAATTAAGTGCTTATAATACCGATTACTGATATTATGTTCTGAAACCTGTAATATAAATAAGGTATCATAATGTGATATCATGATGTGTTTAATCATTTGATTAAATTATGATAATAAGCAATAAATAAATGAGCGAATCAATAAATAATTATGATAATTATGTTTGAAGATAAAATTAGATTTGAATCACTAAAGTATACATAATTAAATTATCAAGTATGAATACAATAGAGGATATACATGTATGAACAGTTTGTACCACATACAGAACAGATAGAATATTCTATGTCTATTGTTACTATCTTCAGGATCTGATATGAATCGGGACTTATTCAAAATATAGATGTACAAGCTCCATAATTGATTGTTTTGCAGACAAAATAATAATTCAACATTTATATTTTTATATATTTCGTGTTAAAATATTCAATATTTTTCACTTCAAATCAAATGTAAGAATAATTATTCAGAGCGCGCGCAGATCAGCGTTTAGGCCGCGAAGTGTGCTGTAAGTCTACGCTTTTTGTCATAGTGTGTATTATTCTATCGCCGCTAATAGTGTTAGCTTTTTGTCTGTTTGGTATATTCTACGTGACAGTAGTTATAATTTCAGCGATTAACAATCTCAAGCTTATCAGCAAGTATAAATCAAACAGAAAGAAGCTGTTCGCCTGCAAAGTCCTAGTGCCTGATAATCCAGATCCGAATCCGAATTCGATGTTCTTCTTCAAGCCCTCGAACATGGACCTCTTCTTTTCAATGAATAGCGGGTAAATTCAGTTCACAAACACGGGCTACGCCAACATTCACTCCTAGTAATCAAAATATTAATTTTAGCCTGGGCAAAAAGAGAAGTTTTGTGCAACTCTGACCTCAAAATCACTCATATCCTCTCTAGTGAACGAGACCGAGTTTTCGATCCCGCCCTCTTATTTCTCTAACGTTTTCATTTGCAAGTAAAAAGTTTACTTCAACGTTTTGGACTTCGTTTTCGTTTTGTAAGATAATTTTGAAATTTAAATGGTAAACCAAGTTCCAAATTTCGGTAAATATGTAAACGTGAGTATTGATGAGTACAAAAAACTGGATTTCACAGGCGGGCACATGTTCACTTTGAACGATAAACTATACATCCACAACAACTCGAGCAAACTGTTTCAAGTGAGAGGGAAATCTTTACGCTGCGTCAACAGAAAGCACTTCAACATGCACTACTACCAGTTCTGCGACAAGGTGTACGCGGTTGGGTAGTACAACATATTCAAGGTAGAGAACAACCTGAAACTAGTTGAGATCGAGAACGTGGCGTATCCGAGAATTGTATTCGCGCAAGGCGGGGTTCTGGTGCTGATCCACTATTATTACAATAGCTATGCTGTTCAAAACTACTACGTGCTGAACATGCTCGATGGCGTGATAACTACTATCAAGCAAGACGAAGTTGATCTTTCTGATATTCCAAATGTTATCGCACTCGGACCTGCTGGTTGGCAACTGAAGAACGAAATTCTGGCTAGGTTGTGTGGAGCCGACTTCCCGCAACGCATGGTGGACTACTTCAACAACTACCAGAAAGTGACGCTGGAAAAGAGCAAATACAAGAAAAATGCATTTGGATTGGTGTTCAAGTCGGATCTGAAGAAACTGGTTGGTAGCCAGTTTTTAATTGAACAACTGTTTTAGTAAGTATGCGGTAGAAGATTAATTGAGTTGAGAGGTTTATTTTATGTTATTAATTTTGTTGAAACGAAATAATGTTAAGCTTGTCAGTATTTCCACTTCGCACCTAACAAAAATAATGCCAACAATGAATGAAAGCATCTATGAAACCCATACATAATTATTTACTCCATAATTCTACAATAACATTAAAACTTTGACTGAAGTAAGAAAAATGTAGAAATATGGAGGGCATTCTAGATTAACTAAATCAGAATTCGATAAATACTTAATGATACTATTTACAATGATGATATCAGGTAAAGAGCGAGGATCTGTCTAATATAATTGGTCTAAGAACACTAAAATACGCAATTAGTTTATAGCTGATGAAGTTGGAATGTCTTGCAGAGAATGGGAGGAAATACATTCGAATGTCTGTTATGGTCATATTAAATTGTTATTAGATTAACCTGAAGAAGAAATCGATACAAATTTAGACGGTATAGAATCTGATGAAGAAGAATCTGAAAATTCTGACTATGAATATGACGAAGATGATCTAGAAGAACTAAATAAAATATTTAATGATCATGAAGAAGAAGTTTTGAGCTAAAATAAACCAAAAGAAACCAAAGTTCGAAATTCTGTACTATCAAGAGTTAAGATGTAGTATCAAGAGTTTAAGATTTTATGTTACAGTTACAAAGCAAGTTTCGAGACATATATACAAAATATCCAGATTATTTTCTGGGTAAAAACCTTGTAATAGATGAATAACTTATCAAATTTGCAGGTAGAATATTCTTTTTATAGTATAATCCTGCTAAACCAGCAAAAAGAGGTATACTTGTAAGAGCTTGTGTGGATACATTTACTAATTTTATATTATCAATGGATTTATACGCAGCTTCGTAAACAGTACCTAAAGGTGAAACAAAAACTCTTGATGTTATTAAAAGACTTTATTGATTTTCCAAAATAGCCTAACTGCACACTATTCTGTGATAATTATTATGGTACAATTGACGTAGTTGAGTATATTAAATCAATAGGGCTTGAATATGTTGGAACTTTTAGACCAAGTCGACTTGGTAAAGAATTATCATAAAATTTAGAGAAGTTGTAATTGAATTAAGTTGTTTAATATCCTGTGTTTAAAGAAGTAAAACTAAAGAAAACGACTAAATAAGTTCTAGTTAAAGATGTAAACGTCCTTTAATGGTAATGCAAAAAGTAGAAAATTTTAACCATGATATATACAAAATCAAAATTTGTGAAATAACCCTGTTAAATGTAAGAATTTGTAAGTTCTCGTGGTATTCCCAGAGAACAACCTGAAATAGTTCGTTACTACAATAATAATTATAAAGGAGTTGATTACGTAGACCAACTTACAAAAAATATTAAGTTTCCAGGACGATGTACTCGTTGGACCACAAGGATGTTTATTTATTTTATGTAAGTAATATTAGTTAATGGGTTTTCTTTGATGAAATTATTGCATCCAGAATATAAAGAAATTAAAATAACGGATTATGTTGAAAGCATAATTGATTAAATGAAAATAAATCTAACAAAATATGAAATTAAAGCTACACCACGAAAAATTGAAGGTTGTAACCAACCAGTAGTAAGCCCAATTAAAGGACCAGTAATAGAAGCATATAAACACTATCATGTATATACAAAAGTAAGTGCGTAATGTGTCGGCTGCAAATAATGTAATAGCAGATATGTGTGTTCGTGCAAAGGATATCATTTGTGTCCAGAGTGTTATAAAACGCATATTAGTGAATAAAATGACATAAGAGGGTACACACACATTTATAAAAAATGAATAAAGTGATTTAAAATACGAATAATATGTTTTAATATATATTGAACACAAAAATAGTAATTTACCTATTAAATGGTTGAAGTCGTTTTCGAGAATTTTGTTAATTATTTGCGAAGTGGAAATACTGACAAGCTTAACATTATTTCGTTTCAACAAAATTAATAACATAAAATAAACCTCTCAACTCAATTAATCTTCTACCGCATACTTACTAAAACAGTTGTTCAATTAAAAGTGTAGGACAAATTTACTCAAATACAGAAGAAAATAGTTGAATAATAATAATCAATTATTAACACCGTGTAGAATGTTATGAACCTTCAGAACTAATTGTTGAGCGGTTACAGTAACGCTTTCTACGATATTTAGTTACAGTGATTTATAATATTGCGATGACAATAATTATAACTGCTTCGTTGTTAATACCAATAATTAGCTTCAACATAAATATTTCATTGATATTATTAATAGAACGTTATTTTTCATATGCAGACGGACTGTGTAACGTCAACTTTGAACCTTCAAATGATAAAAATTTAGATACATGAGGCGGATTTAATATACAAATACAGATATGCATCACACGTATACGGTTCATTGCTTTTCTTTGAACTCACCTGTTTTGTAAAAGTTGATATATATACTAACACCAGATTTATATTACTACTGATTTTATATATTTTGATTTATACATTTTTATATAAATATCTGCCAATTGAAATTTTGATCGAATCAATCTGTTTAGGATACATACGTGTTTTTTATTAATATCATAATGTATTCTAGAGAGTTTAAATTATCTCTCATTTATTACATTCATTAATATTCACTCCTATTAATTCAATGTTAACTTCACCAATCACTCCTAATACTTTACCAATAAATGAAACCGAAAATAAAAAAGTCAAACCTGTAGTTTTCAACGATAGAGGTCAGGTTATTGTGGAACGTAAGATCTAATGTGGTGAATGTACAAGAACTTTGAATGCAGCAGAATTAGAGATAATGGCGGAGCATAATCGCCAACATCAAGCTAAAAAAGAATGAATAATTTAATAATAAATGCGATGGATTGCACTTATGCATGTTATTGTATGAATTAAATATTATTTAAATATTATTTAATTTTAAAATTTAAATAGATTAGTTAATTTGCGAGAGCCTATGTTTTGCTTTTGAAAGTCTCAATGAAGTCTGTTTGTGCTGTCTCGAGGAAGTGATATATATATATGAATCATTCATTCTATCAAAGTGTAAAATCATTTATTACTTCTCCTTCATATTAATATATTTCTTCTATTTCTTCTGTTAAGTATTCTAATTAGTATTCTAAGTATTCTAGTAAGTATTCTAAGTATTCTAATTAGAAAATGCTTGAAATATAAAGTGTATTTAAAACAATGTGTATTTAAAACAATAACAATTTTAATCAATAAAGAAAACACACAAATAATAAATAAATCACTTCATTCCATTTCGAACCCCCACCCGTTAACTTCGTGAATCATTTTTTGGATTTGCTTCTGTGTCATTTACGTTTCATCCACTCCAATTATTTTGTTCAGTAAAACGGTCCAGTGGTCATCTGCTAGTTTTACGTTTTAAAACGTGGACTCAAATTCCTCATCAAATACGCTTTTTAATTCATGAATGTAACAGAGAACGTGAAAATGACTCAAATTATTCTTCTCGACCCAGAATTTAACGTGTTCGAACCAGTCAATGGGTACGTTCAGCCTCAGCTCAAACGGTTTATTTGAGCGCAATTAGGTCAATACGGTGTTCAAATCGATTATGTTCTGCTCAGTGATCGTTGTCACGTCAGCGTGCTTGTCCATAACTCTGAGCACGAACATAATTCGCTCATAATAGTCACACTGCTTCAAGAATATTTTTATTATCGGGATGGCGATCAAAAGTCAGTCACATCGTGAAAAATATTTTGTTGTATTTTGCTTATTTATTACTTCTTTAATCATATTCCTCTATTAAAAAATTCTCTATACAAAAATACCACTTCCGGGACCGCCCGAAACTGAACCACCCCAAAACTAATTTTTAAGATATTTCCTCCAGTTTTGAAGCTAGAACGATTCCACTGTTATGGCTGTGTATATTGATTAGTAAGTGTTCTACCCTGAGTGATTCGTCAAATTGGAATTTACTTTTATAACATGGACAGCTACTCATGAAAAATTGAAAGAGCAAACTTATATTGATTCTGCAGCAATTTAAATTAAATAGAACGAATAGTAAAATGGTAATTAAATTAAAGAGGTTCTCTGCGAAAGACACGATGTAATTTTAAAAGAGTTACAAAATTTGCAATTTTGCATTTGGGATTGAAAAATACTTGCCTTTATGTTAGATACTAGTAATTCATAACATACTGCAATTTACATTATTTAGTGTTCTTGATCATTTTAGTGTAATTACATTTCAAATCTGTATATTATTAAGCATATAAATACAAATAATGCAACTTTTAAAATAAATTATTCACTCCAAATATGCTGGTTGAATAAAAATTGATCAAAAATGTACAAAACTTGTTTAGATCTTGAGATTATGGTATAAACTTACGGAAAAATTCATCAATAATTTTTAGAACACACTTCTTTTACAGCCCGAGTGATAATCACTTTTGATAAAAACTACTTCATAAAAAACGAAAATATTTAGTCCAAGCCAATAAATTTCCATAAATTTCCAAAATAAATATTTTTTGGCAGAAAAATAATTTTGAATATCAACTAGGTAAGAATTTAATAAAAGTTTAGAAAAACTATTGATTATTTGTATTTTTAATATGTATTATAAGCATATTCAATAGATTCAATATAGAAGTCATAAAAGAGTTATAATTAAAAAGGCTTGTTTTGGCTTACCGACAAATAAGTATGATTTGATTTGGGATTTTTAAATTAAAATTAAAATGTTATTAAAACACTGTAATAATAATAATATTTTTTATTTTCATTCATCAAATGAAGGCCACACATAATCCAAGAATTATATGGGATCATGACCAAATTATCTCTGAAGGCAATAGAAATCGAAGTAGAGTTACTTTTTATTTATTTAAATTGAACCATGAACGCTAGTTTTTTTCTCAAAGCGCCGTGTGATCCTTCTAAACCGTTAATGTTGTTGGTAGGATCCTCTGGGTCAGCAAAGTGTTCTGAGTGGTTGACTGACTTATGTACAAAAGTTGATGACAGATGCTTATATGTGGCAAGTCCGTCAGAATATACCGTGTCACCGATTTTACAATATTTATTAATAAGAGGTTATACTTCTTCGATACTTCTTCCCAAAATATAGAAGCAACGGAATATCCTTGACTATCTTCCGCGTATAGAAAAGAACCATTTAGTTGTTCCTTTAGTTGGTTCTCCCCTATGATACTTTACACGTGCCCCTACGAATTCATCAATTTCTTTGTCTTCTCCATCATAAAACTATATACGTTCAAGATATTTTTAACAATATTCACGAAATTGATCAAATACTCTGTCCACAGTTCTTTCATTAACAAAATATTTTGCTGCAGCTGATGCAGCAGTACTATTACTTGCACATTCAACAATAAGCTGGAAGTGACGATCCCATTACATAGAATGGAACCCAGCAAGCGGAGTCCCGGCCCATAAATCATGTCTTTTTTTACAATTGGTATTTATGCAAATGAATATATTTCCCACCAGCTTTACAGGATGAAAACACTTGGTGCATTATTTAGGTAATGGTGGAGCACGGTCAAATTTCTTAAATTTAGCGTAGAAAGATATGTTATCAAGAAGAGTAGGTTTGAAAGCTTCCATTAGAAGTGGGTGGTTACAAGAAATGATTTTTATGGTATAATAAGACTTTATTATTATAAACTCCAATGAACCTCACTAAATCATACTTCTGTGTCGGAAAGCCCTTGTTTTGATGTAAATAAAAGTTATTTATAGAATAATATCAGAAATCTTATAATATTTAAATATAATTATATAGTGTCCACTCCAGTGTCAAAATGAACAAAAAGTTAACTCAAAATCTAAAGGACTAAAATAAAAAATTTAAATGGGGGCAATTCGCGGCATAAGTAACGCATCTCAAAATTGTTTCCATGAACAAAAGTCTCTGCATGTATGCCAAGGTAACTTGAAGGCCACCCAGATTTTTTATTTGCATGTCCAACATGTTCTTGAACCTGGAATATGTAAGCAACTAAGTCGCGCTGTTTTCATCCGCGTCGAACTGGTGATTGCTGTACATATTGTAGTAGTTATCGTAAACCACGTACACATCGCGGGTTTACCTGTGCTTGTGACTCACAGACTTTATTACCTTTCCAATGGCCATGTTCTCAATTTACCAATAATTCGCGAATTTCGAATCCAGAATTCTCATTAAATTTTCCCAAGTCTTTATCCCAAACCCGTTTAAAGGAGAACTCACAATGTACAATTTACGCGCAAACATTGAAATGCCAGTTAAGCACCAGTTCCCAAGACTTATGATACCGTCATATTCCTGCTTTGGCTTTATTATTGAAATAATGTATTTCTGTATGTCAATTGGGACAGAATCGTCGCTGTAGTTAGAATAATAATAATTTACGTATAACGGTTGATCTTGGCACTATGACATATTAATTTTGTATTTAATGTCATTGAAATCCTATTACTATGTGTGCGCTCTAAAAAATAATGTTAGTTGCAACGAATATTATAAAGTGGAAAATGAAATTGAATTAGTTTTATGATTATATTAAATAATACAACCCAAATACGAAATCTTCAATTGTTTTGCTAACAAATTATTCAATTAGTATTACAATCGATCTTAGCTATGATATGATTGAAGGCTCCACTTAGTAATATATTGGGCGTTTGATAATGTCTCAACCAGGTTGATAAGTTAAATTTCAGGTTTTTCATAAAGACCTACAATGCGCATAATGTACACATTCGAAGTTGTGTTTTTCACAATATGCGATTGGCATTCACTAATATTTTAACAACTTAGCAAGTACATACTACTTGCATAGGGACACAAAAATTCAAAATATTCTTACATTCTATCATCGTTAAAATCAAGAAAAATCCATAGCTAAGTATTTTAATAAGTTTGTTCATGAAAATTTTGTATACTATTTTTTATATAGGAAATATCATTGTCTACTATAGAAATACAGGCTATAGTTTCTTAATTCTAACTCACATATTTAAGATTTTACACGTGCACACTTGTTGAGAGAATGTTCAATATCATTTTAATAAAGTGAAAATATATAGTATAATATATAGTATATATTATCTTATAAATTATTTTTGTCAATAACATTTTAAATATTAATTATTATATACATAGTTTAATAATATGTATAATTCTCATATAAGAATAAGAGGATGCAATAGCTGTTATTATATAACTAGAAATTATTTTAACGCTGTTTTAAATCATACACAAATCCTAAAAATGGAAATCAATCCAAATTTGGTCTCGTATCTTTATTTATTTAATAACTTAAATTAAAATTCTTTATGATGACTTGATGTTATATGCCAAAACAAATATTTGTTTTTAACAACTTAATATTAAAGGAAAGCTTACTAGAATACTTTTAATTTGTTATGTAGTTGAACACCATTAACATTGCTACATTGAAGTTCTTAATTTAAATACAAATAATAAAATAAATAAACTCTCACTTTCAGTCGACGACGCTAGTTACGAAAACGACGGCCCCTTCTTCGTTCAAAATAAGGAACCAGAATGGGCGGTCGCAGTCCATTTTTTCAACCACTTTCTGAGGAGCTCCACTAGAAGTCCTTCTCATGAAAACGGCAGAAACGGCCGCGGCTTCCGTTCCACTCTCGTCTATGTTTATAAAAGTCTTTTAAATCACCGCGTCGACCTTAAGAGTCTTTCCAAGGGTTTCTGTGGCGTTGATGGAGTGGAAAATCTTTTTTATTTTTAGGGATTGGAGCGGGGCATTGAGCGAGAAAGTGGAACTTTTTAACAAGTTCCAAAAAGTCTTTGCTTATATTATTAATACTTTTATCAAAAATATTTGAAGCAATCGTAATCGAACTCTCTGAAGATAATTATTTAGAAAGCTAAAACAAGCTTTATCTGTCTATTTATAAAACAGATACTAATTCATTTATTGCGTCATCATTAGCACAATATGATAACAACAATAACACATGCATGATAGAAAAAGGAGAATAACACATCGACTTTGTTGTAAAATCAATTGTCTTAATTATTTACTCAGCATGATTATTCAATGTTTACATTTGTAAAGTGGAAGGTTAGTAGATTCTTTATATTTAAAATATAACTAAATTATTCAGTATTATTTATCATTTAAGCAGTAAAAGTGTGTTTATCGTACTTAATAAAATGATTATCACATTCACTCATAAGAAATATTCTGGAATACGAGTTGATACATGCGGTTAACCTCTACGTGGAGCAAAATTGAATTAAACAAAACAATAAGCTAATTTATCATCAACTTCCATTATAGCTCCTTTATTTCCTGAACGGAAGCAATAGTTTGGAGCAGAAAATACTGTAACTGATTATTTGTCATGATGCCATTCGTATCCTTCCATTTTCAATTAGTGTGCTCTGCAAATGAGTTTCATTTTGTTTGTTCTCAAGAACTATTCAGTTATGTCTTGTCCGAATGTATATCCGGCACCACGAGGGTTACGGCCAAAACCAGGTCTTATATCTGGATCGGACCAAAGCATATCGGCCATTGCGCCGTCGTGAGGAATTTCTTAAATTCTATCAATTTTCTTAACTTATTCAATAGTATCAATGGATGGAGAAATACCACCATGAACACAATATATTTGGTTTTCTACAATGGAGACTAATGGTAAATAGTCAAACATATTTGTTAAATGTTTCCAAACTTGTTGATTACCATATTTTCTTAAGATTTCATCATAAAATCCATATACTTAAGTAACTTGTCTAGATTCATGGTTGCCTCTAATCATAGTTATTCTTTTTGGATATCTTAACTTGAGTAAAGTTAATAAAATGGTACATTCGACTGAGTAGTAACCACGGTCTCCATAATCACCTAAGAATAAATAGTTTGTATATGGACTGCGACCACAAATTCTAAAAATTTCAATTAAATCGTGGAATTGGCCGTGTATATCTCCAACTATGGTTACTGGAGCTGAAACATAAACTACGTTTGTTTCATCCATAAATACTTATTTAGCCATGTTGCATATTGTTTCTATTTCGCTTTCTTTCAAAAGTTCACCACGATATGCGCGCTCAATGAAGGCGTCTAGGTCTGGGCGACTGATGGTAGTCATTTATTGATGGGGAAGTGGAAACTTTTGATGATACCGATATTTATATTTATCATATTAATTTACCATTTATATTGTAATTTGGTCAAAAATTGTTATAATTTAGTAAAATTTTTGAAAATTTATATGAAATTTGTGCTACTATTAATAGCTATAATCATAATTTTGTGTATATAGAATTCTGGCATATTGTTTGGAATAATTATAATTACCACTTCCATAACTAAAAACTAAATGTCAGAGTTTCCTAATGTCGACTCAGACTTATAATCATCAAATACAGCACCAGATGTTTAGTTAGATTATGAATTATAGCAATAAGATATTTAGGTTCTGTAAAACTTAAAATATATTACCTAAAAATGTAAATATACTCCTCAATAATTGGTTGATTAAATAACATAAGATCCATTTGATTCAAATGCGCATTAAGACCTATAAAAATATTTGTTTAACCGATATAAAGCTACGCACGACGAACTTATTTCTAAAACCAAACACAACATTATACTGCAATAAAGTTAAGATCTTGCAAAGTCTTAAATTTTAGACAATTAAAAATAATGTCAACGATGCAAATAAATGCAACAAACTATTGAAAAAATGCAATTGTAGTAATAGCCTTGTATGAATTGCTCTATGATGTAGTCATAAGTTAGATAGTTACTAACATAAGTTCAGTTAGCAAAAAGCGAAATAAATACGTAATAATTATCATAGGATTTGTAATCAATTCTTTAGTATAATTATAAACCATAAGCATTTAAAACTCAAGTAAAAAGTGAAGAAATCTAACAGCTTAAAGAAACAATGAGATAGTTAAATGAAACTGCACAAACATATCTGATTAATCAATAACTCAAACCAGTTTCGACGATTCCTGAGTAATTGTGTGAAGAAACACATATTGAAGTTGTTGAAGCGTTTAATCGAGCTACTCTGAAATTGAAGGAGAAGGATGATTTGATATCTCAAATGAGGTAAGTTGTTTAATAGTCTTAACTTTAGATACAGTAAATGTCTACTGTGCAAACAAATAATTTGCAATCTAAGGTAAACGATTCTAATTAGTTATTCTATGAGCTGATCAATCAAGAGATTTATAATCAGCAAACTCCAAGTGATGAGAAAGAATTTTTGACTCATAAATTTGCCAAGCAAGTTACAGTGAGGAAGTCCATTGCTGATTTGATGCGTGAGACGCTTCATTTGCTTTCTGACACGTTTGGAAGGAATGATTTATTGATTGAGTAGAATCTGCAGCCTCCAGTTTCTTACATTAAGGAGTAATTGGACGAGAATCAGGTGAAGATGTTCGAGGAAGTGTAGCGCATTGGTTCACTTTGCTTATCAGTCCGTTATTGCACGTAAAGCTGCTTATCAGCTGTTGACGAGCAATTAGCTGAATTAAACGCCTTTAAGCAGAAGAAGAACAATTAGGTCGAGGACATGAAGAAAAACTAGCAATTACAGAAATCTTTAGGATTAATCACCAAATCCCTCTTCAACATGACCCTTTGGCCCGAATAGTAGTTCTTGAAGAAGGCATTTGGAACCTTGTCCTCAAGTGAGTTGATGAAGCTCCTTGGTAAGGACACAGGTCTCCCGAACGGCTTCTTCGACGAGAACATCGTAAAAGATTTAAATGACCTCGTTTTAACACCCGGTGACCCAGTTGAATAATATGAAAAGCTGGCTCAAATTCTGCAAGAAGTGCAGTTCAAGCAGAGAGTTGTCCCAACAGTGTGCGCTGACCTCGCCAAAATCGCAATTGAGCTTGAGGAAACGGTGAAAGAGCAGACCAAGAAGCTAGCCGAGAAAGACAATCTCATATCTGATTTGAAGGAGATTATTAAGCAGGAAAACGCTAAAAAACAGGATCTCTTAAGTTAATTGCAGAACAAAGACTTGCAACTAAACGAGTAAAACACGGCCATGACCGCCCTGAAAAATGAGCAAACGGCCCTAAAAGTTCAAGTTGAGCGAATCCCCGGCCTTGAAACGATGATCAAAACGCTCACAGCCGAAAACGAAAAATTCTCCTTCGAAAACGCCCAGCAAAAACAGTCAATTGAAAACTAAAAGGTAGAAATAGCTGCGTAATAAAAGCAAATCTCGGATCAAATACAGAAGATACTGGGACTCGAAGCAACGGTCAAATAACAGGTCATGATCATAAACCAAATGGAAGTGCAAGCAAAAGACCTAGTACAGTCGAGAACGGACATGCTGAACAAAAATAAGGAACTAGTCGCACTGTGCAGAGGAATGGAACAACGCGTAAAAGACCAAGAAAACGAAATCATTCAGTGCAAACGACTCATCGGACAAGAAATGCCACTCCTCCAAGAACAAATACAAAACCTGAAAGTACTCAATGAACACCTGAAAAACGAAGCAATGGATGCATAGAATGAAAAGAGAAAACAAATCGAATAATTCAAAGACCTCACCCTGCTCAGAGAAAAACTCGAATAACAAGTAACACAACTGAAAATAGATAACAAAGAATACTTCGAGAACTTCACCAAGTTCAAGAACGAAAATAAAGACCTAAACGAAGAAGTTGACAGATTATCACAACTATATGTACAAGAATAATAAAAATCACTTATTCTGGGTTAAAACCTGGATCAAATCGCTGAAAGAAATATTGAGATGGAACAGACCAACACTAAAGTTATCGCTGAACACGAACATTACAAATAAGAGTATAACCAATAAAATCAACTCTTACTTGAAGCTAATGCATAACTATCAGTTTATCAAACAAATATGAATGAGCTAAAATCAAAACTTAATGCCACAGTAGACGATTTCGGTAAGACACAGATCATGCAAGCTACCCACGTTGCTGAAAACCAATTGCTAAGATAAACTGTTGAAAATTTAAATAAATAGCTCATGGAAAGCAAAACAACATTTTAAACTGAGTTAAATGCAAAATAACATCTAATCAACGAAATTACCACACAATTAGGTCATTTAACGGTTAATCTAAATGGAACTGAAGCATAAACTGTTCATACAATTCGAGCATAAGTCAGCAATGAAACCAACCTTCTTCTTAACAATTAATAACAAGATTTCTAGTAATAATTAGCTAAACTCGATTAAGATAATACATTGCTCATATAAGAGCTTACAAACACTAAGAATGAATTAAAGTAGAAGCAAAAAGATCTTAAGCAATTATAAAGTGATAATACACTTTATAAAACCTAAATCACTTAAATTACTGAAATTTAAGAAAAACTTGCAGAAAAATCACGAAAGTTACTCAAGACAACTAACGCATTAAAAACAAAATGCCTAACTCTCCTAAAATGTATTGAAAGAATTGGAACATATTCACAGGGTCTTGTAACATTTGAGGCTATGGGAAGAAACTAACAGTAATATAACACAGTATTATCACAGCTTACGCTGGCTGATGTGCAACCGGAACAAGAAATCCATGCCGCTGATATTTTAAAGGCTCCAAGCCCAACAGAAGCTCAGATGAAAGATATTTGTGATTTGATCACTAAGGGTGTTAACTTTGAGACTGCTCGCATAAATTTGTAGGATAAGGACAAAGAAGTCGAGTATCAATAACAATTGGTGCAACAAAAACAAAACGAGATTCGTGAGTTAGAGAAGAGAAATGGCGAGTTGTATCTTCAGAACAAGGAGATCCAGTAGAAGACCGCTCAAATGGAGTAGACAATCACTCTATTAACATAAAATCTGTAAGTTACTAGACAACTCAAGTAGGAAAAATCTGCTTAAAAATTAATGGAAGAAATCAAAGATCAGTAGCAACTTGAGCACAAAAGCTAAGATTTATCCATCGATGAGATAAAATTAACCCAAATTAACCGTTCAACAATTCCAAAGCCACCTCCAAAGTAACAATAAAAGCAGCCAGAAATCCAACAACCAAAACCAAAGCAAATGAAGTCTTCGAATCTGACTGAGACAAAGAAAGAAACGAACATGAGCGATTTGAATGATTCATTCAGCCACTTGAAGCTAAACTAACCGTTTTCTGATCAAGGACCAAGCAGATATGGAAAAACGGACTCAAGTTATGTCCCATTAAGTTTTGAAGAACAACAAACGATACAAAGACTTTTGAGGTAAAATTAAGTGGTTCAAGACTAGCCTGTTCCAGTTGGAATTAATGTTTAAAGAAAGTGAAAGAGATATTTTGAAATTAAATACAAATTAATATAAATTAATGATAAGAAAAACATTAATTATTTGTTATTATGTAAGTCTATAATTGCGTAGGTGTCTTCCGGAACGAACGTGTTGAAATCATCGTCAAAAGAAGCTAAGAAGAAGGAATTTGAAGCTCTTGTCCACCCAAGTCATCCAATCATGGCCAAGATGCAACAAGGAATGCCAGGCGGCTTCTAAAAAAGTACTAAGTATTATTTGAATCAATAGTAATGAATCACCTATATAAAAATGTATTTGATTTAAAGACTGAGATTATAACATTTCTTTTGTTATATAGAATGTTATATAGAATGATACTAGTATAAGGAAGAATATAAAATTTCTGAAATCACTTTATTGTTTATTATTTATATAATACCTTGCATAACACTTAACTACAAACTAAATCTTTACATCACACTCGAAATCTGTGTGATCATAAACTAATCTCAATATGATTATTTGAAAAAATTACAATTATAGTTTAACTATTACATATATATAATTTGCCATTTAATATATTTTCTTAACATTTACACATAATGTTCTCCACTCCAAATGAAAACTTCACAAAGCCAAGTTTAGAAAACAATTGAGTTGTAGTCTACCTTAAAGGTATTGAAAATAATTTAAATAATATAGTATATTGCAATTTTGTACATTGCTATAATGCATTCAGTAATTACAGGAACTTACTTAGTTTCGAAAGTTCTATTTTACGGATCTCTTTAAAGGGCATATATAAACTCTGTAAAAATAGCTATTTGCCTTTTATTCATATTAGTATATTTTTTGGTTGTTAAAAAACACAAAACGCTGAAAACAATTCAAAGACAAATTATTATTAATTTATTATTTATAATTCTACTAATCGTGGATTTGATTTTCTTTATGAAATAATTCAAAGACATAGATTACGGTCCATTAGCCATCATAAATGGGAATTAAACGCAGATTCATTGGTTCACAAAGAATAAATCAAGCTCAATGGTAACAGTAGATGATATAATTTATTCTGATGATGCAAAATCAAATTATCACAACATTTTAGTAAATTAAACGAATTTTAGTTACTAAGTGAGTGCGATTTCGAACCAAGTATTCACTTATTCCCTTCCATCAGCTATTTCAAAGTTTGTAGTTCTGACTGACATCCACAGCAACAGCCACTACTTAGAATAGATGTCTACTGATTATGATTTCGCGCTTCTTTGCGGCGATTATTCATATGGTGGTATGGCTCATGAGTTTTCTAAGACTTTTAGAAAGACGCATAACAAGCCGCTCATTTTAGCAGCTGGAAATCACGATTCCATTGGTTAAGTTGACCAGCTCATTACGCGTCCGACCAATTTTTACCAGAAAATAGGCGATAATGGGTTCTTTTTCATTTACGTGCTCAACAACGATTTGGTGTGGCACAGCTACCTAAATCACTCTCGCACCGATGCGGCCTTCAATTTCTTGGAGCAAAATCTCCATTTATCTGAAAATGACTCGAATGTGTTCATCGTCTCGCACCAAGCTGTGTATTCAACAGGCGATTTCGGCTCAATCGCATATTTCACAACCAAAATGGAGGATTTCATGAGCAAACACAAAACAAATTAAATAAGGGCCGTATTCTCGGGCCACTACCACGTTTTCAACGCGTTCAGAAACGAAAACGTTTATTATTTTATTAATGGAGCCGGAGGAGGTCCGTTGGACCACGTGAAGAAATAAGGGGCAAGATCATGGACGGAAGAGGAACTCAAGGGGCCAATGGACGCCAAAGGGGACGGAATGATGGGGTACCAGTACCATTTGAACAGCTACAGGAAGTACACCAGAACCGAGGTAGAGCTCTAATAGGGAAAGATAACGTACATAGTAAGAGATCTGGACACAGGAGCCGTGCTGAACACATACGAGCAGGATACTTAGTGAGCACAATATTGAATACGATAATGAAAAGACAAGTGTTTTAAACATAAACAAACATAACTTATATATTATCTATTAATTAAGCAATAGGTATAGACCCACTTCAAAATGACATTAGAGGATTGCACGATGCTCATGAACGTGCTCAAGTGCTACCCGGACGAAGATCTCTTCCTGCAAGTAGGGTAGCGAGTGATCCGCGTCTTCGACGGCCAGATGCAGGTGAAGAAGGAGTTCCCGATAATCCCACAAGATCCGAAACAGTATGACCACCATATCTACTGCCAGGGGTACATTCTGGCGTAAAATGGACAGCAGTACCACACGGTCATCAACGACGGAATTATATATGTTCAGATCTTGCACGCTATTTACATTCTGGAGGATCTCACACTCAAGTTTCTTTGCGACTTCCCTTCTACATCAGGTCAAACATCAGGTCTACGCGGAGAAATATTTAGTTTGAATAACAAATTATATGCATTTAATCATGGTTCCTTTTTCGTTTATGAAAATAATAAATTCAAGTTTTATAAACACGTTCTACATTTTGATTTTTAAAATAGAATGTAACAATATATCTTTTGTTCTTTTGCTGAAAATCTTTTCTGTATTACCTAATATACTATAAATCGTGTTCATGATGATTTATCTTTTGAAGTTTTATATTAAGGTGCTTCTGAATTAGAATATCTAATCCCAGAAGGAGGAATAATTATGATGGCTCCTAGAAATAGTGAAGATGTAGTTGCAATTAATATGTTAAGCTTTTAAGTTATTGATTTGTAAAGAGATCGACCTGATATAGCAAAAAAATTTGTTGATATAGTTAAAAAATCTCATAAAGACTTTTCAGCTCTAACTGCTTCATATATCAAAGAAAGCGAAGAAATATATAACAAACCACGAAAACTCAATGCAATTCAATAATTATTCTATTTCGGCGACTGTGGTCTGCAGCTGAAGCCAGAATACCAGAAGCTGCTGTTCGGAGAAGACTTCCCGGAGCTGTGCAAACAGAAGTACAACGCGTTCATGAAGACCAAGATCAACGCCAGATACGTCCAAGAGACCATGAAGTTCTTGAAGGAAGTCAAAAGCGACATATCCTACGAGTGCGACCCAGAACCTCAAATAACGGAGAAGTACCTGCACAAGTGCCAGCTCCTCAACGTGATGAAGCTGAGCCCGAAGCTGGACGTCTACATGGCCGTGGAAGACGGCTTCATCCACATTATCGACTATGACATGAAGGTGCTCCACCAAATCGAAGTCGACTTCGACTACTACGCTGGGAGCGTACAATTTAGTGATCCACAACGAAAATAGGGTCTTACAAAAATACTTACTCAAAACGCAGTTATATTTAAAGAAGACGTATATTTTTAAGTTTTTAATCAAATATATAAGCTATCAAGATAATAGTTGAATTTTGTTTCTTAATTACCATATAGTAGTAATGAAATATTTGAAACTAATCCTTAAAGCTTATGTTGTTCATGTAATTCAATTGAAATAAAAATAGGACGCCCTGTTGATAGACACTCAGTTTATAAGTTACATAACAATTAATTAAAATATTCAAGCATGGTTGGAGCGTTTGAATATTAATTCGCAGGTCATACTGTTTTATGGTACGAGATGGAATAAAAACTATGTATAATCTAGAATAGTCTTGAAAAAGATTTGGTAATACCTCCATAATCGTGCACCATTTCATTTTGTTAATCTGGAATAATTATTTTATTAACATGTTATTGCCAAAATATATACGTGGTTGATTGTATTAATGGTAGAATCAAAGAACTAGTAGATGATTTCCGATTTTGTGAAGAAAATATACTAAACTACGTAGCTCTAGGAGGCGCCGGAATCCAGCTGAAAGACGAGATCCTGGTAGAGCTCTTCGACGCGGACTTCCCGGCCCAGATTCGGAGAGTGTACGACGAGTACCTTGAGAAATGCGTACAAGAGTACCCCGGCCTAGGAGTGCAGCTCAACCAACTCATTGAGAGCGCGAAGGACTAGCTTCCATAAGACTACGAATCTAGACTCAACGTGATCCCAGAGACCAAAATCGCCAAGAAACCAAAACTCGAAATACTCAACGACTTCCAGTTGATGAACGTCGTCAAGCTGCGTGCGGACCTGGATCTGTATCTGGCCGTCGAAGACAACTACATCTACATCGTAAATTAGGAGCAGAAGATATTCGGGAAGTACTGGGTCAACTACGATATGTACCCAGGATACCACAGCGAGAAGTACTACGAAGGATAATTAATAAGCAATTTTAGCTGTTAATATCAGTCGATAATTTTCAACGGAGAGATTTATATTCAAAAGTTTGAATGTGTGTATAAAATTTGTAATAATAAGTTAGTTTTTGTGGCGAGTATTCCAGGATATAATTAAAAGGCTGTTAAAATTAGTGTATATTTTAATTCTGGATTGTATGTACATGATAATTAATTATTTGCGTTTACAGATTCTGGGAATGTGTTTAAGCTTTAGGATAAGCAGTTCGTCTATTAGTTCAACGATGACAAGCGCTACTACCAATTCTGCGATCAGGTGATTGCATATGACAGGTGCTCAAATTAGTTTTAAACTATTGACGGTCAGACTTTGTTTGATTTGAACGTTAAGAATATCTTCTTTGTGATAAATCAGGGTGGGGTGCTCATTTTCACGTACAAGCCCAAAGATCAGGATCCTTTTAAGTATTTCATCATTGATCACGTGAACAAATAGGTTAAAGTGCTTGAGAGTTAATAATTATAGGACTACACTATTCTCTGCTCGTCAAAAATACTCGGTCCGGCCGGAATTGAGGTGAAGCAAACGGATGTTCTGAATATTCTTGGAAACGATGCGTTCAGAAAGCAAGTTTACGATTATTACAGTCAGTTTATTCGGAAACAGGAGCTTAACGAGAACTGGGTGCGAGAAACTGGTTCATTATTGAGCTTCAAGGTACTCAAAAAGTACTATGCGTACTTTATCGGGCTCAAATTTATATACTATTCTAAATAACTGAAATAAGTAAGCAAGTTTGCCAAATAGATGATTAAATTTGTTGATTAAAAGGTGCAGCAAGTGGTATCAGATGCATAAGTCTCGATTGAAAGATTCAACAGTATTTTCAATTAAACAATGAGCTAGTGATATAAGTTTTGTATGCTATTTTAACATCAGACTTCTTTTAGGTAGTTTTTAAATAATTGAAGATCTGCAGATTTCCATGCAGAGGCAGATGTCGAACCTTAACTGAACTTATTTATCACTTGCTTGTAAGGGAGTTCCATAAGCAAGGTAATGTAGTAATATGCATGTACTACATTACCTTGCTTGTAAGGGAGGTGCTATTTCGCTTATAAGGGTGTAGGTCAACTCACTTATAAGGGAGTTCCATCATGCAAAACTCCCTTATAAGCAAGTGACAAATAACATAGTATTTATGCACGTTTTTTATTTATTTACGCACAACCATAAATCATTCAAATTCGACATTTTCCCAAGATACATTTTGGATACATTTTTGCTTATAAGGGAGTTGAAATCGATAACTCCCTTATAAGCAAAAAAATAGGCTACTCCCTTACAAGCAAGGTTATGTAGTAAATGAATATTGACTTATCATATATAATATGCGGCCTTCAATTTCTTGGAGCAAAATCTCCATTTATCTGAAAATGACTCGAATGTGTTCATCGTCTCGCACCAAGCTGTGTATTCAACGGGCGATTTCGGCTCAATCGCATATTTCACAACCAAAATGGAGGATTTCATGAGCAAACACAAAACAAATTAAATAAGGGCCGTTTTCTCGGGCCACGACCACGTTTTCAACGCGTTCAGAAACGAAAACGTTTATTATTTTATTAATGGAGCCGGAGGAGGTCCGTTGGACCACGTGAAGAAATAAGGGGCAAGATCATGGACGGAAGAGGAACTCAAGGGGCCAATGGACGCCAAAGGGGACGGAATGATGGGGTACCAGTACCATTTGAACAGCTACAGGAAGTACACCAGAACCGAGGTAGAGCTCTAATAGGGAAAGATAACGTACATAGTAAGAGATCTGGACACAGGAGCCGTGCTGAACACATACGAGCAGGATACTTAGTGAGCACAATATTGAATACGATAATGAAAAGACAAGTGTTTTAAACATAAACAAACATAACTTATATATTATCTATTAATTAAGCAATAGATATAGACCCACTTCAAAATGACATTAGAGGATTGCACGATGCTCATGAACGTGCTCAAGTGCTACCCGGACGAAGATCTCTTCCTGCAAGTAGGGTAGCGAGTGATCCGCGTCTTCGACGGCCATATGCAGGTGAAGAAGGAGTTCCCGATAATCCCACAAGATCCGAAACAGTATGACCACCATATCTACTGCCAGGGGTACATTCTGGCGTAAAATGGACAGCAGTACCACACGGTCATCAACGACGGAATTATCTACGTTCAGATCTTGCACGCTATTTACATTCTGGAGGATCTCACACTCAAGTTTCTTTGCGATTTTCCGTCATTAAAAGGCAAAACATCTGGTTCATGCGGAGAATTATTTAGTTTGAATAAAAAATTATATGCAACCAACAACGACGATTTTTGCAGTCCATTATTTGTTTATAATAACAACAAATTTAAATTTGTAAAATATTTGTATGAGGATGACAATGAGTATCACCGTAAAAAATACTTTAGCTCATTTTGTGAAAACGTTTTTTGTGTTGGTTAATATTCAGTAAATCGTTTATTACCTGATTTAACTCAAGAATTAGTCTATGCTTCTGAACATGATGAGCTAGATTTATTGTTGGTAGAAGGTGGTATTATTGTAGTGTCGCCGAAAAAAACCGAAAAAGTAATTGCTATTAATATGATAACATTTTAAGTAAATGATTTAGAAATAAATGGAAGAAGTGCAGATATATTTAGTAAAATTAAATAATCATAATAGTAGTATTAATCAGATTAATAATAAAAAATTGATTAAAGACTCAATGAATTTTAAAAACTATTGTATTTCAGCGACTGCGGTCTGCAGCTGAAGCCAGAATACCAGAAGCTGCTGTTCGGAGAAGACTTCCCGGAGCTGTGCAAGCAGAAGTACAACGCGTTCATGAAGACCAAGATCAACGCCAGATACGTCCAAGAGACCATGAAGTTCTTGAAGGAAGTCAAAAGCGACATATCCTACGAGTGCGACCCAGAACCTCAAATAACGGAGAAGTACCTGCACAAGTGCCAGCTCCTCAACGTGATGAAGCTGAGCCCGAAGCTGGACGTCTACATGGCCGTGGAAGACGGCTTCATCCACATCATCGACTATGACATGAAGGTGCTCCACCAAATCGAAGTCGACTTCGACTACTACGCTGGGAGCGTACAATTTAGTGATCCACAACGAAAATAGGGTCTTACAAAAATACTTACTCAAAACGCAGTTATATTTAAAGAAGACGTATATTTTTAAGTTTTTAATCAAATATATAAGCTATCAAGATAATAGTTGAATTTTGTTTCTTAATTACCATATAGTAGTAATGAAATATTTGAAACTAATCCTTAAAGCTTATGTTGTTCATGTAATTCAATTGAAATAAAAATAGGACGCCCTGTTGATAGACACTCAGTTTATAAGTTACATAACAATTAATTAAAATATTCAAGCATGGTTGGAGCGTTTGAATATTAATTCGCAGGTCATACTGTTTTATGGTACGAGATGGAATAAAAACTATGTATAATCTAGAATAGTCTTGAAAAAGATTTGGTAATACCTCCATAATCGTGCACCATTTCATTTTGTTAATCTGGAATAATTATTTTATTAACATGTTATTGCCAAAATATATACGTGGTTGATTGTATTAATGGTAGAATCAAAGAACTAGTAGATGATTTCCGATTTTGTGAAGAAAATATACTAAACTACGTAGCTCTAGGAGGCGCCGGAATCCAGCTGAAAGACGAGATCCTGGTAGAGCTCTTCGACGCGGACTTCCCGGCCCAGATCCGGAGAGTGTACGACGAGTACCTTGAGAAATGCGTACAAGAGTACCCCGGTTTAGGAGTGCAGCTAAACCAACTCATTGAGAGCGCGAAGGACTAGCTTCCATAAGACTACGAATCTAGACTCAACGTGATCCCAGAGACCAAAATCGCCAAGAAACCAAAACTCGAAATACTCAACGACTTCCAGTTGATGAACGTCGTCAAGCTGCGTGCGGACCTGGATCTGTATTTGGCCGTCGAAGACAACTACATCTACATCGTAAATTAGGAGCAGAAGATATTCGGGAAGTACTGGGTCAACTACGATATGTATCCAGGATATTTTAGTGATAAATACTATGAAGGCGACTATTACTGTAATTTCAGTAGCGAATATTCTGCAACAATTTGTAACGGTGAAATTTATATACAGAAGTTTGAATCTGTGTTCAAGATTTGTAACAAATAGCTCATTTTTGTAGATAGTATTCCAGGATATAAGAAAAAGAGTCGCTATGTAAGTTATCAAAACATTTTATATGCATTTGAGAACAATCTTTATGCTTTTACGCATAATGGGAATATTTTTAAGTTAGTTGGTTCAAAATTTGAATATTTTTCTAATGACGACAAGTAATTCTTTTAGTTTTGCGATGAAGTGTATGTGTATGATTCATGTTCTAATCAGTTACTATCAATGTCTGGCTAAACCATTTTTGATTTCGACTAATACTAGGTGAATATGATAGTAAATATCGGCGGTGTACTCATATTATAAAGGGAACCTACTTTTGACAATGATTTCTCAAAGTACTACTACATATTCGATTTGATTGATAAGTAACTAAGAGGTCCAATTGAGTACTATCCCACTGGCGAGGAGATTGAGAAGGACGAGTACCAATATTTTGCCTTTCTCAAAGCCTCCCTTGGCCCATGTGGTCTGAAAGTTACCCATTCGCTTGTAAATAGTTTGCTTGGGCCAGATTTCGATAACAAATCAAAAACATATTTTGACAATTACATTAAAAATCTGTAAACAAATTAAAATTGGAATTCGGGAGTAAATTCGTTGCTCCAAATCCCCGTTTTGCTTCCATTTTTCGCTGATAAGCTAAGCACGCGATTCGAGCATTCGATTCAATTGGAACAGAATCTGGGAGTATAAATTCGAACACAAGTAAACTAAGTGCGGAATAAAGTAATTCAGTTTGTGGAACTCGCGCAAGGATTTGTTCAGAAGTTCGCATGTTTCCACGAAGTTGATTTCTAGTGATTAATTAAATTATATGAATTATAATTAAATATTGTATAGAATGAACGTATTTCGGTTCACTCCGGGTCTTTTATGTAATGTTAATTAAATATTTTATTATATTGACTGTTTAGTTATATTTCCCAGGAATTATAAATCGCATGAATTATTAAATTACAAATAATATAATGAATTAAGTCAATAAAATTACAATAAATATATTATTGTTATTTATCTTACTTTTGATGTAAATAGATTCGTTTACAAACTCTTTAAGTGATGATTAATTATAAAGTATATTTTAATTGATTATGATTTTTAACGACAAATGAAATAATATGTTTTAATTAATTTACTCAACAGCAAAAATCCATCTTTTACTTTAAAATGCAATAAATATATTAATAACGTCATTATCCTATCATTTAAACAAAATATTAAATTATTCATTCATTTGAATCAAAACACTTCTTTTATATACTAAGTTATATACTATAGAACACACATTAAATAGTAATTCAACATATTTAATATTTTGTAATAATTCAATAAATTAATATTTTACACTTCAAATTCATGAAAGAAGAATCTAAGTTAAAATGTAAGCGCATCGGTAAGAAAATTATGGTTTTAGCTATATTAATAGGATTATCGCCAATAATAATCGTTGTTGGATCAGTCGCACTTATGTTTAAGGCTATTGTTACACCAATACAAGTAATACTAAACAATAAGCTATTGAAGTAATATAATTCTGCTCGTAAAAATAAATAACTCGTAACCAACTAATTGCCAAAGTAAAATGAAGATAATTATCAACAACGAATAGAATAACTAATGTGTGTTTTCAAACCAGTAAAATCATTAGATTTATTCTTCTCTATTAATAATGGAAATATTGAAATATTAAATAAAGATTTAGATTGTTTATATTAGTAACCCATAAAATATAAATTTTCACCTGGTTAAGTGGAATCATACTGTTATAGTTTAGAGTAGAAATAAATATTTAAAGCTAAAATTAACGAAATTACGTATTAAGTACCATAACATATAAATTTGTGTATTTGCAGAGAAATAATATATTTTTCGGTTCTAGATTTAATATTTACCATTTCTGACAATTTTGATGTATAATTAGTTTTATAAATTCCAGATTACGGTAGAAATAGAACAGGCGAATAAATACAAGTTTTAAAAGGGAATTAGCTCATGTCATTGCAAAATAAGTTATATATTAGCAACAACACCTAAAAGTTATATGAAATCACAAAGAATAATAAGCTTAGGTGTTTAACAAGAAAGAACAAAGAATTTTTCTATCCACACTTTTGTGATTAAGTCTATGCCGTAAATTAGTATTGTGTATATAAGTATACAAATGACTTGCAGCACTAAAGAATATTCGAAATCTAAAATTTTAATATAGTATTTTCTCTTGGAGGTACATTAGTATTATCATCAAATGAATAACATACCGATGATAACTAAAATTGCTTTTATATATTAAACATGCTCGATGCTAAAGTAGTAGCTACGCGCTAAAACGAAATTAATTTGTCAAAAGCTATGATTCCGTACTAACTTGAACTAGGTCCAACTGGAATTCAATTAAAAGAAGAAATATTAATTAAACTGTTTGGAGCAGATTTTCCTGTTCGTATGTATAATTATTATTGGAATTATTTAAACGCCTAACTCGGAACAAAACTATAAAATAAGTTTTATAAGTTCTTATTTGATTCAAAAACTGATATTTTAGTTAGTCAAAAGTTTACCTCTATTAACAGATAATTCAACCAATTAAAGAATAATATATCATAATAAACGTTATAAATAACAAATAAATTGAATGGTATTGCCTAAAAATGTAATTAATTTATAAATAAAATCAACTACGCATTTGATGAACAATCAATTCAGTGAATTTCAGTTATTAACATTTTTATATTATTCGCATATATAATAATTTAGTACTGTTTAACAATTGATATAATAAGTAGCAATTGCCGTTGTTTATTATAAACCAGATAACAATTTTTTGTAAAATGTAATTTTTTGAGATTAGTTTATCTTATATTATTCAATATTCTTAATTTATATTAATGATAAGAATAAAATATATTCACACTTCAATGCAAGAGTAAATTAAACTGAAACATATAAGCAGAAATTTATATAAACCAACATAATTCAGTAAGTCCTATTAAACGCTTGTTCCATACAAGTGCAGAGATTAAAATCTAGCTAGTGAGCTATTACGAATGGAAATTGTTGAAGAGCATTTTCGAAAATCTGAAAAGTCTCTGAAGGACGCTTAAAAATAGCAATAAACGAAGAGAACAGCAAAATCTACTAAAACGTTGATACCCAAGCAAAAATCTAATCTGTGCTTATTTGAAATTGTTTAAATAAGCGAAAATGATATGAAGCCCATATGGAGACACCAAGATTGAATTTTAGCATATCTAATTTTAATAACTTTTAATATTTACCTATTTGATTAATATTTATAGATGCTGCAATTATTATTAAATAATGTTTCACTCGAAGTATGCGCCTAGTGCGCTCAGGTCGCTTTAAAGTATAAATTCGTGCTTGAGCAGTTATTCTGCGGTCCACCTCTTAATTGGGTCCTTTTCGAGGCATTTGCTGAGGAAGTCGCGGAATACGTGGCTCCATTATTATGGGTTCGTGAGCTGTGGTGCGTCTTGTGTAACGATTAAGAACACAGCCCTTAGTGGTGGGAGGTCAATCAGTGGTGGGTACCCCTCAGCCAGTTCAATTGCAAGGATGCCAAGGCTCCATATATCAACCGCGCACCCGTATTAGTAACCCCTGATGAGCTCTGGGGCCATCCAGTAGGGGGTTCCGACGACTGATTTTCTATTCGGTCTCTCTTTGGTCAATTGAGCGGCGAACCCGAAATCGGCAAGTTTTATCTCGTAGCTGATTCCGGTTTGGTTTATGAGCAGGTTATCGGATTTAAGGTCCCTGAAGACTCTATTTTGGGAGTGGAGGTAAATTAGGGCTGATATTACCTACTGTAAGATCCCGGCTACAACCGCTTCGTCCTCAATACGAGTTTGCTGGGAGAGGAGGCCGGTTACGCAGCCCTTGTTCATGAACTCCATCGCGATCCAGAACTCGGTTGGGGACTCGAGGACCTTGTAAATATTCACCACGTTCTTGTGCTGGCTCAGGTACATGAGCGCGATCTCATTTTTGAGCGCTGTAGTATCAGCTTATTTTTGCACCACTTTTACAGCTAAAACTCTGCCATTTAAGGCATCACGAGCCCTGAACACACGACCGCTAGCACCCTTACCAAAGAGCTTCAAATCCGTGAAATGCTTTGTTGGATCGGAATCCTGAATAAAAAGAGTTTGAATCAAAGATTATACATTCTTCAAATCAGTCTCGTTCGGAAGAGGAGCCAAAGTTAAATTCTACTGAGTAAACATCGCTGGATCGTGCTGCTCAAGTGAAGCAAGGAGTTATGAAGTGACATCAGGATTAGCCTTCATATCAGCTGATGAAACACCACATGCATTAAAAGCCTGATTCCAATCTGTAGGAAGACCTGAAAATTCACCAGTTTCTGGATTAAAAGTTACGTGGGACGTATGTTAAATTGCACGCGGCCTTGAAATACACGATGTGCGCTCCAGAGTATCTCTAATTAGCTTTTTAGCAGGCACATATGCAGCTAAATTTGTTTGACGAATTTCTTCTTGAGATAATTAGTCGAAGGCTCGACTTCCAGGAGCAGAGGCAGAATAAAATGAGGCTGCAGTTTTCCCAGTGTGGAGATCAGCGTCTGCTTAGCGTACGGCTTATTACACTACCGGTTACGACGGAGCCTATTAATTTGAAATCATACTTTTCGGTATTAAGCCAACGTCTGCCCACTCTGGAGGCACTCCTATTAATTAACCAGTTTTTGGATCAAACTCTATATGAATACCTCGCTTTGCATTTTTCGGTTAAGATATCTCACCTGGAGTTTGAGTCATTGTTGTGAAGCGGATTAAATATCATGCATTAATTTGCAATATAATTTAAATAAGTATTATTAGAACACTGGTATTTGTGATGTATTAATATACCTGAAATTAATGACTAAATGAGATACAAAGAAATCATTGCTTCCATAAAGTTCTGCATATTACCTATAGAATTGGAATCACGAGAAATCCAGTTATTACACCAATGATAGCGTCTAAACCAGCCTCTTCCATTCCGAATTTATATTATTAACATACAACAAAACTGAAGACAGCAGTAGGCGAAGCGTAAATACCAGCGGAGAGTTCTACTGCGATTGCATCCTATATATTCAACATTTTGCACATTAAAATCATGATAATGGGCATGATCAAATGTCTTGTAAACTGAATGAATGTATTTATAATTATCTTTCTTGTTTTCTTATTTAATCCTTTAGCATTGTATGTATCAAAATTAGAGTTTTTGGGCTTTTTCAATTCAATAATTTGAGTGTGTGTAAACATTCCTAACATTATCAGACCTAGTGGACCAACTAACCATCCTACAATTTCGAAAAAATTTGTTATAAATAATGGAGATTTAATTTTGCTTAGTGAAACTATCAAATTACCAACTAATCCTAAAATAACTCCAATAATCAATGGTTATTTAATTGTTTTAAGTATACACATGCCAACAAGTTTGCATTTACCTTAATTAGGGGCGGCTGAAGAAATCTCGAATGAAAAATATACAAATGGAAGACACAAGCCGAAATTGGCCAACACTTATAAATAACCATATTTTGGAACAATTTCTGGATCATATAAACCAGAGAAAACTGGAATACCAGAAATAACACAGTTGTTGACTAAAAGAATAACTAAAAACGAAGAGAAAGCAAGTGCGCGTTCTTTTGGAGGATACGTAAATAAAAATGGAACAACAATAATAGCGGTTATAATTGAAGTTATACCCATAGATATAACTAATTTCATATCATCAAGAGTTATGTCCTGCGTTGATAACGTATATATTGTTTTTATGGGAAGAGCAATTTTGAAAGCTAACGCAGAAAGATGAACATAATCAATTGATTAGAAAATTTAAAGTTTCGATATAATTATCCCGCATACTATAAGCAGAATGCATGGTGCAGAGGAGTTCAAAGCAGAAGCGTACAATGAGAATATATTCATTTGAGGTGTGCGATCAAATTATAAAAATTAAATATATGATGTCCTAATACGATGTTTATATTATTGAGATTACATTAATTATCAAATGCAATCACTCTTATTACTCAGTAAATATGATAAGTTAAATAATAATTTAATAGTAAAAAGTATAGCTATAAAGTAATACTTCTATTCATTCACGTCTTCTAATTTATTTCTTTTGTTATGTATTTTATTTGATTGATATTTTGATTCCGAATACATTGTTATTCTTAACCTAAGTATTTTTAGAGGTAGTAAATTATTCAGGCAGTTATTCAGCGTGTAGTTCTTTCTTTTATTTTCGTTTTGTATCTTATGCTTTGCTTCGATTTCTTCCCATTAATGTGATGTGGTTTCATATAGTTTATTCTTATTTATTGATTATTGAAATTTATATAGTTTTCCACTTTGTATTATGGAAGAGCGCTCATTTTCTCCTTCTAAGATGCTTATGAATATTTTGAGTGAGTTATCGCCTTAGGCGCGCAAGTTGATGCTAGCCAAGAATAACGAGCTTGAGTCGTAGAATCTTCCGATTGTGCGCAAGAAGCAATCTTTATTGACCAAGCCTCTAACTGACATTTCAAGGAAGCCTCGTTGCTCAGATGAGCTCTGTGAGATAATGGCGAACGCTTCCAAAGTTGGCGGAAGTGAGGCGCGCTTTATGAAGCTGGACAAGCAGTACAAGCACTTGAAGAACACGATGCTCTAACACCAGTTTGAAATGAGGCGCATAATCACAAATAACGCAGTTAAGCACGCATAGGAATCAGTGAAAGCAGTTGCAGATAACGCGAAGATTAAAACGAAACTTCAGCAGGGAATAGTAGCGAGCACCATGAACGGTGAACTGAGGAAGCATTTTTGCTAGGATCTAGTTGACTGCTACGAACTGGAAGCGAGTCCGGTCAAGTTCGACTCACGTGTAAGGAGCAGAACCACGTTACGTGATGGTAAGTAAATAGTAGACTACGAAGTCACCGGGTAAAAGTACTAGGGAGCCAAGATGAGGAACAAAATCAAAGGAGAAGCAGATATTAACGCATACAATGAGATCAGGGGCCTCTGGGAAGGGATACAGTGAGCACGGAAAGAAAAATGAACTGAATAACACAAAGAAGTTGATTATGACGTGATTTTCAAAAATATTTGTTTAAAAAGATACTAAATTACAAAATATTTGTTAAAATAGAAGCGCGAATAAATTTGCACACGTTAAGCGAATTAACGCATTTATAACAAATCACCAAACAATATTTGTTTAATTATTTAATTAGGTAAATCTCAACAATTATTTATTCAAGTTTGAACTGGTATATTTCATTTTTTAATGCATAAATCATATTCATCACCAAACTAACCACTTCTTTATATGTTGCGTGTTGCATTTACCTCTTTCAGAAAAATATCTATTTAAGGCTATAATAACATTAAAATCTTGGAGAAAGGGTCCTTCGTAACATGCTTCACGGCCGTCAACAGCGAGAGTGAGAAAGTGGTCTTGATCGTGTCCGATAACATCCAAGAGCTCCAGACAAGGTTCGACCTCGCCGGGAAGCTGGAAGGCATCGAGGGCGTGCAGAAGCTCCACGGCCTCCAGAAGCTGGAGATACAAGATTCCACCTTGGAGCAGCTGGAAGCAGAGTACCCGAGCATCTTCTCGAAGGACTCGCATGTATTAACCGGCCGCTACTACGCCACCCAGTACAACGACCACGTGCGCCAGCTGTCCCTGCCCCAGAAGCTGGACTTCTTCAGAGAGCTGCTCGTGCTCGTGAAGCAGGTCCACGACAAAGGCGTGTACCACATGGACCTGAAGCCCTCCAACATCATGGTCCAGGACGGGAAGCCCGTGCTCATCGACTTCGGCCAGTCCGTCACGGAGGCGGAGGTGGACTCGGTGCTCAACACCAGCGCCTACGCCCCCAAGCACGACGTGTACTCCTGCAACGTGATCCCGGAGAAGTTCGACATTTATTGCTTAGGAAACATGCTCCACGAAATTTATACTGGATAGCCTTTAGGATATCCTATGACTCCAAGTTCAAAATAGAAAATGATTCAGTCTACTGGAATTCTTACTATGGATCTGGTTGGCTTGATGACATCTAGAATCCAAGATTTCCGACTTGATCTTTAATATTCTATAGACCATCCTTTATTTGTCAGCGACTTAAAAGATCTTGATTCATGTGAATAGCTAATAAATCAATTTTCTCATAAAATTCTAAATTATAGTTATTATTTAGAAACAGTTGAAGATGAAATAGAAAATTCATCTTCAAGTTTTTATTCTGAGTGTGAAACTCTTTGCAAAACGAATACGAATACCAGTTTAAAAGATCTGTTTGGAAATGTTGTACTTTCAAGAATAGGAAGTTGTCTTCTTTTTGTTTCAGATTCATCAGAATGAATTTTGAGATTTATACCAGTGTTTGTTCTTTAATTGAACATAAAGAGAATTAATCTTTTTGTGATATTTTTCATCGAATATTAAATGTATATAATATTTAATTATATAATAAAAGAATTCACAACATTGATTCTGATTATTTTGAAACAATCAAATCACTACATTATTTATGAATCTTCATAAATACTAAAAGAACAACTATCAACATGCGATAATGTTGTATTGCCGAATATATCTTTTAAACTAGTTGTGATAGAACTAGTTCGGCTTGACGATTACGAGAAAGGCAAAATATCATATGAAACATTAGAGTATGAAGAATCATTTAGGGTAAATTTATGACATTCTTCTATGAGTTCTTCACCTTGGGTTTAAAAGTAATAATCAACAATAATTAATTAACAAGTTTCTGAATCCATTGGTTAATTATATATAAATATTGGATGATTAATAGAAATTTGCAAGGAAATCCGCAAATCTTGAATTCTCTGAGTCATTTATCCTATGATATTCTGAGCGAATAACCCGAAGGTCTGCTTTATTTACTGAGCCTACCTCGAACTTGGAGTCATAGGATATCCTAAAGGCTATCCAGTATAAATTTCGTGGAGCATGTTTCCTAAGCAATAAATGTCGAACTTCTCCGGGATCACGTTGCAGGAGTACACGTCGTGCTTGGGGGCGTAGGCGCTGGTGTTGAGCACCGAGTCCACCTCCGCCTCCGTGACGGACTGGCCGAAGTCGATGAGCACGGGCTTCCCGTCCTGGACCATGATGTTGGAGGGCTTCAGGTCCATGTGGTACACGCCTTTGTCGTGGACCTGCTTCACGAGCACGAGCAGCTCTCTGAAGAAGTCCAACTTCTGGGGCAGGGACAGCTGGCGCACGTGGTCGTTGTACTGGGTGGCGTAGTAGCGGCCGGTTAATACATGCGAGTCCTTCGAGAAGATGCTCGGGTACTCTGCTTCCAGCTGCTCCAAGGTGGAATCTTGTATCTCCAGCTTCTGGAGGCCGTGGAGCTTCTGCACGCCCTCGATGCCTTCCAGCTTCCCGGCGAGGTCGAACCTTGTCTGGAGCTCTTGGATGTTATCGGACACGATCAAGACCACTTTCTCACTCTCGCTGTTGACGGCCGTGAAGCATGTTACGAAGGACCCTTTTTCCAAGATTTTAATGCTGCTGTAACCGGACATCGCTAATTTTTTGTTTATGCATTCCAATCTAATCATTATATGATGTGGAAATATTGAAAATCAATAAATATACCTTTATTATATCACAAGTTATATATCAATATTGTTATAATTGTGTTACTTCTTATTTTGTATTTGTTATGTATTTATTAAGTGTTTTTAATAAAACATTTTATTAAATTGGAAGATTTATCATACTCAGAATAGTCGATAATCACATAACACTGATGTATTGAAAAATAAATCTAGATTAAATCTATTTACAAGTATAAATAATTATTATTACTTCACATAATTCATTTCTATAAATATGTAATAAATATAGTTTAATCTAATAATATAAATGAAAATAGATTAAATATTCACACAAGAATGAACGGGTGAAAAACTGAGTGATTTGGGTAGAAAAAGAACGGGTTCCCCAAAATTCATTGGCTTTCTTATATTAATATATTAATTTCAGAACATATTCTCAAAGATTAGTTGCAATTAATTTAAATAATTGCAATCATTAAAATTAAGACTCGTTAAAGATTGAAACAAATGTTGAAGACGTTAAATTGAACTTTAAAGTTAAATTTCTAATTTCTTAGTTAATTTTTGATTGTTAATACTTGATATTCGATTAAATGCTGTTAAACTGTGCAAAAGTTTTATTCCATTGGGTCTGAGTGACCAAACCGATATTTGGATAGAAAAACGACTTCATGAAGTTACTCTGACAAACTGCCATGTTGTTATTGTGGTAGTTGTTATAGTAAGCCGTCATTCTCTGCGGAAAATCATCTCCAAATAGTTTAACCAATATTTCGTTTTTCAGCTGTATTCCAGTCGGTCCTAGTTCGACTTCATATTACAACAGACTTATATCGTTATTTTTTACTGTAATTACTTTAGCGTCTAACATATTCAACACATAAAATACTGGATTAAGTTCATTGGCTCCAGTTAACACTAAAACACAACCATACACAAATACTATTCTAAAATCATAAAGTTACTTAATTATTATATATTTCAGTTATCGGTTAACGATAGAAATATTGCTATTGTTTACAGCATATACCATATCACAAAATTAATAATAAAACACATTAAAATGTTTTCTTTTTACGCATTTAAGCTTGTTATTCTGTTTAAGCTAGAATAATTTCGAAGATTGCACTAGCGTGGTAAATCTCGCACGTTCGCACGCTTTTTGAGTTTTGTGCGCGCACGGGGTGTGCGAAGGGATTCGCACGTTTTGGTGAATTTGTGCGAATTTGCAGTAGTATTGTGAGTAAATTTCTAAAATATAATTATAAAATATCTGTTTTCAAAGTTATTTAATACTATTTATGCACAATAATTAATATTATTTGATATTACATAATATTATCGATTTATATCACTTTAATATGCACTTCATAGCATTATAATTCAATTATTACACAATTTAATCAACTGTTGTTGCGGTTTTACCTATAAATCTATGTTAAAGAGAATTATATGACACTAAAATACTGTTTAATAGTTATATTATTTCTTACTTATTATTATTTGAAGAAATAATAATTAATGTCAAAATATTAAAGTGAAATAATAGTTTCTGAGTTATTAATTTATTACTTGCCAATAAATACAAACTATTTATGTCATTTAACTTGTTTACACCTATCAGATTCATTTAAAACTGAACTTAAAATATAACTATTTCAATTCTATTTCATATTAGCAATTAATTTATCTTAATTCTACTATAATAATTCCTTTATGTGATTATAAAATGCCTTAATTTTAGAAATTATAAGTAAACTCTTTCGGATTTGCAATGTATATATGTTTATTAATGTTCTTAATTGCATGTAACAATATTTTCAACTAAATTACTATTTTCGAAATAATATTAGTATATTATCATTATAAAATATGTCTTAGTACTTGGTTCCCCCAAGAATTCCAAATTTTATAAGTATAATAAGCTGGTTGAATGAAATATTTAGATGCAAAAATGCACTATCATATTAGTTATTGTAATCTTAGTTATGTAAAATACTAATTAACTATATTTTATTTTTATTTCTTCTAATTTCGATTGTATCTTCAACATAAACTCATAATACTTAAATTAATGTTTTCATTGTATTGAAGTGGTACACATATATTACACATTTTATATATCTATACAAAAATATAATTAAAATATTGAGAAAACTAAGATATAAATAGATTTTCGCACGCTTTTCTTAATTTGTGCGAGATCGCGCGAGATTTACCACGCTAGATTGCACATATATTTTGTTGTTCATCGTAAATATTTAACCACCAACACCATGTCGAGCTAACAGACCAAAGTCTTCACGTACGTAACCACGACGATATTAACCAAATTCATTTATATACTAAACCAAATCAACACTGAGGTCTTTATTAACAACGAAAATTTGATCTAATACACAAAAATAGATTTTATTTTAACAAAACACAATATTTGTTAACGATGCCGGCGGAACTAAATATGATGTCTCACTTATCGCTCCTTTAAACAAACTATTTTAGTAAATTCGAGAACAAAATGACTCTGACTATCTTGGCGTAAACTAATACTTAATAGGGTGTTAATGCAAACACTCAAAGTTACGGTTTATAATTTCAACATTTCCATTATTAATGGAAAAGTACAGATTCAAAGAATTAATAGGTTTGAAAACAAACATAAGCTAATCTATTCGTTCCACACATTTATACTTTTATTTAGTCGTGTAAGACAGAAATTTTCGTCTTCTGACACTGTCATAATTCTTCAACATATTTTAATTAAATAAATATTATATTGAGAGAATAATAGGTAAAAATATTAAAAGAACAATACCTCCCGCTATAATAACTGGTGAAAACAATATAACGCAAATAACAAATAAAGTATTCTTGGCAATGCGCTTGCATTTATTTTTATCCATTATACTGGTGTGGCTAAATATATTTATTTATTTTATTTACATATATAACACTCAAAATCAATGAATGACTTTTAACTGTAACCTCACACAACATAACAGTACTAAAGCTATCTTTACAATGATTTAGACAAAAATAACTTCCATAATTTTATTACAGTACTAATTACAATAGATTGAAAAATATTTAAAAATGATGGTGTGAGATCTCAATTCAAACGTCTCCATTATAATATTTTGCAATTTCAATATACGTATGGAATAAAATGACTCACTTAACTAACCTTATCATCAGTACTAAGGCTCAATACAATCATTCCATCTTTATCTCATAAATCATGACAATCCACAAATCCAAACTTAGTTACACATAACGTTACCGTAAATTAATCTCAATATCATACCTCAGCTTCTAGGATTGTCACTCTGAATAGCTACCTCCAAAGCTAACTTATGAGAATATATTCTCATAGACATTTATATTCTAACAGACATTTAATAGATATAAAATTGAATACATTTGACTCAAGTTACAATGACATTGACCTCGACATTCTAACAGACTATAATGGTTGAATGAATTATATATTGTAATTATATTGAAGAATATTTTCTATAATATTTTACATTATTCTATATTATTTTAAGATTTCTCACGTTAGTAAACCAAACTTAATCTCATTTAAGCATAATGTATATTTTTACCTGACGATTGGTATTGGGATAGAAAATAAGTGCGAGAATGACCAAATTGCTTGTTATTATCATGATAGCGCTTTAACATGAAGAATTACCCTGATTTCATATTAAAAATATTTTATAGATTTAATATGATTTAACACATTTAATACTTTTATAGATCTTGATTCAGGATATCTCTATAAACTTTAGAAATTGAAAGCTTATACGTGATTTTGCTTGGTTCTTTACGTGAGTGTCAAAGAGTCTTTCGTGAGATTTTACCGTATATAACAGTGACAGTTTAAATATAATATCAATATATCAATCATATTTTCTTCAATTTTTCAATTTAGTCTCTCCTGTAAAAACAGAATACATATTCGATTGGAGTCTTCTATCTGTTGAGTATATTTACAGCGTAGCAGGACGCATTATCACTCAACCCCACAATACCACTACCGATTATAGATTCAAGAAAATGAAGAATATTTTAAGTCGTCACAGTGACCAATCGAGTTATTTTTATGGTCACCCGACAACATTTTTAATCATTATTAACAAATTTATAATAACTAAATATTTTATCGAAACAAAAGAACTTAACCTAATAATCTAGTCACTTCATTGAGATTCCTCAACAACAAGTTAACAACTGTTAACCCTCGAAAGAACAATGTTCCCAAATAAATCCTTCAAACTCACGTTCGTGTTCGTTTTACAGAGAGTTTCATCAGAATAAAAACTTGAACAAGAGGAGTTCTCAAATCGCTCAATTTCTTCTTCAACACAAAAACTGCAATCGAAAATTTAATGCTAAAACTGGTCAATTAGTTGTTAATCACTTGAATCTGACAAATCACATGTAAAAACTGGATGCTAAATACAATGCTCCAACGCAAGTCTTACATTTTATATTCTTGAGATCATCAAGCCAATCAGGTCCGGAGCTAGGACTCCAATAGATTATTATTGTAACTTTTGTTTGGTACTTGACGATAACGGATATCCAAGTGGTTATCCGGTGTAGATCTCGTGGAGCATGTTCCCGAGACAATAAATGTCGAACTTCTCGGGGATCACGTTGCAGGAGTACACGTCGTGCTTGGGGGCGTAGGCGCTGGTGTTGAGCACCGAGTCCACCTCCGCCTCCGTGACGGACTGGCCGAAGTCGATGAGCACGGGCTTCCCGTCCTGGACCATGATGTTGGAGGGCTTCAGGTCCATGTGGTACACGCCTTTGTCGTGGACCTGCTTCACGAGCACGAGCAGCTCTCTGAAGAAGTCCAACTTCTGGGGCAGGGACAGCTGGCGCACGTGGTCGTTGTACTGGGTGGCGTAGTAGCGGCCGGTTAGTACGTGCGAGTCCTTCGAGAAGATGCCCGGGTACTCTGCCTCCAGCTGCTCCAAGGTGGAATCTTGTATCTCCAGCTTCTGGAGGCCGTAGAGCTTCTGCACGCCCTCGATGCCTTCCAGCTTCCCGGCGAGGTCGAACCTTGTCTGGAGCTCTTGGATGTTATCGGACACGATCAAGACCACTTTCTCACTCTCGCTGTTGACGGCCGTGAAGCATGTTACGAAGGACCCTTTTTCCAAGATTTTAATGCTGCTGCAACCGGACATCGCTAATTTTTTGTTTATGCATTCCAATCTAATCATTATTCGAAGTGGAAATATTGTGTATAAATAGTACAACTTAATTTTAAACCGTTATATCACCCAGTTCTTTCATCAATATTATTAATCATAGTTTAGTATGTTAAGTAATTTTGTTAAGTATTTTTTGTATTTTTAATAAACATTTAAATTTAAACAGTTTTCTCCTTATATATTAATTTTATAAAATTGTGTTATTTCACATACATTATTTGTACATTATTGAAAAGTAAATCAAGATTAAATCTGTTTAATAAAGTGAAAATGAATCTGAAAATCAATACTTTATATGTTAATGCATTATTTCTAATTTCAATAGCCAGTATCTTTTTGTGGTCTGAAGAGGAAGAAACAGAGTTATATAACCTTATATAACCTTATTCCATACTCTACGTACATATTATTAAAAGAATTAACGGCCGGTGGTATTTTTGTGTTAATAATTATTTTTAAGCTTTTGCTGATACTCTACTCAAGATACACACTAGTTATTCTAAAGATATTCAAAGATAATTTCCGATGTAAATAGTGTTAGGTGAACCTAACTTAGGTCGCCTAAATGCCAAACTAACTCAGGTTGTTTGAGTGGTTATTCAGAGTGATAATCCATGAAGATGATTTTGAGATTACGTTTCAGTTTTGAGTGTTCAGTTTTGATTTATTGATTGTTATAGTCCTTTCCTTTCTAAATGATGATCAATAAGCATAAATAAATAACTCAGTATTGGTAATTTTAAATAATTGTCAATAAAAGTTAATAAATCAAGTTAACTATTATAACTATTATAGTCTATTATATAAAATTAGATAATGGAACATGAAAGTTATTTATAAGTATTATGTTATAAGTATTTAGTATTGTTGATATATCATTATAGCAGCTATATTTGCATTTAATAATTAATAGAATAAAATATAGTAATTTCAAAATAGTATTGATAATATACTGTGATAATATTGAGTTCTGTTTGAATTTAGTTCAATTGTTATCTTAATTATTAAATTCTTATTGTACAAAAAGAAATTCTAATTGTAATTTTTGAATCAATTTAGATTCGTTAAATTATAATTGAATACATTAGAAATACATAAAATATAAGTAGGATATATAAGTGAAAATTTCTTAGATTCACTCCAAATATATACACAAATGAATTTGTAATACACAAATACACACTTGCATTTTAATGACCGTTGGCTTACTTATAGCTAGATAAAGTATTTAGAAAAAGGGTCCTTCATAACATGCTTCACGGCCGTCAACAGCGAGAGTGAGAAAGTGGTCTTGATCGTTTCTGATAACATCCAAGAGCTCCAGACAAGGTTCGACCTCGCCGGGAAGCTGGAAGGCATCGAGGGCGTGCAGAAGCTCTACGGCCTCCAGAAGCTGGAGATACAAGATTCCACCTTGGAGCAGCTGGAGGCAGAGTACCCGGGCATCTTCTCGAAGGACTCGCATGTGCTAACCGGCCGCTACTACGCCACCCAGTACAACGACCACGTGCGCCAGCTGTCCCTGCCCCAGAAGCTGGACTTCTTCAGAGAGCTGCTCGTGCTCGTGAAGCAGGTCCACGACAAAGGCGTGTACCACATGGACCTGAAGCCCTCCAACATCATGGTCCAGGACGGGAAGCCCGTGCTCATCGACTTCGGCCAGTCCGTCACGGAGGCGGAGGTGGACTCGGTGCTCAACACCAGCGCCTACGCCCCCAAGCACGACGTGTACTCCTGCAACGTGATCCCGGAGAAGTTCGACATTTATTGTCTCGGGAACATGCTCCACGAGATCTACACCGGATAACCTTTAGGATATCCATTATCGCCAAGTTCAAAATAGAAAATGATTCAGTCTACTGGAATTCTTACTATGGATCTGGTTGGCTTGATGACATCTAGAATCCAAGATCTCAGACTTGCACTTGAACATTGTATTTACCATCCATTGTTTCCCCATGATTCGTATAGTCTTAATAGTAGTTAGTCATAGGCTAACCACTTTTCAGATTAAAATCTAAATTTTAGTTTTTGTGAAGAGTCCGAAAAGGAGCCAGAACGTATTGAAAATTCTTCGTACTCAACTGTTTACTCAGATTACGAAACACTCAGCAAAACGAATACGAATGTGAGTTTGAGAGATTTGTTTGGTAATGTCGCATTATCCAGAATCAATAGTTGTTAAATAGTATTTTTGGAAGATTCTTTGTGAATTTCACATAATTATTTTGATAATGAAATTTACAATAGCTTTAATAACATAAATAACTAAATAGTAAATCATAATTATTATTTTCTATGCACAATTTCTGTATTTTATTATACATAAGATAAATGGAATGTCAAGTTAAGTGAGTGGGATATAATAATATTAATATAGATATTCACATTTCTATTTACGTTTTAACAACATGATACTGAAGAATAAAATCACATGTGCTGGCCCCACCAGTCCCACCAGAGCGTGGTCTGTTCCACCTGGATGTTGACTTCGCCGCCCTGCGCCTCTCTCACCTTCCACTGGTCCACGTCGTCGAACACCGAGTTGGAGAGCTGCTGGGCCATGTTCACCTGCCTGTCGCACTCGCAGTCGAAGAGGAAGGTGCCAGTTTGTCTGTTCCAGCACTGGAATGCTAGATACAACAGAAAGTCTTAATTGAACTCGAACTGCTCAGCATTTTATTTTATGACGTTGTAGACCGCTTCCAGGAACATGAAGAAGATGGGCGCTTATTCTTTCTAATCGCTCGTGTACATGAACAGATTGTTCCTGGTTCCGAACCTGTGTCCGAAGCTCAGGAACTCTTTCTGGATCAGAATCGCGAATCCTCTGCAGGTTCTGTAATACGGATCAATCGCGAGTTGAGCGAGTGAGGTGAGCTGCGGAGTTCTGTCCCAGCCGTCTGAGCAGTGGATGATCGCGTTTCTTCCTTATCTGAGTGATTATACGATTAAATACGCTCCTTTGAGTATTTACTGAATATGTAGTGTGTATTTGTTAACAGATTCGAAATATTCCACTTCACTAGTTATAATGAGCGGTTTTTTCGATTAGTTTCTTTTATGTTCTTTTACACTTATGTTCTTGAATTATTTGAACTGGAACGTTAAAATCAATTTCGGGTTCAGCTCAAGTACCTCAGCGTCTGTCAACATTTTCTCACTTATATAGTTCATGTCGTAACCGTTTTCTCGGTTTTAATGAACGAAGAAGTGCTTTTTGAGGGCTTCATTCAGGTCATCGAACGCTTAACGGACGGCGTGAATGTTCTCGAGGCCTAAGTAAACTGCTTTCTATATTGAATTGTAGTTACTAATTGATTCCACTCCCTTTCCCTGTATTTAATTCACTTGTATGTTTATAAGGGGTCTGGCATCGAAAATTATTGATTTTGGGAACTGAGCGGTGCAGAACGCGTTAACCAAGCGTACGTCGGCCTCGTTGCTGTTATTACTTATACCTTGACGTGGCTGAGCGCATCTTGCAATGCATGGCTGATTTTGTGCTGTCCAGAGTAAAACGGGAAGCCTATTCGAGCTCCTAAATTTAGCGGATTCCTGCAAATCAGCTGCGGGTACGTCCGGAAAGGCGAGGAACTAAGGGTATGACTCACACAAACCAAAATTCTAGTGCACCAGTTTAAAATTGTTATTTACATTATTATTTGATGGATTTGGTTGAATAACCTCAGGAGTAAGGCGATCGTTCTGAGATAGATTGGGGAAGAGCTTCTGCAAGCGCTTGACCGAGAACTAGAGCTTTGGAAGCTCAATGTTTGTGTTCACACCCATGCGAGCGTACTCTTCAATAGGATTGTAAACTAAATCATTTACAGGAGGAGAATGCAAAATGGACGTTATAGAAGTGTCAAAAGAAGATATCGGCTTCATCAAAGTTTAAATCTAGTTGAATAACTGCTTCCTAACACCAGCATTCTTATCCAACAAAACCTAAAACTACAAGGGAGACTTCAAAGAAAATCTTATTCCATACTTGTCGTCACCAGACGACTTCTACCCGCCGATTTTGTCCACATTCTGGATCAAGCCGTAGGGCACGGAGATCACAGGCACAAAGAAAGAGTCTGAAACTTTCTACATGATTAACACGCGATAATTAGTTGCCACCAGAATGGCAGCGAAATTATTTTCTGAATATTAGATTTTCTACCTGAATGGGGTAGGAACCGTCTAACAAGCTGAAAATTGAGAACAATGAGTAAAATATACACCTCTAACTCTTGGTGTGAGTTGCACTGTCGTTGGGACAAACTCTGAAAATATTTATTCATTGTTTAGTAAAAGTTAGTTCATTGGAGTGATTAATTATTGGCAATTATAAAAGAATATATTTACTTATTAATATAATTTAAATAAAAATCTTAATAAATATTTTCATTTCATTACTAATAATATTTCTAACTATATAACTTAATTTAAACTATTACCTAACTATATTAGATCCGCTGGATTAAAATAAATATCAAGTTAAGTTTTTAATATAATCACTACCAGGCTTAGTCTTTATTCAACTAATCAACAATTCTTTAAATAAAATTTTATTAATTCGTAATAATTTTATCAATTAACTAGCTGATTGAGCATTTAAATTGACTTATTTAATTACAAAGACTTGATTTATTGCTCTTCATTTAATTTTAACAATTAAGATAAGTATGAATTTAGTCAATTATTTTTGAAAATTTATAATTTTCTCTACTGCAATTATTTTAAGTCTATAAATCAATATTATTTTAACTTTTATTACCGAAAGTGTTATAAAATTGTGATTTTGGTATGCAATTATTGTATAAAAATAGTTCTTGTAGTGAATGCAATTCTTTAAGCGGTTTAATATTTACAATTTAATTTGAAAATAAATTCAAATACATCAATTTAGTTAATCTTATTAGTGGGTAAATAGATGTTATCATATTTCTTCCTAAATTTAGATATTCTAAATTATATAATAATTATAATGCATAAATATCAACTATAAAATTCTAATCTAACGTTAGTTATTTCATGCATATTAAGTTTTTAAGTGGAGTTAAACTAATTATTTTATTATTTCCTATATATAGTGTATGCATTTTAGTTAAGTATTTTAGAGGTGAAATATCACTTATTTTGTTATTATTTAGTTATAAAATTTCTAATGGTAACATTTATAGTGGTTTAAGATCAGATATTTAGTTTCCGACTAAATTAAGCTATTTAATATTTGTTAACATTTTTAATGATGAAATATCATTAATGAAATTTGTAGAAAGATCTAAATTTGATAACTTTATTAGGTTTTATATGTTAATTATGTTCTACAAATGATGATTTTTTGTTATTTTTAAGCTACTAAGATTAATTAATTATTCTAAACCAGTTAGTGTCTTTAAATTACAAGTGTGCACACCTAGTTCGATAATTTAATCAGATAATGTGCTTAAATCTATGAGTATACATCTTTCTATGTTTAAATATTTTACGTTTAATTCACCTATAAAATTTAAAGATTATAAATTTTCATTTGAATTAATTGTTAAATTATAGTTATTAATTTCGTTAGAATATATTGAAATCATTTATTGATCATATTATTGATTTTATATTGTTGCTTATAAATAACACTTACAATATTTAAACATTTGAGTGAAGTGAATATATATTTATAATTACAATCAAATATAAATTATTATAATATGAAAAATATAACTCCACACTAACCTATCATAACCTCAATTAAAGAATCAATGAATAAACAGACACCGAGTGATAGAATTGATAATTGAGTTGATATTTTAGACCAAAAGAGTGGATGTATATTATTGTTTTGTTAAACTTGTATTAGTTGTTTTTTGTATTTTAATGGTAATATTATTATTTAATCAAGTCAAGATTATGTTAATGATTAAATTGAGCCTTAGTACTATGATGATCAGTTATTTTATTACAAGATGTTATTAATATTATTAATTAATATTATAATTGACACAGTATGAACATTTTGGGGGTCGTCCAGGATACATTGGAATTAAATGAATATTTTTGGTTCTGCCCAATTTGGAAATGAACTTATTGGGTTCGACTATATTAATTAACTTATAGATCACAAATGTATTTTGAAAAGTGTTTTGGAGTATTTTTTAAGTAATTTCTTCATTTATTTATCTTTTATTCTTTGGAGTCGATTGAATTTTATTAAACTTACACTCCACAATGAATGTGTTGAATCAGTATTTACAAGTAATTAATTCCGTTTTTCCTTGTATTGTACTAATTTTCATCGGGTTTTTATCCATTTATATCATCGGTAGCGATAATTATCAGCATATCACTTCAATTTCTCAGAACATTGCGATTCCTGTGCGAACTATTTACATTTTGGGAACTAATCCGTTTGTTTTGGACGATTTAAAGATTATTTGTTCTTTATTTTTAACTCAGTTCATTGGAGCGGTGATTATAATCCCGTTTTTATTCATTTTCAAAGTTTAATAGAAACTGAAAACATTCGCAGCTGTTATATCAATTATTCAAATCAACAATTGCATTACCGGTATACCATTTTACTCAGGTATATACTCGAGCATACTCCCCAAGTACGGGTATATGCAAATTCTGGTAAACTTTGGGATTTGTCTACCAATTATTAATACTTGCTTCGAATATTCTGAATAGCAGAATAAATTGACTCAGATAATTTGCTAACAGATATTAAAAACAGTGAAACACCCGTAAATAATTGCCATAGTTCTCGGAATAGCATTTAATCTAGCATATTATGGCTTTCACTCGCCAAAATTGCTATTTCTTGAAAAATTTAGTAATTCCTGCGGAGCACTAATCCCTCCATTCGGACTAATATCAATTGGAATGTTAGCACATCAAAAATTTGTTGAAAAGTAGAATATTAAACAAGAACTTGTTATGTATTCAAAGAAAACTTACAAAAGCAAAATAATTAATATTATTGTTCTTTAACTAATGAGACACTGCGCACTTCCAGTTGTATTAATTAGTTTGTGTAAAGGCTTTAAAATTAAACAGTAAGAAATTGTAGAAATTAGCGTAAGTATTTACGCTTAACCTTGTTAAATAATAAGTTATACTCTGTGCAATAAGTATAATAAGCTTTCTGAAGTTGCTGTATTTGATTTAGTATTTGGAACTGTGACTGTTCTTACAATTACTCCAATACTTTAATTTATATGTTATATGTTATGGGAATGATATTTTGTGAATGGTTGGAATGAGATTTCACTCGTTTTTATATTCATTCGTTTTATTAGTTATTCAAAATCTTAAAATAAATTGAAAATTATTAGCGTTATGTTACACAACATAATCAACATCTATAATCAATACGTATCAATACAAAACATGTATTGTAACATTTTGTAACTTTATTTATTTATTTTTAGAATCACATACATAACATTTTAATGTAATATTACTCAATTAAAATAAAATACAAATTAATTGTTAATATAAAACCACTTTATTATTGAATGGAGCTAATAAGTCAATTAAGTTAATATGATTTTGTTGAAATATCGTACTTAGCAAAAGGATCATTTGCTACAGCATATAAATGTTTAGACTAAGAATAGTAACCAAATATAATATTAGTTATAGATAGTATAAATGAATGTTAGAATCGCTTAAAAATGTCAGATATTTTAAAAGATGTTCATAATTGTCACATTTTAAAATAATTAAACAACATTAACTTAAATTCAAAGGTACTTATTGGTAGATACTATAACATAGAAATGAGGGATCACATGAAAACTTCATCTTTAAGTTAAAAGCTGGACTTCTTCAGAGAGCTGCTCGTGCTCGTGAAGCAGGTCCACGACAAAGGCGTGTACCACATGGACCTGAAGCCCTCCAACATCATGGTCCAGGACGGGAAGCCCGTGCTCATCGACTTCGGCCAGTCCGTCACGGAGGCGGAGGTGGACTCGGTGCTCAACACCAGCGCCTACGCCCCCAAGCACGACGTGTACTCCTGCAACGTGATCCCGGAGAAGTTCGACATTTATTGCCTCGGGAACATGCTCCACGAGATCTACATTGGATAACCTTTACCAGCACCTATTAATTTATTATCCAGATAGTATCATTAATTACAAGATAAAGTAGGAATTATTGCAACTCATTTAATTTCAGGTATGACTTGTCGAGATCAAACACAAAGACTAACAATTAATTAATGCATAAAACATCCTTTGTTTGCCTAATAAATCCAATCGTCTCTTGAAAACTTTAGTTTTGAAGAAATTATTTCTAAATATGAGTAAGATCTAGATATTCCACAAGTTATAAAGTCGGCTGGTAATTCAGACTTCTTTGCTGGAGAAGGAGCAACATTCTCGTATGCGGATATAGGTAATTAATGTTGCACTTTGGGACAAACTTTAAATCTATATGATTTTTGTGGAGATATGGCTTTATCTCGCATTTAAAGTTGTGACGTCAGCGTAGAAGACTAAAAGTGATTTGTAATTTTTTAATTGACACGTATTTCATCCAAATTCCAATTGAATTAAACACTGATTGGTATTCAAAATGCGTGTTTCTGTTTTATTTTATCATTTTGAAATTAATGTATGCATTGCCGCTTCATTTATCAATGGTGAAGCAGCCGTATTTGTGTAAGGAAACTCCTATTTTGCGGCCGATTGACGTGGTGATTTAGCTTCCGCCTATGATTTCTGGGGTTTACTTCTCTCACAGGTCATAATTTTCGGAGTCTGAGCCGCTTCCGGTCTTGTTCAGGCAGAAGATCCAGTATCCGGAGGCGAGTTTTGTGGCAATAATGGTGGTCACCAATTACCGCGTGTTAATCTTGCAGAAGGTTTCAGATACTTATTTCGTGCCCGTTATCTCAATGCCTTACGGATTAATATTGAATGTGGACAAAATCGGCGGGCAGAAGTTCACGCGCAACGACCAGAATTATGGGATCAGATTCACCCTCAAATCGCCATTCTCATTCATTGTACAGCTTGATCGCACTCTTAAAATAAGGAAAACGCTTTATTCCTCTCTCTTGAATCACCTCCAAATTGATTAAAAGTTCTCTACGTCATTCATCTCAACCGTTCTCAAGTAACGGGTGAACGTGAACGGGTGGCAACTGTACGACCCCGTTTACGAGTACCTCAGAATGGGCGTTGAAACGAACATAGTGTTAAAGAGTTTGTATTAATGCAAATTCCAGGTAAAAAGAATTACAAAGCACTTCCCGAATTTACACCAGAACGAGCAAATGAGCTTCCTCGCGAGCAACCCGCAAGTAATCCAGTCAATTGAGGACGACACAATATCTTAACCAACTAACGAAAATATTTTGCAACCAACAGCTTATAACTACCAAGAAGACCCAAGGCTGCCAGAAACACCCGGATTCGTGATGCAACAGTATAATTACGACTACTCAGTGTGCGAAACGTACCCGGCACTACTAGCGTTCCCAGGATTCCTCACAATTACCCAAATAAAACAAGTAGCACAATTCAGAAGCTCATAAAGACTACCAGCACTGCTATGGACCATGAGCAACATGCCATGCATCATCAGATGCTCACAACCATGCCAAGGACTCAAAGGAGAAGCAAGCATCGTAGACAAACAAATGATCAACGGATTCTGCTGCAAAAGATACCCAAAATCAATCATATTCGACGCACGCGCGCAACTCAATGTACAAGTCAACCAAATCATGGGAAAAGGAGTCGAAAAGATAGAAGAATACGAAAGCGTTGAACGCGTAGTGTACCTAGGCATGGACAACATTCACGTGGTCAGACAAGCATTTCTTGAACTAAGAGAAGCAATGCAAGAATAAGTCAAAATAAACTACAAAAGATCACAAGGATTCGAGCTATTCACACAAATTCGCCATTATAAACTCACAGATGAAGAAGTTTTATAATTGAATCCAAAACTCATTCAAACGTACACTTAAGCAGAATTAATCGAGATTAACTGCTCTCAACAATAAAATACAAAAATTGACGACCATTCTTCCGAGACCGATGCGATTTCACTTAATATCTCACTCGATAATCACACCGCCAATTTCTAGAAATAGAAAATTGAACCGCTCATTCTTGGCCGCGCTGTGCAATGCAATCAGCAAATCATAAATTATTTACATCACATTCAAACACTGATGCAAGGAGCCTACTTGATTAAACTCGCAATAAGACAAGGAAGAAACGCGATCATCCACTGCTCGGACGGCTGGGACAGAACTCCGCAGCTCACCTCACTTGCACAACTCGCAATTGACCCGTATTACAGAACCTGCAGAGGATTCGCGATTCTGATCCAGAAAGAGTTCCTGAGCTTCGGACACAGGTTCGGAACCAGGAACAATCTGTTTATGTACACGAGCGACCAGAAAGAATAAGCTCCCATTTTCTTCATGTTCCTGGAAGCGGTCTACAACGTCATCAAATAAAATGTTGATCAGTTCGAGTTCGATCAAGACTTTCTGTTGTACCTAGCATTCCAGTGCTGGAACAGACAAACGGGCACCTTCCTCTTCGACTGCGAGTGCGACAGGCAGGTGAACATGGCCCAGCAGCTCTCCAACTCGGTGTTCGACGACGTGGACCAGTGGAAGGTGAGAGAGGCGCAGGGAGGCGAAGTGAACATCCAGGTGGAACAGACCACGCTCTGGTGGGACTGGTGGGGCCAGCACATGTGATTTTATTCTTCAGTATCATGGCATTCCATTTACTAATAACTAATTTAATATATCTTATCAAAGTTGATTCATTCTTAATAAAGATAAAATATTAATTATGATATTTTTAAGAATACAGAAATTGTGCATAGAAAATAATAATTATGATTTACTATTTAGTTTTTATGTTATTAAAACTATTATCAAAATAATTATGTGAAATTCACAAAGAATCTTCCCAAAATACTATTTAACAACTATTGATTCTTGATAATGCGACATTTCCAAACAAATCCCTCAAACTCATATTTGTATTTGTTTAGCTGAGTGTTTCGTAATCTGAGTAAACAGTTGAGTACGAAGAATTTTCAATTCGTTCTGGCTCCTTTTCGGACTCTTCACAAAAACTATAATTTAGATTTTAATCTGAAAAGTGGTTAGCCTATGATTAACTACTATTTAGACTATACGAATCACGGGGAAACAATGGATGCTAAATACAATGTTCAAGTGCAAGTCTGAGAGCTTGGGTTCTAGATGTCATCAATCCAACCAGATCCATAGTAAGAATTCCAGTAGACTGAATTATTTTCTACTTGGACCTTGGCGATAGAGGGTATCCTAAAGGTTATCAAGTTCAAATTTAACCAACTGTAGATCTATTCTAACGTATTTTTGGCACGTTACCATCTATGTGTGTATAATATAATACAAGTATTCACTGGAAGTTTTCTTTGTGATTCGAGGGGCTCAACCCTAAGTGTTAAAGAAGTAGATATAGAGCTTACAGAGTAAATCCAGCGGTTTCCTTAACTAACATATTTGGGAATCCTAAACAGCCTACTATTAAATTACGGAAGCTCTAGCAGTTTAAACTTGTGGCTTCAATGATAACATTGAAGGCACCCTAAACGACTAAAGTGTCAAAAATTCCCAAAATGTTCCAAGTTTGAAATATTTAAATGCCAAAAATGTGTTCAAACTATTCTTCTAAAAATTACTAATTTGTTACTTGAGCCTTCAAATAGATAATTAAAATAAAATACTGAAGTTCAGGGTACGAAAAATAAGTCTCGAATTTCAGAGTATTTATATACTTTTGTAAACTTCATTGAATGACTTTAGTGAGCAGAGTCGGAAGGAATGGGTCATAGTATCAAGTATTCCTGAACTATATGTTACATTCGCTGAAGCGAATGGAATTCTGAGTTTGATCGTCATGAAGGCCAAGTAGTCTTCGAGTAACAGTAACTTATTAAACCTAAGAAGGAGGAAGAGTTCAACGATAATCAGTGAGCTTTGTATTATAAAGACTCCAACAAATATTATTTATGAACACACTAAATTACTCACACACCAATTATTAGTCCGGGGTCATCGATTAAACGATGTGCCATATAAAGAACAGTGTGGCAGATTGGTTATCGAGTAAATTTTCGATAAGTGCCATGCCTTTTTCTGAACAAGTTGTAATATAATCAGTTCTTCATTACAATCTTATCTAATAGTTAAATAAGCAAACGTGACAACAGTGATTTCGCTGTTATTAAAAATATAAATTGGTTGGTAATTTGCCCAATAATAATTATAACCAATATATTCAACAGATATAAAACTGAAGATGCTCTTGTACTAAATCTAATAATCATCAACCGAATATATATGATCATGTTACTGAGTATAATGCAATGTGTTTGTCAGGTTAAAAATATACAAATTGGTTGTACTAAATCTAATAATATAATATTTCCCGTTTTAAATTGGAAACGTTGTGTACGGGCGCCTCTGTTTCGCTTTCAAGCATGAATCGTTAAATTTGTAATAAATACATTTGTTCAAAAATTAACAGAGGACAACATGCTGGCATTGTTAAAACAGTATTCGTGTAGCATGTAAATGTGGAGAAAAGGTATGTAGTAGGTGTTTTTCAAGACATTTAGTTGATACTGTCAGCATCATGTTGGAGTGAAAAATTTATTTTTGGCACGTTACCATCTATGTGTGTATAATATAATACAAGTATTCACTGGAAGTTTTCTTTGTGATTCGAGGGGCTCAACCCTAAGTGTTAAAGAAGTAGATATAGAGCTTACAGAGTAAATCCAGCGGTTTCCTTAACTAACATATTTGGGAATCCTAAACAGCCTACTATTAAATTACGGAAGCTCTAGCAGTTTAAACTTGTGGCTTCAATGATAACATTGAAGGCACCCTAAACGACTAAAGTGTCAAAAATTCCCAAAATGTTCCAAGTTTGAAATATTTAAATGCCAAAAATGTGTTCAAACTATTCTTCTAAAAATTACTAATTTGTTACTTGAGCCTTCAAATAGATAATTAAAATAAAATACTGAAGTTCAGGGTACGAAAAATAAGTCTCGAATTTCAGAGTATTTATATACTTTTGTAAACTTCATTGAATGACTTTAGTGAGCAGAGTCGGAAGGAATGGGTCATAGTATCAAGTATTCCTGAACTATATGTTACATTCGCTGAAGCGAATGGAATTCTGAGTTTGATCGTCATGAAGGCCAAGTAGTCTTCGAGTAACAGTAACTTATTAAACCTAAGAAGGAGGAAGAGTTCAACGATAATCAGTGAGCTTTGTATTATAAAGACTCCAACAAATATTATTTATGAACACACTAAATTACTCACACACCAATTATTAGTCCGGGGTCATCGATTAAACGATGTGCCATATAAAGAACAGTGTGGCAGATTGGTTATCGAGTAAATTTTCGATAAGTGCCATGCCTTTTTCTGAACAAGTTGTAATATAATCAGTTCTTCATTACAATCTTATCTAATAGTTAAATAAGCAAACGTGACAACAGTGATTTCGCTGTTATTAAAAATACAAATTGGTTGGTAATTTGCCCAATAATAATTATAACCAATATATTCAACAGATATAAAACTGAAGATGCTCTTGTACTAAATCTAATAATCATCAACCGAATATATATGATCATGTTACTGAGTATAATGCAATGTGTTTGTCAGGTTAAAAATATACAAATTGGTTGTACTAAATCTAATAATATAATATTTCCCGTTTTAAATTGGAAACGTTGTGTACGGGCGCCTCTGTTTCGCTTTCAAGCATGAATCGTTAAATTTGTAATAAATACATTTGTTCAAAAATTAACAGAGGACAACATGCTGGCATTGTTAAAACCGTATTCGTGTAGCATGTAAATGTGGAGAAAAGGTATGTAGTAGGTGTTTTTCAAGACATTTAGTTGATACTGTCAGCATCATGTTGGAGTGAAAAATTTATTTTTGGCACGTTACCATCTATGTGTGTATAATATAATACAAGTATTCACTGGAAGTTTTCTTTGTGATTCGAGGGGCTCAACCCTAAGTGTTAAAGAAGTAGATATAGAGCTTACAGAACAGTAAACTTCCGAAACTTTTTTTTGGAATTTGGGAGTGAAATTTTAATATTGTTATGAGTTAAGTGTACTTCAAAATAATAAAGTAAAATATTAATAAATTTTACGTTCCTTCTTATCATCCAAGTTTATTGAATTTTAGGTCTTTTAATACTTCCCACAATAGCAACTACTTATCTAAAATGATGATCTATAGTTTTACATAGCTATATCCTATATTTTAATTGAATTCGCTTTAACTACTCTTAACATTGAGATAAGTCAAAATTTATATCATTTTCAAAATTTTATTGTTTACAAAATTCAAAATATGCTTTAAAGTTACTAAAATAGTCGTGCTCATTTTCCGGAGGTTCAAACTTATTTTCAGCCTCTGAATAAAAAAGAAAAAGAGCACATGTAATAATACTTTGATCAGTTATTCTTTCATTGGGATTTAGTTTTTGTAAATATGAAAATTTTTAGTTTAACACTCATTAAGTGATATCTTCTAGAAATCATATTTAAATATTGTGTATACCAGAAATATATGCTAAGTTATCTTTATGCTTCTAATTACTGATTAGTACAACATTAAATTACATTTTGAAACACTTGAAATATAGTCAATAGTTACTCGAAGTTCACTAAAACTATTATCAAAGTTATTATTATAATCTACTTAACTTACTGTGAAAATATTCATGATATCATCTATAAACAATATATTTCTTAAAATTAATTTAAAAATGCAGTCAAATGGTTTCAAGCTGTCAATATGTATATTATGTTAACTAATATTAAAGAATCACTATAGCATTATTAATTGTAGATTTAACAGCTGTAAGCTTATTAATTACATTTCAGTATAATTAAATTCGAGATAATACTAGCTTGACAGCATTGTTTTATTTACTGCACCAGAAAATGTTATTATTCGTATTCAACAATCTCCGGATAATGTAACTTGTAGAACTCTTTTAATGCGGCTCTATATTCACTTTTAATGAGCGTAGTAAATATCATAACATTATTTTTGCAATAAACGATACATATTGTATAATTGAGTAATACATCTGTGTTGTATTTAATATTGCGTTGTTCAGCTCTTTGATACATTAATATTTTGATATTATACTAAAACGAAAACCATTCGAGATGAAGTGAAACTCATAAATATTCTATCATTTATTTTTCTAATGACAGTATTTATAACAAGAATAACGCTTATAATTTTGATTAAGTTCTGTAATAGCCGAACTAAAATGTAACGAAAATGTTGATTGTGCTACAAAGTATTATTAAAGCAGAATAATAGGGCATTGACAAAAAAATAAGATTTTAATGTCTTACTCGGTAAGATCGGTTTCGATTTGACGTTCAATTTTAATGTCTTGGTCTCTTAAAAATTCAAGAGTTTTCATGCTAAAGTGTTTTCTTTTAATTGGAGTTTAGAGAGTTAGTTTGGGTTAGGTTTATAGAGTTTGAGATTTTCTCACTGCTTCGCTTTTGCTGGTATTTTGGTTCTTTGGTTATACAGGAAGACTAGTGTTGTTGCAATTGAAATTGTTCACAACAACTTGTTTTTGAATATTGATAGCTCCTTGGTTCGTCTAGGTGTTATCTGTATTCTTGGTGACCTAAGATGGTTCTTAGGTTTTACACTAGTATTTTGAGTTCCAGCGTTTGAGTTTGTTGTCTCATTGACTGGAATACTACTAAATTCCTCTGTTTGATCAATTTCCTATATGTTTAGTTCTGTTGGTTGATCTTGTGCTTTTCTAGTCTTTTTCCTGAAAACATAGTCTGTTTGTCTATAGTTGGACATTAGGATTCCAACTTACTGGTGACGTGCGAGAGCCTATGTTTTGCTTTCGAAAGTCTCAATGAAGTCTCGAGGAAGTGAGATATATTTGTTATTTTTCTCACTCGCTGTTCCATGTCTCGATGAGTTTCTCTTCTGATCCATCTTTATTTACAGAATAATAGAAAATAAATAGATTCATTCATTTTGTTAGTAAAATAATATTTTAGTCAAAGGGTTTTAAACATAAATTATAACAAACTGAAAATAACTGAAAATAACTGAAAGTAATAAAAAAGATTCATTCATTTATTAACCTAGATAATAGTATTAAATTTATGCTTAAGTAATAATAAAAAAATTCATTCATTGTTAAGATTCTTCTTAAACACTCAAAATACAGCTGTTGATTCTGGACAAGGTCACGTTTCCAAACAGGTCCCGTAAACTGTTTGTGGTGTTGGTTGTTTGGTTCAAAGTTTACGGAACGTCAAAGGACGAACTCGAGTATGACGAACTAGTATTAATAACTTGTTTATTTCCTTCAATTTATTAATCCCCGTACAAACTGAATACGAATTCACTTAGAATCTGCTAGCTCTTTTCCAAGCTGGTTTCCTATTTGTACACAAATAAAGGGTGCTTTAAACAAGATTCCAGCGAAATCCGCAGATCTTGAATTCTTTATGTCATTTATCCAATAATATTCTGAGCGAATAACCCAAAAGTCTATTTAATTTATTGAGCCTATCTCGAACTTGGAGTCATAGGATATCCTAAAGGTTATCCTGTATAAATTTCATGGAGCATGTTCCCGAGGCAATAAATGTCGAACTTCTCCGGGATCACGTTGCAGGAGTACACGTCGTGCTTGGGGGCGTATGCGCTGGTGTTGAGCACCGAGTCCACCTCCGCCTCCGTGACGGACTGGCCGAAGTCGATGAGCACGGGCTTCCCGTCCTGGACCATGATGTTGGAGGGCTTCAGGTCCATGTGGTACACGCCTTTGTCGTGGACCTGCTTCACGAGCACGAGCAGCTCTCTGAAGAAGTCCAGCTTCTGGGGCAGGGACAGCTGGCGCACGTGGTCGTTGTACTGGGTGGCGTAGTAGCGGCCGGTTAATACGTGCGAGTCCTTCGAGAAGATGCCCGGGTACTCTGCCTCCAGCTGCTCCAAGGCGGAGTCTTGTATCTCCAGCTTCTGGAGGCTGTAGAGCTTCTGCACGCCATCGATGTCTTCTAGCTTCCCGGCGAGGTCGCCTGCCCTAATTTTCATTGATAACTTATTGAAAATGTATCATTATTTCAATTTAAAATTTAAATATTGAAGTTCTGATGCAAAAGATATGACCAATATATTAAAAGTTTGATAAATAATGATAATTTAAATAGTCACTCCATAAAAGTTCCACATGAATATTCGTGTATTGATACGTTACTACCATAACAGAAATATCTTATGGTATCATATTCGTTTATATCCTACGTACAACATTTATTTTAAGACTAACAAATTCCAGTTTTACCATTACCTGGTGGTTACTTACATATACACTATTTAGTTATATAATTTTCAAACTAACCAAAGACACTACATTTGCCTTATATATGTTGGCAAACATTTTGGGAATACGTCGAACCTGGGTTTATTGTAGAACATATAAATTATCCAACAGTCGTATATTCTTAAATAGATGATAATTTATTTTATAGTTATGATAGACCCTATTGTAGTGCATTAATGTTACTGTTTTGAATATTATTTACAGTAGTTTACAGTTATAAATTACTATTTGTTGTTTATTATTACACAATAATATTTTATATTATTTACTCATGATTTGAGTAGTTACTTTAAGCTATTTAATTCAATTGACTAAATTTACTATTTAGAAAACTGTTAACAGAATCAATTTAATATGATAATGTATAATTAACATCTATTATGTTTTTGTTTAGAATAGAAATATTTTATTGTATTTAAGTTTATATATTTAATATAGATTAATTAATTAAATCTAATTGTTTATTTAAACTAATATTAACATTACTTATTGTATTTTACAATATAGATGCATTTTAAATCTGATACTTTTAAACAATACTTATATTGTCTGATAATTATTTATCTATTTAAATTAAGTTATTTTATATAATAGTGTTTAGATTCAAAATATCATTTGCTTAATTATTAAAGCTCACGAGAATTTCTACACAAATACTAATGTTTAAAATGAACCCGTCTTTACAAATACATTACGAACCATTAAAAATAAACGGATCAATACATTAAATTGAATAATTTATAGTTTCTCCATTTAATAATTCAATTAAACAAAGCCCATAAACAGGATAACTACTTTAACAAATTGCAACACATGATAATATCGGTTCTTCGGATAGTACTAATTTATAGTTGTTGTTATCTAAATTTGAACAAATATGTAAATCCGAAAGATGTAATTGTATATTATTTGGAATAACTATAGACACTATATTCTATGTTTACAATGATTGCTAAAAATTATATCCAATTATCTTTGATTAAAGTATCGTAAATGAAACAGATTTTGTAATATTGTATATCATTCCGCTTGACTTTTGACTATTAAAACGATATTAAAATTATGAATTATTTATTGATATAGTATTGCGAGATTATTACATTAACGAAGTCAAGCAGTTACCGTTTGCTATAAAAATTAATTTTGAGTTTTAAATACTTACATCACATTAAATACAAATCAGTGATCCAAGTACAATTTCAAATTGAATTGAAATATTTACTACGGTGTTATAAATATGTTAATCGACTTAATTAATACCAAATACTGCAAAAGTTTATAAGTAGGCTAGTTCTAGTATGATATCAGACTATATGATAGCATCATTATAAATAAATATATTACTGTGTTGGGCTAGCGATAGCTAACTATTTATTTTTGCATTATCAACATATTTTGTTTTTAAACAATATTAATATTATTAATTGTCAACTTATAAATGTTAATTACAAACATTTTGAGACACTTTATTTAATTGTTTATATAACATTATAGAACACAACATTATTAATTATAACAACAGAAATACAGAGTATATGAGATTGTATCGAGATTAGAAAGCAAATTGTAATCAATTTAATGAAATTGTCATACCTTAATGTTATTAAATTACCATAATATAGTTAAATTTAACTATGAAATATAAAAATCAGTTTATTTTCTATAATACTTCAAACCGTATTACATAATAGTAGCATTGACTCATATGGAAATGAAAATAATTTAAAGATTAATTAAATTACTGATATTTTTGTAATATTGTGAAATATTTTATTAATTGAATAGTGAAACTGAGTGACTCATTTTTTGAATAGAAGTAGAGCAAGCATGAAAGTAAGTAATAAATTGAATGAATATTAATATATTAACTATTATATATTATGGCGCATATACTTTCGAATATCCACAATTTGAGATCATATATATAAATATCTAAATTTGAGCATAATTAAGAATTTACTGTTGAAATTCATTTATCAGTTTACATTAATCAACTTAATTGGAAAGGTCACAGTTGAATAATGGATGCTAAATACAATGTTCAAGTGCAAGTCTGAGAGCTTGGGTTCTAGATGTCATCAATCCAACCAGATCCATAGTAAGAATTCCAGTAGACTGAATCATTTTCTACTTGGACCTTGGCGATAGAGGGTATCCTAAAGGTTATCAAGTTCAAATTTAACCAACTGTAGATCTATTCTAACGTATTTTTGGCACGTTACCATCTATGTGTGTATAATATAATACAAGTATTCACTGGAAGTTTTCTTTGTGATTCGAGGGGCTCAACCCTAAGTGTTAAAGAAGTAGATATAGAGCTTACAGAGTAAATCCAGCGGTTTCCTTAACTAACATATTTGGGAATCCTAAACAGCCTACTATTAAATTACGGAAGCTCTAGCAGTTTAAACTTGTGGCTTCAATGATAACATTGAAGGCACCCTAAACGACTAAAGTGTCAAAAATTCCCAAAATGTTCCAAGTTTGAAATATTTAAATGCCAAAAATGTGTTCAAACTATTCTTCTAAAAATTACTAATTTGTTACTTGAGCCTTCAAATAGATAATTAAAATAAAATACTGAAGTTCAGGGTACGAAAAATAAGTCTCGAATTTCAGAGTATTTATATACTTTTGTAAACTTCATTGAATGACTTTAGTGAGCAGAGTCGGAAGGAATGGGTCATAGTATCAAGTATTCCTGAACTATATGTTACATTCGCTGAAGCGAATGGAATTCTGAGTTTGATCGTCATGAAGGCCAAGTAGTCTTCGAGTAACAGTAACTTATTAAACCTAAGAAGGAGGAAGAGTTCAACGATAATCAGTGAGCTTTGTATTATAAAGACTCCAACAAATATTATTTATGAACACACTAAATTACTCACACACCAATTATTAGTCCGGGGTCATCGATTAAACGATGTGCCATATAAAGAACAGTGTGGCAGATTGGTTATCGAGTAAATTTTCGATAAGTGCCATGCCTTTTTCTGAACAAGTTGTAATATAATCAGTTCTTCATTACAATCTTATCTAATAGTTAAATAAGCAAACGTGACAACAGTGATTTCGCTGTTATTAAAAATATAAATTGGTTGGTAATTTGCCCAATAATAATTATAACCAATATATTCAACAGATATAAAACTGAAGATGCTCTTGTACTAAATCTAATAATCATCAACCGAATATATATGATCATGTTACTGAGTATAATGCAATGTGTTTGTCAGGTTAAAAATATACAAATTGGTTGTACTAAATCTAATAATATAATATTTCCCGTTTTAAATTGGAAACGTTGTGTACGGGCGCCTAAAATTGAGAACTTAGAGAAGCAATGCAAGAACAAGTCAAAATAAACTACAAAAGATCACAAGGATTCGAGTTATTCACACCACTATAAACTCACAGATGAGGAAGTTTTGAATATTAAACATTAATTAATATTTTTTAACTTACCAAAAATATAGCTGAAGTCCCGTTGTTCACACAGTATATTACAAAGTGAACTTACATAATTCTATTCTGCAGCGGTCTTGATTGAGTTCTTATTGTGGTTTAATTAATCAAAGTTAATTATCATAATAAAAAATTGTCAAGTTCGGACGAGTTCTTCATTAGAAAATTGAACTGATTTATCAAATGAATACAGAGTTAGTAAGTAGTTTTCCATGAATTTTTGAGCACCAGATTTTTTCTGATTTTGGGCTGTTTGACCTAAAATCGTCATTTTTTGCTATCTATAATTCGAGCAAGAAACTGAGTTGAAATAAACTGTACGGTGGAAGTTACCATAGTATATTGTAATATATACTTACAAATTAATTTCACTCCAAATGAACTCCAAAATACATTCTATTTGATATTGAAACCCACAGTACCCTTCCTAATAAAAAGTAGTAAACCATATTATCATTTGCCTCATATATGTTGGCAAACATTTTGGGAATACGTCGAACCTGGGTTTATTGTAGAACATATAAATTATCCAACAGTCGTATATTCTTAAATAGATGATAATTTATTTTATAGTTATGATAGACCCTATTGTAGTGCATTAATGTTACTGTTTTGAATATTATTTACAGTAGTTTACAGTTATAAATTACTATTTGTTGTTTATTATTACACAATAATATTTTATATTATTTACTCATGATTTGAGTAGTTACTTTAAGCTATTTAATTCAATTGACTAAATTTACTATTTAGAAAACTGTTAACAGAATCAATTTAATATGATAATGTATAATTAACATCTATTATGTTTTTGTTTAGAATAGAAATATTTTATTGTATTTAAGTTTATATATTTAATATAGATTAATTAATTAAATCTAATTGTTTATTTAAACTAATATTAACATTACTTATTGTATTTTACAATATAGATGCATTTTAAATCTGATACTTTTAAACAATACTTATATTGTCTGATAATTATTTATCTATTTAAATTAAGTTATTTTATATAATAGTGTTTAGATTCAAAATATCATTTGCTTAATTATTAAAGCTCACGAGAATTTCTACACAAATACTAATGTTTAAAATGAACCCGTCTTTACAAATACATTACGAACCATTAAAAATAAACGGATCAATACATTAAATTGAATAATTTATAGTTTCTCCATTTAATAATTCAATTAAACAAAGCCCATAAACAGGATAACTACTTTAACAAATTGCAACACATGATAATATCGGTTCTTCGGATAGTACTAATTTATAGTTGTTGTTATCTAAATTTGAACAAATATGTAAATCCGAAAGATGTAATTGTATATTATTTGGAATAACTATAGACACTATATTCTATGTTTACAATGATTGCTAAAAATTATATCCAATTATCTTTGATTAAAGTATCGTAAATGAAACAGATTTTGTAATATTGTATATCATTCCGCTTGACTTTTGACTATTAAAACGATATTAAAATTATGAATTATTTATTGATATAGTATTGCGAGATTATTACATTAACGAAGTCAAGCAGTTACCGTTTGCTATAAAAATTAATTTTGAGTTTTAAATACTTACATCACATTAAATACAAATCAGTGATCCAAGTACAATTTCAAATTGAATTGAAATATTTACTACGGTGTTATAAATATGTTAATCGACTTAATTAATACCAAATACTGCAAAAGTTTATAAGTAGGCTAGTTCTAGTATGATATCAGACTATATGATAGCATCATTATAAATAAATATATTACTGTGTTGGGCTAGCGATAGCTAACTATTTATTTTTGCATTATCAACATATTTTGTTTTTAAACAATATTAATATTATTAATTGTCAACTTATAAATGTTAATTACAAACATTTTGAGACACTTTATTTAATTGTTTATATAACATTATAGAACACAACATTATTAATTATAACAACAGAAATACAGAGTATATGAGATTGTATCGAGATTAGAAAGCAAATTGTAATCAATTTAATGAAATTGTCATACCTTAATGTTATTAAATTACCATAATATAGTTAAATTTAACTATGAAATATAAAAATCAGTTTATTTTCTATAATACTTCAAACCGTATTACATAATAGTAGCATTGACTCATATGGAAATGAAAATAATTTAAAGATTAATTAAATTACTGATATTTTTGTAATATTGTGAAATATTTTATTAATTGAATAGTGAAACTGAGTGACTCATTTTTTGAATAGAAGTAGAGCAAGCATGAAAGTAAGTAATAAATTGAATGAATATTAATATATTAACTATTATATATTATGGCGCATATACTTTCGAATATCCACAATTTGAGATCATATATATAAATATCTAAATTTGAGCATAATTAAGAATTTACTGTTGAAATTCATTTATCAGTTTACATTAATCAACTTAATTGGAAAGGTCACAGTTGAATAATGGATGCTAAATACAATGTTCAAGTGCAAGTCTGAGAGCTTGGGTTCTAGATGTCATCAATCCAACCAGATCCATAGTAAGAATTCCAGTAGACTGAATCATTTTCTACTTGGACCTTGGCGATAGAGGGTATCCTAAAGGTTATCAAGTTCAAATTTAACCAACTGTAGATCTATTCTAACGTATTTTTGGCACGTTACCATCTATGTGTGTATAATATAATACAAGTATTCACTGGAAGTTTTCTTTGTGATTCGAGGGGCTCAACCCTAAGTGTTAAAGAAGTAGATATAGAGCTTACAGAGTAAATCCAGCGGTTTCCTTAACTAACATATTTGGGAATCCTAAACAGCCTACTATTAAATTACGGAAGCTCTAGCAGTTTAAACTTGTGGCTTCAATGATAACATTGAAGGCACCCTAAACGACTAAAGTGTCAAAAATTCCCAAAATGTTCCAAGTTTGAAATATTTAAATGCCAAAAATGTGTTCAAACTATTCTTCTAAAAATTACTAATTTGTTACTTGAGCCTTCAAATAGATAATTAAAATAAAATACTGAAGTTCAGGGTACGAAAAATAAGTCTCGAATTTCAGAGTATTTATATACTTTTGTAAACTTCATTGAATGACTTTAGTGAGCAGAGTCGGAAGGAATGGGTCATAGTATCAAGTATTCCTGAACTATATGTTACATTCGCTGAAGCGAATGGAATTCTGAGTTTGATCGTCATGAAGGCCAAGTAGTCTTCGAGTAACAGTAACTTATTAAACCTAAGAAGGAGGAAGAGTTCAACGATAATCAGTGAGCTTTGTATTATAAAGACTCCAACAAATATTATTTATGAACACACTAAATTACTCACACACCAATTATTAGTCCGGGGTCATCGATTAAACGATGTGCCATATAAAGAACAGTGTGGCAGATTGGTTATCGAGTAAATTTTCGATAAGTGCCATGCCTTTTTCTGAACAAGTTGTAATATAATCAGTTCTTCATTACAATCTTATCTAATAGTTAAATAAGCAAACGTGACAACAGTGATTTCGCTGTTATTAAAAATACAAATTGGTTGGTAATTTGCCCAATAATAATTATAACCAATATATTCAACAGATATAAAACTGAAGATGCTCTTGTACTAAATCTAATAATCATCAACCGAATATATATGATCATGTTACTGAGTATAATGCAATGTGTTTGTCAGGTTAAAAATATACAAATTGGTTGTACTAAATCTAATAATATAATATTTCCCGTTTTAAATTGGAAACGTTGTGTACGGGCGCCTCTGTTTCGCTTTCAAGCATGAATCGTTAAATTTGTAATAAATACATTTGTTCAAAAATTAACAGAGGACAACATGCTGGCATTGTTAAAACAGTATTCGTGTAGCATGTAAATGTGGAGAAAAGGTATGTAGTAGGTGTTTTTCAAGACATTTAGTTGATACTGTCAGCATCATGTTGGAGTGAAAAATTTATTTTTGGCACGTTACCATCTATGTGTGTATAATATAATACAAGTATTCACTGGAAGTTTTCTTTGTGATTCGAGGGGCTCAACCCTAAGTGTTAAAGAAGTAGATATAGAGCTTACAGAACAGTAAACTTCCGAAACTTTTTTTTGGAATTTGGGAGTGAAATTTTAATATTGTTATGAGTTAAGTGTACTTCAAAATAATAAAGTAAAATATTAATAAATTTTACGTTCCTTCTTATCATCCAAGTTTATTGAATTTTAGGTCTTTTAATACTTCCCACAATAGCAACTACTTATCTAAAATGATGATCTATAGTTTTACATAGCTATATCCTATATTTTAATTGAATTCGCTTTAACTACTCTTAACATTGAGATAAGTCAAAATTTATATCATTTTCAAAATTTTATTGTTTACAAAATTCAAAATATGCTTTAAAGTTACTAAAATAGTCGTGCTCATTTTCCGGAGGTTCAAACTTATTTTCAGCCTCTGAATAAAAAAGAAAAAGAGCACATGTAATAATACTTTGATCAGTTATTCTTTCATTGGGATTTAGTTTTTGTAAATATGAAAATATTTAGTTTAACACTCATTAAGTGATATCTTCTAGAAATCATATTTAAATATTGTGTATACCAGAAATATATGCTAAGTTATCTTTATGCTTCTAATTACTGATTAGTACAACATTAAATTACATTTTGAAACACTTGAAATATAGTCAATAGTTACTCGAAGTTCACTAAAACTATTATCAAAGTTATTATTATAATCTACTTAACTTACTGTGAAAATATTCATGATATCATCTATAAACAATATATTTCTTAAAATTAATTTAAAAATGCAGTCAAATGGTTTCAAGCTGTCAATATGTATATTATGTTAACTAATATTAAAGAATCACTATAGCATTATTAATTGTAGATTTAACAGCTGTAAGCTTATTAATTACATTTCAGTATAATTAAATTCGAGATAATACTAGCTTGACAGCATTGTTTTATTTACTGCACCAGAAAATGTTATTATTCGTATTCAACAATCTCCGGATAATGTAACTTGTAGAACTCTTTTAATGCGGCTCTATATTCACTTTTAATGAGCGTAGTAAATATCATAACATTATTTTTGCAATAAACGATACATATTGTATAATTGAGTAATACATCTGTGTTGTATTTAATATTGCGTTGTTCAGCTCTTTGATACATTAATATTTTGATATTATACTAAAACGAAAACCATTCGAGATGAAGTAAAACTCATAAATATTCTATCATTTATTTTTCTAATGACAGTATTTATAACAAGAATAACGCTTATAATTTTGATTAAGTTCTGTAATAGCCGAACTAAAATGTAACGAAAATGTTGATTGTGCTACAAAGTATTATTAAAGCAGAATAATAGGGCATTGACAAAAAAATAAGATTTTAATGTCTTACTCGGTAAGATCGGTTTCGATTTGACGTTCAATTTTAATGTCTTGGTCTCTTAAAAATTCAAGAGTTTTCATGCTAAAGTGTTTTCTTTTAATTGGAGTTTAGAGAGTTAGTTTGGGTTAGGTTTATAGAGTTTGAGATTTTCTCACTGCTTCGCTTTTGCTGGTATTTTGGTTCTTTGGTTATACAGGAAGACTAGTGTTGTTGCAATTGAAATTGTTCACAACAACTTGTTTTTGAATATTGATAGCTCCTTGGTTCGTCTAGGTGTTATCTGTATTCTTGGTGACCTAAGATGGTTCTTAGGTTTTACACTAGTATTTTGAGTTCCAGCGTTTGAGTTTGTTGTCTCATTGACTGGAATACTACTAAATTCCTCTGTTTGATCAATTTCCTATATGTTTAGTTCTGTTGGTTGATCTTGTGCTTTTCTAGTCTTTTTCCTGAAAACATAGTCTGTTTGTCTATAGTTGGACATTAGGATTCCAACTTACTGGTGACGTGCGAGAGCCTATGTTTTGCTTTCGAAAGTCTCAATGAAGTCTCGAGGAAGTGAGATATATTTGTTATTTTTCTCACTCGCTGTTCCATGTCTCGATGAGTTTCTCTTCTGATCCATCTTTATTTACAGAATAATAGAAAATAAATAGATTCATTCATTTTGTTAGTAAAATAATATTTTAGTCAAAGGGTTTTAAACATAAATTATAACAAACTGAAAATAACTGAAAATAACTGAAAGTAATAAAAAAGATTCATTCATTTATTAACCTAGATAATAGTATTAAATTTATGCTTAAGTAATAATAAAAAGATTCATTCATTGTTAAGATTCTTCTTAAACACTCAAAATACAGCTGTTGATTCTGGACAAGGTCACGTTTCCAAACAGGTCCCGTAAACTGTTTGTGGTGTTGGTTGTTTGGTTCAAAGTTTACGGAACGTCAAAGGACGAACTCGAGTATGACGAACTAGTATTAATAACTTGTTTATTTCCTTCAATTTATTAATCCCCGTACAAACTGAATACGAATTCGCTTAGAATCTGCTAGCTCTTTTCCAAGCTGGTTTCCTATTTGTACACAAATAAAGGGTGCTTTAAACAAGATTCCAGCGAAATCCGCAGATCTTGAATTCTTTATGTCATTTATCCAATAATATTCTGAGCGAATAACCCAAAAGTCTATTTAATTTATTGAGCCTATCTCGAACTTGGAGTCATAGGATATCCTAAAGGTTATCCTGTATAAATTTCATGGAGCATGTTCCCGAGGCAATAAATGTCGAACTTCTCCGGGATCACGTTGCAGGAGTACACGTCGTGCTTGGGGGCGTATGCGCTGGTGTTGAGCACCGAGTCCACCTCCGCCTCCGTGACGGACTGGCCGAAGTCGATGAGCACGGGCTTCCCGTCCTGGACCATGATGTTGGAGGGCTTCAGGTCCATGTGGTACACGCCTTTGTCGTGGACCTGCTTCACGAGCACGAGCAGCTCTCTGAAGAAGTCCAGCTTCTGGGGCAGGGACAGCTGGCGCACGTGGTCGTTGTACTGGGTGGCGTAGTAGCGGCCGGTTAATACGTGCGAGTCCTTCGAGAAGATGCCCGGGTACTCTGCCTCCAGCTGCTCCAAGGCGGAGTCTTATATTTCCAGCTTCTGGAGGCCGTAGAGCTTCTGCACGCCATCGATGTCTTCTAGCTTCCTGGCGAGGTCGAACCTTGTCTGGAGCTCTTGGATACTATTTGAAACGATCAAGACCACTTTCTCGCTCTCGCTGTTGACGGCCGTGAAGCAGGTTATGAACGAACCTTGCTCTAAGAATTTTACATTTATATAGTTTGTTATCATTATTTTTTTAGTTGTGTATTCTAGATTCATATTTTAATTTTGAAGTGTAAGTGGATATCTTATTCAAATGTAACTAAATTGTATATATTGTTTTGTATTTAATCTAAATCAATTCAAACAAAATTATAAAAACAACTTAAATTTTAATTGCTTATAAACGCAAATATGAGCTATAATAATGATACACTACTATAATTTATTATGAATCATTGAATATGATAACATATCTTATAATATATCGACTCACTCTTTTGGTGCATCTCAAAAACATCCACTCAATAATCGATTACTTCAATCACAGGAACATTTAAAAATGATATTTTCTTTTTAATGCGTTCTTTACTTCTGTAACTATGTACATAAAGGACTCTATATTTTAGTGTTATAATTTTTTTTTAGTCTAATAATTATCTATGTATAACTCATATTCAACTAATTGATACATAAATTATCAACTATAACTCAGTTAACCTTATCAAAAGAAAATTTCACACCGTAAATTTAGTCTATACTGGTCCCTTTTTCTCTGATCATCACATTTCCTTTCCTTTCTAGCCAACGATCAATAAGAAAACAACAGACATATTACAATATATAACATTACTATTAATTGGTTAACACTACTTGGAAGATGAGCGAGTGAGTTTAGTTTAATTAAATAACATAACTCTTAATAGCAATTAAGAAGGTTTAATAAATACTCAGTAAAATGAGAATTACCATTAAACTGAAGCAAAAAAGAAATTTTATCTATGATTCAGCTAAAAACCTATACGCCTTTGTTGTCCTATATTTTAACATCAAAATAATTAGTAGCTGCAACTTATAAAGATTTTAAGACTATTTATTATACGGTATCATTTTCACTCCAATAATTATGAGTGTAGATACTCAATTAATTGGATAGTACATATCCAACGGAAAACTGCAAAATTTTCAATTTGTAGAGCAAGGGTCCTTCGTAACCTGCTTCACGGCCGTCAACAGCGAGAGCGAGAAAGTGGTCTTGATCGTTTCAAATAGTATCCAAGAGCTCCAGACAAGGTTCGACCTCGCCAGGAAGCTAGAAGACATCGATGGCGTGCAGAAGCTCTACAGCCTCCAGAAGCTGGAGATACAAGACTCCGCCTTGGAGCAGCTGGAGGCAGAGTACCCGGGCATCTTCTCGAAGGACTCGCACGTATTAACCGGCCGCTACTACGCCACCCAGTACAACGACCACGTGCGCCAGCTGTCCCTGCCCCAGAAGCTGGACTTCTTCAGAGAGCTGCTCGTGCTCGTGAAGCAGGTCCACGACAAAGGCGTGTACCACATGGACCTGAAGCCCTCCAACATCATGGTCCAGGACGGGAAGCCCGTGCTCATCGACTTCGGCCAGTCCGTCACGGAGGCGGAGGTGGACTCGGTGCTCAACACCAGCGCATACGCCCCCAAGCACGACGTGTACTCCTGCAACGTGATCCCGGAGAAGTTCGACATTTATTGCCTCGGGAACATGCTCCACGAAATTTACACTGGTTAGCCACTTCAAAATCCTCTCACGCCAGGTTCAAAGCAATTTATTCAAACACAATAACAATTAGGCTTCACCGCCTTCAATATGATTGCAATGATGACCAAGCGTGAGCAAATCATGCGTTCTCCACTGTAAATAATATTATCTGACCTGAATGACGAGTTTGAAAACTCTAAACTGGGCCAGGAATCGAACTTTGTTGAGACGAATTGCGGTTCGTACGAGAATTTACCCGTTAACAGTTCACCTCTGAGGTAAACGGTTTACTTCCTTTTTGACACCGACGAGGAGGACTCAGTTCAATTCTGCTACTAAAACTGGGCGAGAAAGTCAACCAAGGACGTTATATTTTGCGATGACGGTGAGGTATTATTCAGCTGTGTTAACAGCTGCGAGATAAGCCTAGACGAAAACTTTTGAATTATTAACACTACACTATACTGTATATAACTTATGAAAAAAAAATGGCAAGACGAGAAGTTGAATTTATGATCAAGTGAAATTAATTATTTAACTATTTTATAAGCCAATAAAACACTTTTAATGATATTAGATTGGTAAATGTCCAAAGTTTTTGAAGTTTACCATTTTAAAGTGAAATATTAATTAAAATGCCACAAATGTATGCAAAACCTATAATAGGCGTTCAATAATTAAAATAGATTATATCTAAGAAAATTTTTGTTATTTAGAATCAATTCTTAAATTTCTAACCTATAACTTGTTATAATTGTTATAATTAGAATAATGACATCCTATTTCTCAGAAATATTTTCTAAGTTTGAAGATTTACAAAATATAAGAGTAGGTCTAGGACTCATCTACTAGAATGGAATGGCGACAGCAAGTAATGTCTCACTCCATATATATGGATTTAATAAATTGCACAACGGTACCAGAACTTTCAGTGATATTATATTCAAGTAGTGATAAATATGGTTTGACTACTAAATTAGTGTATGCTATTCACGGAATTCCAAATTAATTTGATATAACACATGCCGGAATAATTATTCATGCATCTGCTAACGAATTAGTTTAAATGGCCAACAGTGGTCTATTTCCTAATTTACAATAGTAACATATCACATATTTTAAAACTTAATTAATTTATTAAGATAATATAATAAGACCTTATATATTACAATCAGACATGCCTATTGTGTTTTTACGACCACTTGATACGGAAATTAAAATATTTGAAGGACCAATGTGGATTAGGACACCAAAAATTAACTAGATAAGTTATTAACAATTTGAATGGAAAGACTAGATTGGTAAACTGTACGAAAAGAATTGGTTAAACATGATTTGGTCTATATACAAAATAAAGTACAGAAATAATTAGAATTTTACGTTTTGTTCAAAATTAGTGGCTTTGATATGTGTACGCTCAGGTCTAATCAAAACTGATTGGACTTCTATATCTCCAGAGAGACTAAGTAGTACTGATGACTCAAATGATGTACTAATATGTTCACATAACAAGGTGAAATAATTAAAAGTTATTTAGTTATCACCAGATACACCTTGTAATAGTTTATAATGTTCTACAATTTAAAATATTAACCAGTCCTATTCTAATGAAGATCATGTTGTTGAAATATAAGATAAGATGCTAAAGTGAGACTAATTCATTCGTTTGTGGAGTGATATTTAAAATTGTATGTGCAGAAAAGTATTTTGTGTTATAACCTATTATATTTTCACTTTCTTAATTGTTTATATACGCTTAACTATGTATTACTGTGCTTAATATACGTTTAAATTACTTTTAATTCTAATATAGTATGTGATTGAAGTGTTATTGTGTAAATTATGATTTAAATTGATTTTATCATCCAAATTGAGTAAAATAAAAATTTATGATAAGTATTTAAAAATATTATCACGTATTCTCACTATTCAGAAATATCTATTATCGACGAGTGAGTCCTCTTCCTCGCTTTTGTTCCTCTTATTCTTCTTTTGAATGCTGATCAGGATATTAATTTATACCATATTGATTACAAGTGTGGATACGAAATCCGGGATGAAGTACTCGAGTGCTCCAAACAGATTCTATTCAAGGTATTCATAAGTTACGTCCTGCCAAATAAGAGCAACGAATCTGCTCGTGGTCAACGCCAAAAACGTAACCGACACGCACAGGAAGCTCATAACAGATCTCGAGAAGCACTTGTAATAGTTCCTGAGCTTTGAGAATATAATCGCGCCCACAACAACGAAAATAATACCTAGGGCTACGTTCAGCGCAGCCACGAACTTACAGAAGACAGTGTAGTAGGACGTGTTCGTTTACTGCTCGTTCCCGTTCAAACAACGGAGGATGATAACGGTCAGAGCCGTTATGAACACACCAAGGTCGGTTATTGGGAAGACAATCTTAACTATCTTCTCTCCCTTCATGTTATTCAGAAGCAAGATTATGCTGAGCCAAGACTACACGTAAAAACTCTGCTAAATGTACATAGAAGTTAAAGAAATGGCGTTCAGAACTTATTACGTTTACACCGGCTCATTAGCGTAGTAATAATAACGCGCGAAGTAATACCAGGCAGAACGGGAAACCAAAGCCAGGAAAGAAACAATGAAAATCTTGTAATGCACACGAATCGCCTGATTCTATTTTCCACGCGCAATGAAAAAGCCAAGCAAGACTAATTACACTAAAGACACGATAAACTCAATAATCGCAAACGAAATCAACATAGTACTGTCATACCTTGACTTTTTATAACACGAAGTAAATATACTACAAATAAGATGAGAACACTTACCAGATTTAATGCACTTCTCATATTTAGTAGCTTGCATATGTGGAGTGTTAAATATAGTAATATGGGACACTTTAATAGTAACATGTGAAAGAATGCATTATTTTTTGTATATTACTTCTAATAATTCTACAAAAAAGATCTTAAATATAATAACATGACTCACTCAACAGCAACAATCCAACAATACATCTAAACGCAATATATAAATATATACTAGTTATTTTACCATATCCAAGTAAAAATAATATATATTTTAATAATTCTTGTGGTTAGTGATTCTCCAGTTAATTAAAATGGTTTTCATCTTTTTTCCAATCTAAGTGATTCTGCTCCCTCATTTATGTAACAGCTTTAATGTATTTACTATATGTGATTTAACATCTTTTTAAATATTAAGTAACTATTTTACTTTATTTTATGGTATGAAATGTACACATATATACATAATATTAATAATATTACGTATGTGTGTAGTGGTTTAATTAGTATTTTACTATGGTTTTAAAAGACATTTAAGATCTTTTTTGTAGAATGTATGTTTTTACATTAATTGTACATTTAAATCAGATTTTTCTTTATCTTATTGTATTTTTAATATTTTGATATTACTTTAAAATATTTTGAGACTTTTGTTTTTGGATAAGATTGCTCTTTTTAATAGCAAATTCATTTTAATTCATATTTCAGTATTATATATTTTCTTTTTGTCATTCATTTATTTTGATTATAATTTAATGTGTGTTTTCTTTTTTTTTATTTGTTATATTTGCATTATCCGTATTCATCGGATTATGTGTTGGTGAGTCATGTTATTTTTTCAGTCCTCGCTACACTCAGAAGAATTATCTCTTCTGAGTGGATCGAGTTGTTCGGGATCAATGTGGATGTTAATGATGTCCTCAATATTGCGTACTTCATCAGAAATTTCATCAGTGTTTAAATTATCTTAGCAAGTATCCTTGCTAGAGACTGCTGAAATATCTTCTTTTTCGGCGTGTTGTGCTTCTCCAGGTTTCTTCTTCTTCGGTTTTGCTTTTCTAAAGACAGGTTGCTTAAATGTCTTTTAAAACCATAGTAAAAAACTAATTAAACCACTACACACATACGTAATATTATTAATATTATGTATATATGTTTACATCTCATACCATAAAATAAAGTAAAATAGTTACTTGATATTAAAAAAGATGTTAAATCACACATAGTAAATACTAAAGCTGTTACATAAATGAGGAAGCAGAATCACTTAGATTGGAAAAAAGATGAAAACCATTTTAATTAACTGGAGAATCACTAACCACAAGAATTATTAAAATATATATTATTTTTACTTGGATATGGTAAAATAACTAGTATATATTTATATATTGCGTTTAGATGTATTGTTGGATTGTTGCTGTTGAGTGAGTCATGTTATTAATAATTTATATTTTATAACAAGCACACTACACATGAGTTCAATTCATAGATATCTCTACGAATATAATAAAATCACAGAAAAATTTAAATTGGAAATCAAATTTAGAGTTGTTCTAAGAGTTATTGTATACGTACATGTTGGTAATATCATTTAATATCTTATCAGTATCAGGTAACCTATAAATGAATATGTATATAATTTATTTCATTAATCAGCGTTGGAGTTATGACTGAATATGATTTCAATCTTCTTGTTTATAACCTGGACCTGCTCGTTTATTTTTAAATTGATACATTCTTTTTGGTGAGTCATTGAGTCTCTGAACTTTGAGACTCTGTTCTCAGCTTAGATTATTCTGATCTACTTCTGAGAGCTGTGAACAGAGAGTATTTTATTGTAGAACTTGAGCTCGTCTGTAGTCGGAACTTTTTAGCTGGAGAAGTTATATTATGAATAATTCTTGTGGAGCTTAAGTATATCTACATTAGTAATTTTGTTGTAGCTAAAAGTCAAAGCCTCTAATAATGTTAAATTCGATAAAGGAGAAACATCAATTATACATGCATCAAATGCAGAAATACTTTCTAGTTTATATAAGTGCTATAATGGATGCAAATCAATAACTTTTGTCTCATCCATGTATAATGTTTTTAGATTTTTCATATATTGTAGAGGCCATATGTCAGCCACATTTGTTTCATATATAGTTAATTCTGTTAGCTAAGTGCAGAATTTAAGAGGTACAATGTTTTAAAGCTGTTAATTCTCACCTAAACTTAAACTTTACAAACCTACAAAGTTAGAAAGCTATGATATTTCCAAAATATTATTATTTATTAGTACTAATACCTTCAAACCGAATTGTTGATGAGGAATAGTTCGTAGATCTGTGGTTTCTGTTTTAAACAAATTTAATCTCTCTAGTTTAGGAGAATGTTATAGTCCAGATTTATCTATTAATTTGTTATAACTGAGCGATAATTCCACTAAATTCGGCAAATCTACTGTGTAAGAAGTTAATATATTTTTAGATAAATCTAAGTGAGTTAAATTAAGAAGAGATTAAAGCGCTGAAATATCTTCGGTACAATTATTATTTAAATCGAGTTTCTTCAGGTTTTTGAGTTTGGAAATGCTAGAAATGTCAGATATTTTATTATTTTAGAGGTTTAGTTCAGTTAAGTTTGTGAGGAAAGAAATGAGACTTATATATTCTATCTCTATATAACAAAATGTAAATTCTTTAGTTTTCTTTACGAATTCTTAATTAAATGAAAGCAGATTCCTAGTTGAAGCATCTTACCAGACTTCTGGTTGAACATTCATTTCCAAATATTTCTTCATTTGCTGTAAATTACATATTTATAGTTTATTGGAAGAGCCAAAGTGTTTCAGCAGGTCTTCTTTACTTCTGATTACGTAATTTGGTTTCATTGATAACTAATTGGGTGCGGAGTGGTTTTGGTGCGCAATTGGTGCGCATTTTTGTGCACGTATTTGGTTTTTACACAATAATTTTAGTGCATATGCTATTTTGAGATATGAAAAATTGCTTTATTTTCATTTTTTAACATTTGCGCCTGATCATTCATGTTGACTTACAGTCCCGTACAGACTGAACTAGTATAAACGGATGTTAAGTGATGGATATATAAACCATAATATACTCATTCATTTCCAATTTTCTAACAAATTATTTGTAAAAGAGGTGTCATTATAAGAACTGTTAAAGTTCCAAATACTAAATCAAATACAGCTTCGTCAATAAGTTAATTATACTTATTGCATAATGTATAAGTTAATATTTAGCACGGTTATGCGTAGATGCTTACACTCATCTCAACTAAATCTTATCGTTTAACTTTAAAACCTTTGCAAAAACAAGTAAAAATCATTGGTAAAATACCGTGTCTTAACAATTAAAGCGTAATTATTCTTATAGATTTATATTTTGACTTATTAGAATATAAAGTTAGTCCATCCTTTTTAGTATTCTTTTTAATAATGTATTATTGATGAATTAACATGCCGCCTGAAAGCAGTCCAAATGGAGGTATTAGAGCTCCGCAAAAGTCACTTATCTTTTCGACAAACATTATTTTGGGGATATTAAATTTATGTAAAACATAATTTAGAGAGATTCCGATAAGTGTAGCTATTATTTGAGGGTGTTTGATAGTTTGTAGTAATTACTAGCCTATTATTTTAATTAGCTTGTTGTTTTGAAGTGAATATTCAAAGCAAATGTTGATTATTGGCAAGCAAATACCAAAGTCAACCATAATTTGCATGTACGCATACTTTGGAAGTATTTTAGAGAAGACACCAGAGAAAAACGGCACTGCTGTAATGTAGTTATTAATTTGGATTATTGATAAAAGAGCCGCGAACGTTTTCAGTTTTGTTTGAACTTTGAATATGAACAAAAATGGGATTAAAATCAGGGCTCCAGATAACTGAGACAAAAGTAAAGATGAAATTAGTTTTAAGTCGTCCAAAGTTAACGGCTCAGTTGCTAAAAAATAAAGAGTTCGCACTGGAATTGCAATATTCTAAGACATTGAAGTGATATATTGATAATGATCGCTACCAGTTAATTTTATGTAATTAAATCCCAGAATTATCATCACAATGGCGGGGAAAATCGAGTTTGCTACCTTAACATATTAGTTTACTACATTCATTGGAGTGAATGTTTATTGTAAAATTAATGAAAATATTTATGATGTAAATAATTATAGCATAAATTACTTGAAATGTACAAGTTATAAATGTTGACACCTAGATATTTACTTTATGTTCATGTAATATACTTTTAACAGAATACATATAAGTTTAACGTTGGTTGATTTTTAATTGTTATTATTCAATGATATTTTAACTTATCTGATCTCTTAAACAATCAATTCAATAAATAACAACAATTCACACGTACGCTTCTGAGCTCCCGTCAATCAAGTTCCGCTCTTCATCCGTTTTCATCTGCTTTCTGGTTGAGAAGTAGATCTGAAGCTGCATAAAATTAATTACGAAAGTTGAGAGGAAATCCGGAATGAAATACTCAAGGAGCCCAAATAAATTTTACTCCAAATATTCATTGGTTACGTCCTGCCAAATGAGCGCCACGAATCTCGAAACGGTGATGAAAATCAGAACAACTGAAGCCAAAGTGAACGTTTGAACCGTTTTAGAGCAGAATTAATAATATCCCTTCAACTTGAAGAGGATTAAACCGCCCACAATCGAGTAAATCGCCGTCAAAATCAAATTCGCAATGGCCACAATCTTGCAAAACACCTAGTAAAACTGCGTATCCGTATTCACGCACCTCAGAATGATCACCACCAAAGCGGTGAGCGAGATCACAAAATCTACAATCGGGAAGGTGTACTTAACGAAGTTCTCGCCCTTCATCTAATTCAACTTCAAGATTAACTGAAGCCAGGACTGCACGTAGAAACTCTGCTGCAAATAAATCAGCGTGAGCGATACGGCATTCAAGACCTGCTCGGTCTGCACCGGAACGTTGTCGTAGTAATAGTAGCGGGAGAACAAAGTCCAGAAAATCCTGCACATCAACGCGACAAACGAAACCGCGAAGATCTTCAAATTAGACGTTATCGTCTTGTTCTTCAGCTTCACCAGCGCGTACATAAAGAACAAAATCACGTTTAACACAGCTAAGATCACGAATATTATTCCAAAGGCGAACAATAAATCAGGGTCATAACGCGACTTTTTGTAACACGACGGAAAGATGCTGCAAATGAACTTGGAGCAGTCGGTTTTGAGACATTTATCTATTGTCATTGGAGTGAAACGTTGTATTTTTAATTATATTAAAATAATATCATGATACTGTAATTTATTTGTCCCAAGAATGTTAATTCAGTTTCAAATTGAAATTTACAAATTCAATCAAACTCATAAATTCGTATTAACAATTAACCATAGTAAATATCATCACCTGTTAACACCTGTTAATAATAGCAATCAGATGTTACTCTACTATTAAATCAAAGAGTGAGCCGATATATATTAAATCAAACAATAAAAAACCATCATAAGAAACGGCTCAACAAAACTTAACATCTTTAGAATTTTGCGTATCTAATTTCAACTTCGTATGGTAAAACAACTTTTATAATCAGCTTCTTCAAATTGAAGGTAATGTTATGTTTAAAGTTAATCACACATAAGTTTTGCAGTCATCAATTTCATTTACAAGCATTTAGTTCTATTTCTTGGTCTAAACATAAAATATGAGTTACATAATGTTGATTGAAATTGTTGAAAGCATATCTGGTAAAAAGTATTAAAATAATCCAAACACGTTTTAATTAGAAATATATTCTTTAGTAATATCTTTCCATATTAGCGTAATAAAACGTGAAATAGTTAGAAACATTAAAGTTAATGCAACTAATGAAAAACTTTAAACTGATATTGAACAAAATTTATAGTATTTCTTCAATTTAAAGAAAATAGAAGAGCCTACCACCGTATAAATTAAACACAATAACAGGTTAGCTCCTGCTACTATTTTAAGAAAAACATTGTAATAATTAGTTTGCGAATTAACACATCTAATGATAATAATAACTAGTGTCGAAACAGCAATTAATGAATCAAACGTAAAAAATAGTATTTTAACCATATTTTCTCCATTCATCCGATTTAACATAATTATTACCTTTAACCAAGATTATACGTAGAAACTCTGCTGCAAATAAATCAGCGTGAGCGATACGGCATTCAAGACCTGCTCGGTCTGCACCGGAACGTTGTCGTAGTAATAGTAGCGGGAGAACAAAGTCCAGAAAATCCTGCACATCAACGCGACAAACGAAACCGCGAAGATCTTCAAATTAGACGTTATCGTCTTGTTCTTCGGCTTCACCAGCGCGTACATAAAGAACAAAATCACGTTTAACACAGCTAAGATCACGAATATTATTCCAAAGGCGAACAATAAATCAGGGTCATAACGCGACTTTTTGTAACACGACGGAAAGATGCTGCAAATGAACTTGGAGCAGTCGGTTTTGAGACATTTATCTATTGTCATTGGAGTGAAATAATGTTATAAAAAGAATATGATGGTATTAATTAACTTAATATGTTATCAGTACTAGATACAAAAGTTGAGTGTATACAAATACAAAGTATAAAATGACTCACTTAACTGTAACCTTATCATCAGTACTAAGGCTCAATTCAATCATTCCATCTTCATATTCAAATACAAAGTATATATGTGAGTTATCCAATTATACCTTTTTTATTAGTTACTACAGAAATCCGCATATAAGAGGAATCATTTTCAAACCAGTTTTATGCTTATAAAGCGAAATAACATGAATCAAGCGAAACCTATATTTTAAACAGTAAAGATAGGTGGGAAATGCGTAATGTTTTTAGTTACATTATTAATTAATTAATTCGTGCAGTTTATGTAATTCCACTTCAATATGCACCATCAGCAGCGAGTTAAGTGCAAGAAGTTCCTGAAGATCTCTTTAATCATTGCGATCGCTCTTTTACTCTCACCGTTAACCGTTTTAGCTCTAATAATTACCCTTTTGACGATTATAGTCGTAGTCCCACTCCAACACTATTAAAATAGGCGCCTAATCCAGAAATACAACGCTGACCGGATCTCCAAATTCGAGAAAAGAACCGTTTAAAAGGATCAAAACAACAATTTGACGTTCCTTTTTAAGCCCTCAAGTAATTTGAACGCCCTCGTTTGCATTGAAAACGGACACTTGATCGTTTTAAACGCTCAAAAGACAATTATGTTTTAAAAGAAGATAAAATACTCTTGGGCTCAAGGACAAGTTGAGTCTTTCGTTTACAGCGTTTACTAAAAGAGAATCTGGTAAGGGGCCGTTTCTGAAACAACGTTCTAAGTTCCACCCGGTCACTTAATTCAAACTATTATTTGCTATAACAGGTTGTTCTTCGTAATCCTGGATTTGGTTTTCGAAGTAACTGAAGATTTGAACGTAAAATTAATTCTATAGCTGCCCAAATTCGCAAAATACCACCCCGGAATGCAGAAAATGGAGAACCAGGGCGGATAAATGTTCAGCATCGATGGAAAATTATACGTGCACAACTGCTCAACAAAACTGCTTGAAATAAAACCAGATCACAACGTTAAGCAAATAGATAAATGCAAATTTAACACAAGCTACTATTAGTTCTGCGATAAAGTATACGCAGTAAATAACTAGGGGATTCACATCGTTCAAAAAGACCTCTCACTAGTGATGATTCACGAAGCATATTACCCTAAAATAATTTTCGCCAGCAGCGGAACGATGGTAGTGCTAAAATACCAAAATTACAACTATTGCAGCGAAAAAACACAAATTTATTACGTGATCAGTATGATTGATTCTAGAGTTGTCACGGCCGATTATTAAAATATTTTATTTATATCAATAGAGTCGATGACAGAAATGGGACCGATTGGACTACAATTAAAACAAGAGATATTGACTAATTTATTTGGAACAGATGCCTCGCAACGAAATGTTGACTACTACAATAATTATGTACGCGCACAGGGTTTAAGTGCCAGCTATAGCTCTAACTTTTATAAACTACTGTTTTCCTCTAAGTTGTAGAATCTTATAGATTCTTAAGTTAATAACGTTTATGATAAATTGGATGTTTTGCAAGAATAATATAACAACAACAAAGTTTCGTTGAGTGCTTTGATGAACAGTAGTGCAAATACAATAAACCAACTTGTTTCGTCATACATGGGTTTATTTGATTAGTAATTAATTTAGTGAGTTTAATAGCTTTTTATATCTGTACTATTCAAATTGAAGCTAAAAATCAACAATTTTGTTGAAATTTAGAAATATCATAAAAGATTGTACCCATTCCATACGCTGTTAGTTTTGATCTACTTGTTCGGCTGTTCATTTTACATCAACTTCAATGAACATAAACTGACAAATTACGAACGGGAACCTTAAACATTTGATTTTTGAAGCAGTTTAGTACACATTTTTCAACTTTAATCCCCTCCACTTTTATTTACTTATATATGTGTTATGCATATATATTCACACCTCAATTATAATGAATACGAATAATTATATATCACCTAGCTAGTAAAAATAGCTATTAACAAATGAAATTCATGAGAATAATTTGCTTTTAGACGCACTTTATTACTATTTATAGTCATTTATACAATTAAATATGAAATATTTCAAAATGTATGCAAATTAATAGCGTTACATGAAGTGATAACAATAAAATATAATCAATTCAATTATTAGATTATTATGATATTATATATGAATTAGCGAGTTTAATTACTACATTACCTCACTCAGAAGGGGGTCGCATTTTCGCCTTTAAAGGGATAGGTCAACTCGCTTACAAAGGGTTGGCCATGAACTTACCTCCTTGTAAGCGAATGACAAAAATTATACGTTTAAACCCCGTTTTTGATCATATACTTTCAAATACAACATTATTTTTTGATTCATTTCACTTATTAGGGAGTGCAAATGGTATTTTCTTGATCTGGCAAAAATATACTATATCGAATAAACAACAAATTATACCATTGAATTACTGTTAGAATATGGATATAAGTATGTGTTTAAGTAAAAATTTGGATTGCATTACTTATCACGTTCGTTCTTTCAATTATTTGTAATTCCTAAAAATACGGAAAGTATGGTTAAATAGAATAAATATCGTGAATTGTAAATAATTTATTTTAATAAAAGTAGTGTAGTGCTTGAAATACAACATATACTGTAGTTTGTTTGGAGTGTGGTTCGTTAATTGTAGATTATTACTGCATTTACTTTAAATTAATAATCACGAAATAATCTACAAACACAAAAACCATTTCAAATGAATCTAGAGAAGTAAGTGCTTGAGCGCAGAACTACTATATAAATACCACCTATCACGATGTAACATAAGATAACAAAGGGGAAACAGATAAAGAAATAAAATGTAATCATGACGCATACATAACCTAATTTCTCACCATACTCTATTATCATTATTCTCATCTCGATGCTTGATATATTAATGTATTTTATTCACTCAGAATAACAAAATATGAACAAAGCCTTTGTAGGAATCTGGTTATTTGTAACCGTATTTCAATTGGCCGAATTTATTGTATTGCTTATATTTTGTATAAAGTACAAAATCGCTTTGTTAAGCATTTAGTTCGTTGTATACTGTTTGATGCCTATTTCTACTGTTATTTGTTTAATTTTGGGAATTCACAGACGCTACTCGATTTATGACATTGTTTTTAACTTGTTTCATTACAAATTTTCGTTCGCCTCTCCATATAGAGGACTATTACTGGTTGTTGACCCGACTAAACAATATAAAATCTATGATGAAGATTAGTAAATATCTAGAGAAGCAACAAGCAAATAACGTGAAATATAAAGTAATTTTGCAACAGGTTTAATTTTTATCAAAGATATATTAGTTATTACAATGTAATCGATGTACCAATTTATAAGTTTCGTTCTGTTTTTTGTTGGTCTGCTATTGATTGATAATTAAAAAATTGACAGCTATCCTAATCACGATGTTTTAACAATATTTTATATGCTCATCGTAACAATTAGTACAGTCGGTTATGGAGACATTACATTTTAAGATGGTTTAGGAAGATTTTTTATTGTGTTATTTATATTCTCAGCTGTAATTTACTTACCGCAGGCTATCACACAAATCATCTCTGACTTTAAACGCAGAATTCCGGAGGCGATACTGAAAAAGCGAATAGCAGGCGGTGTAGTTATTATAGGGAAGTACGACCATTCGCTGGCTCAAATATCTAGAATGATCATCCCAGCGAACGTAGACATATCCTACCTTCTCAACGAACAGCAACCGCCGAAAGAAATGGCCAACTTCCAGACCTCGAGCAATTTTGATTTCGGCTGCTACGAAACGATCACCTCTCGTGTCTGCGAGCAACTGGCGCTGTACAGATGTTCCCACTTGGTGTTCATTTCCAGCTACAAAGAGCAAGACCAAGACTACAATACCTTGATGAACGCGTTGATTGTGACAAAGTACACCCAAGGTTAAATCCCGGTATTTATTATTTTAAACGATCACAGTTTGGTTAAAGTGGGTAAGCAAATGCTTGCTCCGTATATAGCTCCGCAAAATATGATAATCATAGGCATGAACAAAATTCTCAGTATCATCATTTCTCTATCTACTTTGTACGAGGGCTTTTCCACATTTATTTATAACGCCATTTGCCAGCAAAACGTGATTTTCAACTATTGGGATAAAACAGATACAATAACACAAGAAGATTTAATTTGTAATAGCAATAAAAACTAGTTTGAAATAGACAGTGTACTTAATAGCCATATAGAAAATACTGTTCATGTTCAAGAGAGCGATTATTTACGTTGGCGTATCAATGATGATACGGAAATAATAAGAATGTACAATACTGGTTCTGAATTCTAGATATGTGAGAAAAGTGGGAAAGAAACAATGCACAAACTTATTGAGATTGGCTCGTAATATCTATGCCTTGGAACAGTTAATTAAAACAATAAGTTAAGTATAATTCAATCTTGCAAATCAGAGTTTTTGATTTAGAAGTCTAATTACTAGAAAGCAAACACATTACTTCATGGACATTAGAATATCGAATCTTAGTCACCAAAATTGGCGTAATCAGTTTCAGATTATTCGGAACAATCCTCACGTAATTCTGCATCAAAACAGTTAACTTTCAAGGATATGCATTTTGTTACAAACAAGCCAGTATTACATGAATAAGATGAAAAAACGTTTGCTTTAGCCTAGAACGTATAATTTAACCTTAGATTGTCTAAGAAAGTGGGCATTTTAGCACTCTAGTCCGTTCCTGATATGTTTTTGCAAACTTTAATTCACACTTTGACAACAATGAGCGAGTCCAACGTAACAAACATCGATGTTGCATCTTTCAAGGAGCAACCTAGTATTTTACACCCTTTAACAACTTGGACGGTGATACAGAATCTGTCAAAGTTTTCACTTAATTTTCTCTCGTAATGTGATGTAGTAATTTTGCTCACATTTGGCGACGAAGACAGTGTGTGTATTGCAGCGCGTCATCAGCTGGATTTGATTGGTGTGAAGCGTGTGGTACTATTCAATGATCGCCTTTCCATAGATCTATTAACGTCACAAGTTGGTTTGTAGGTGCATTTCAGAGCGGGAAATTCTCTTCCTTCACCTAAACAGGTGATAGCTTGTGAGTTGATAAAGAATGCGAACAACGTGGTGAATGGTCTAAATTATGTAGAGCTCATTCACAAAGGAATTGTTCAACTATAGTCGTACGTGATTTAAACTGTCAAAAGTACTGAGCAAATATTAAACGCCATAAGAACTGACTTTATTACAGTTTAAGAAGTAAGGAAAATGTTCGGGTTCTAAAATTACGAGGTATTGTATGTTATTCACAAGAAAACGGTTTTAATGTTTCCAGACCTAGATTTGATGCTCGTTCCAGGAGACATAGTATTGGCAGCCGCGAGATGTGAACAATGAAATGTTTAATATAATTTGTAGTTATGAACGCTAATATTATATAATTTAAATAATCCGTATTGTTACTATAATTCTTTTAAAATATTGTATTAATCGCCTTTTGTTTCATTTATATGATTCGGTTTCGTATATAATATGAAGGTGAGTTATGCTGATTATACATCGAATAAGCACCCAATATGTAAATATCATCACTCTGTGGAACAATGATATCAGATTTGTATTTTGGTGAAGTTATAAATTTCGGAACATACCTAATAACGAAATATTGAAACCACCTTATAATGCCATACATTTCATCAATAGAGTCGATGACAGAAATGGGACCGATTGGACTACAATTAAAACAAGAGATATTGACTAATTTATTTGGAACAGATGCCTCGCAACGAAATGTTGACTACTACAATAATTATGTACGCGCACAGGGTTTAAGTGCCAGCTATAGCTCTAACTTTTATAAACTACTGTTTTCCTCTAAGTTGTAGAATCTTATAGATTCTTAAGTTAATAACGTTTATGATAAATTGGATGTTTTGCAAGAATAATATAACAACAACAAAGTTTCGTTGAGTGCTTTGATGAACAGTAGTGCAAATACAATAAACCAACTTGTTTCGTCATACATGGGTTTATTTGATTAGTAATTAATTTAGTGAGTTTAATAGCTTTTTATATCTGTACTATTCAAATTGAAGCTAAAAATCAACAATTTTGTTGAAATTTAGAAATATCATAAAAGATTGTACCCATTCCATACGCTGTTAGTTTTGATCTACTTGTTCGGCTGTTCATTTTACATCAACTTCAATGAACATAAACTGACAAATTACGAACGGGAACCTTAAACATTTGATTTTTGAAGCAGTTTAGTACACATTTTTCAACTTTAATCCCCTCCACTTTTATTTACTTATATATGTGTTATGCATATATATTCACACCTCAATTATAATGAATACGAATAATTATATATCACCTAGCTAGTAAAAATAGCTATTAACAAATGAAATTCATGAGAATAATTTGCTTTTAGACGCACTTTATTACTATTTATAGTCATTTATACAATTAAATATGAAATATTTCAAAATGTATGCAAATTAATAGCGTTACATGAAGTGATAACAATAAAATATAATCAATTCAATTATTAGATTATTATGATATTATATATGAATTAGCGAGTTTAATTACTACATTACCTCACTCAGAAGGGGGTCGCATTTTCGCCTTTAAAGGGATAGGTCAACTCGCTTACAAAGGGTTGGCCATGAACTTACCTCCTTGTAAGCGAATGACAAAAATTATACGTTTAAACCCCGTTTTTGATCATATACTTTCAAATACAACATTATTTTTTGATTCATTTCACTTATTAGGGAGTGCAAATGGTATTTTCTTGATCTGGCAAAAATATACTATATCGAATAAACAACAAATTATACCATTGAATTACTGTTAGAATATGGATATAAGTATGTGTTTAAGTAAAAATTTGGATTGCATTACTTATCACGTTCGTTCTTTCAATTATTTGTAATTCCTAAAAATACGGAAAGTATGGTTAAATAGAATAAATATCGTGAATTGTAAATAATTTATTTTAATAAAAGTAGTGTAGTGCTTGAAATACAACATATACTGTAGTTTGTTTGGAGTGTGGTTCGTTAATTGTAGATTATTACTGCATTTACTTTAAATTAATAATCACGAAATAATCTACAAACACAAAAACCATTTCAAATGAATCTAGAGAAGTAAGTGCTTGAGCGCAGAACTACTATATAAATACCACCTATCACGATGTAACATAAGATAACAAAGGGGAAACAGATAAAGAAATAAAATGTAATCATGACGCATACATAACCTAATTTCTCACCATACTCTATTATCATTATTCTCATCTCGATGCTTGATATATTAATGTATTTTATTCACTCAGAATAACAAAATATGAACAAAGCCTTTGTAGGAATCTGGTTATTTGTAACCGTATTTCAATTGGCCGAATTTATTGTATTGCTTATATTTTGTATAAAGTACAAAATCGCTTTGTTAAGCATTTAGTTCGTTGTATACTGTTTGATGCCTATTTCTACTGTTATTTGTTTAATTTTGGGAATTCACAGACGCTACTCGATTTATGACATTGTTTTTAACTTGTTTCATTACAAATTTTCGTTCGCCTCTCCATATAGAGGACTATTACTGGTTGTTGACCCGACTAAACAATATAAAATCTATGATGAAGATTAGTAAATATCTAGAGAAGCAACAAGCAAATAACGTGAAATATAAAGTAATTTTGCAACAGGTTTAATTTTTATCAAAGATATATTAGTTATTACAATGTAATCGATGTACCAATTTATAAGTTTCGTTCTGTTTTTTGTTGGTCTGCTATTGATTGATAATTAAAAAATTGACAGCTATCCTAATCACGATGTTTTAACAATATTTTATATGCTCATCGTAACAATTAGTACAGTCGGTTATGGAGACATTACATTTTAAGATGGTTTAGGAAGATTTTTTATTGTGTTATTTATATTCTCAGCTGTAATTTACTTACCGCAGGCTATCACACAAATCATCTCTGACTTTAAACGCAGAATACCGGAGGCGATACTGAAAAAGCGAATAGCAGGCGGTGTAGTTATTATAGGGAAGTACGACCATTCGCTGGCTCAAATATCTAGAATGATCATCCCAGCGAACGTAGACATATCCTACCTTCTCAACGAACAGCAACCGCCGAAAGAAATGGCCAACTTCCAGACCTCGAGCAATTTTGATTTCGGCTGCTACGAAACGATCACCTCTCGTGTCTGCGAGCAACTGGCGCTGTACAGATGTTCCCACTTGGTGTTCATTTCCAGCTACAAAGAGCAAGACCAAGACTACAATACCTTGATGAACGCGTTGATTGTGACAAAGTACACCCAAGGTTAAATCCCGGTATTTATTATTTTAAACGATCACAGTTTGGTTAAAGTGGGTAAGCAAATGCTTGCTCCGTATATAGCTCCGCAAAATATGATAATCATAGGCATGAACAAAATTCTCAGTATCATCATTTCTCTATCTACTTTGTACGAGGGCTTTTCCACATTTATTTATAACGCCATTTGCCAGCAAAACGTGATTTTCAACTATTGGGATAAAACAGATACAATAACACAAGAAGATTTAATTTGTAATAGCAATAAAAACTAGTTTGAAATAGACAGTGTACTTAATAGCCATATAGAAAATACTGTTCATGTTCAAGAGAGCGATTATTTACGTTGGCGTATCAATGATGATACGGAAATAATAAGAATGTACAATACTGGTTCTGAATTCTAGATATGTGAGAAAAGTGGGAAAGAAACAATGCACAAACTTATTGAGATTGGCTCGTAATATCTATGCCTTGGAACAGTTAATTAAAACAATAAGTTAAGTATAATTCAATCTTGCAAATCAGAGTTTTTGATTTAGAAGTCTAATTACTAGAAAGCAAACACATTACTTCATGGACATTAGAATATCGAATCTTAGTCACCAAAATTGGCGTAATCAGTTTCAGATTATTCGGAACAATCCTCACGTAATTCTGCATCAAAACAGTTAACTTTCAAGGATATGCATTTTGTTACAAACAAGCCAGTATTACATGAATAAGATGAAAAAACGTTTGCTTTAGCCTAGAACGTATAATTTAACCTTAGATTGTCTAAGAAAGTGGGCATTTTAGCACTCTAGTCCGTTCCTGATATGTTTTTGCAAACTTTAATTCACACTTTGACAACAATGAGCGAGTCCAACGTAACAAACATCGATGTTGCATCTTTCAAGGAGCAACCTAGTATTTTACACCCTTTAACAACTTGGACGGTGATACAGAATCTGTCAAAGTTTTCACTTAATTTTCTCTCGTAATGTGATGTAGTAATTTTGCTCACATTTGGCGACGAAGACAGTGTGTGTATTGCAGCGCGTCATCAGCTGGATTTGATTGGTGTGAAGCGTGTGGTACTATTCAATGATCGCCTTTCCATAGATCTATTAACGTCACAAGTTGGTTTGTAGGTGCATTTCAGAGCGGGAAATTCTCTTCCTTCGCCTAAACAGGTGATAGCTTGTGAGTTGATAAAGAATGCGAACAACGTGGTGAATGGTCTAAATTATGTAGAGCTCATTCACAAAGGAATTGTTCAACTATAGTCGTACGTGATTTAAACTGTCAAAAGTACTGAGCAAATATTAAACGCCATAAGAACTGACTTTATTACAGTTTAAGAAGTAAGGAAAATGTTCGGGTTCTAAAATTACGAGGTATTGTATGTTATTCACAAGAAAACGGTTTTAATGTTTCCAGACCTAGATTTGATGCTCGTTCCAGGAGACATAGTATTGGCAGCCGCGAGATGTGAACAATGAAATGTTTAATATAATTTGTAGTTATGAACGCTAATATTATATAATTTAAATAATCCGTATTGTTACTATAATTCTTTTAAAATATTGTATTAATCGCCTTTTGTTTCATTTATATGATTCGGTTTCGTATATAATATGAAGGTGAGTTATGCTGATTATACATCGAATAAGCACCCAATATGTAAATATCATCACTCTGTGGAACAATGATATCAGATTTGTATTTTGGTGAAGTTATAAATTTCGGAACATACCTAATAACGAAATATTGAAACCACCTTATAATGCCATACATTTCATCAATAGAGTCGATGACAGAAATGGGACCGATTGGACTACAATTAAAACAAGAGATATTGACTAATTTATTTGGAACAGATGCCTCGCAACGAAATGTTGACTACTACAATAATTATGTACGCGCACAGGGTTTAAGTGCCAGTTATAGCTCTAACTTTTATAAACTACTGTTTTCCTCTAAGTTGTAGAATCTTATAGATTCTTAAGTTAACCCAAGAATTTTTTAGGCCACAAAATAGCAAGTGAATTCTTTTTAAATCGATTTTTACTATGTCATTTTTAATATATTTGCGAGAGTTTGGTAATGGTTCCACACCAACTTCAATAAATCAAAATTTCAATGACTGCATTTTCTCGTCAAGCAGTAAACAGCTATATTCAAAAATAGGGGAATATACTTATTTACATTTATGCTATCTATAGCTTATTCAACTTTATATTTACTTCTAAATAACATTGAAATATCAATTTTTATGGAGAAGTCAAGAAAATCTGAAGACGCTAAACTGATGCCTGAATTAAAGTAAACATTTTCACTAGGGCAATATGTATGTTTAACAGAACATATAAAGGAAGCTTCTAGCAATACATGAATTGTTCAATATTGGATATTCTCATAAGTGTAAGCGAAGCTGAACCTGAAAGTTAAGATAAATTGGAACCACTAAATAACTTAGCAGGCCCGCTAGACTTAGCCACGGATGAAGAGTTCTTGAAGAGGATACAAAATGTAGCCTTGAAAAAATAACAGATGAAAGAAAATAAAATTAATAAAGATAATCTCATACAATACTGAATAATATTAATAGTTCAGTTGATATTACTTCTGGATGATTTAAGCTTCAAGCTGAAAATTCATGTTTAGAGAGAATGAAAGACAATGCTTAGGAACTGAAGCAGCTGTAGATTATTAGCAGGATGATTAAGCTAGAAAATAATAAGTTTCCAGAAATTCCCAAATAATGTTGTTGAAATGACTAATTTTGTAAAATTTATATAATGCTAACAAATAATATTCACTTTAAAAAATCATTAGTGCTTTTGTATGTTCTCAAGCTAATACTTCTTATATTTTATATTTGGTTCCAGGTGTAACTTGTAACTTACACTTAAGTTGCTTGGAGAAATAGAAAATCAAAAGAGTAAAAGATTGAAGATAATCTATAACTTAAATACGATGAGTTGCTAATTCGTAATCATTGCTGAGAAAATAGTTGGAGTAGCCCAACAGCTTCTCGATTTAGAATTTACAAGCGACCAATATTTTGACTTGGATAATTTAAAATATTTTATACAACTGCATCAATTCGTTCATTTGTGTATTAAACACTGACATCTGTGGCAAAATTGATTTATTTCAGTTATTTCAACAGTCGATAATTTTTGAAATATTCTTAAATAGTCATAGCTGTAATGATCATAGTCCTCCAGATTACTACAAGAATCACTGAATGATAGATATTAAACAATGAGCATTCGTGTATAATTTTACTTGCTTTTTGGCGACCAGCATTTTATTCATCATTTGTGATGTGGAAAAATATTATATTTCATCAACAATAGTAGAGGTCTATATCCTCTAAAAACATAGTTAGAATTCCTAAATTCACTCTCCTTCTGAAATCGACTTTCTTCAAAAAGTACCATAGTCGAATCTTGGGTTAATAACGTTTATGATAAATTGGATGTTTTGCAAGAATAATATAACAACAACAAAGTTTCGTTGAGTGCTTTGATGAACAGTAGTGCAAATACAATAAACCAACTTGTTTCGTCATACATGGGTTTATTTGATTAGTAATTAATTTAGTGAGTTTAATAGCTTTTTATATCTGTACTATTCAAATTGAAGCTAAAAATCAACAATTTTGTTGAAATTTAGAAATATCATAAAAGATTGTACATATGTACTGAAGAATTGAACGACACGATATTACTATTATTTTTCTTTTTCAATTTTGCTTTTTATTATCTTTTGAGTTATTTAAATTAATGTCCACTCCTCCACCGAGATATTATGAAATTTTAAAAAGGACAATGGATCAACATTAAAACTTGCTTATAATTACGTAAACTACGGTTAAGCATGCATAAATCAAACTTACGTTGAAATATTGTTATAAATAATTATATTCAAAAACTTTTAGTTGAAAATGCAAATAATAAACAGCTTAATCAATTAAGTGGAACGATGCAAACTTTCAATATTATTTCAACTAGGTCTGGTCGTAAGTTAACGATAGATTGAGCTTAATAGATTTTCGAATCTAAGCGCAAAAATATTCAAACGAACTCGAGAAAATTATACTTGCAACAAGTTTTTTGACTTCAAGTGCTAGACTTAGAATAAAGGCAGATAGGACGTTATTTTTATGTTAAAATAATATTGTTTGTATACAGATTCAAAGTAATTTATTGTTGTGTAAGGATGGTGCAGTTTTTACTGCAAGGAAACCGCTGACTGGATTGAATTAATATTTTACAAAAAGAATACTATGATATAATTAGCAATATTTATAAAATATTGGAAATCAAATTTCACTACTTTTATCGAATTTATTTTTACAGCTTCCTTCAGTTCGTCTCATCCTCTTCTGCAGTAGTAGTTGGGTACCTCCATAAGCTCCACGCCAACGACTTTAAAGTTTCCTTTAAGCTTTCGTCTACAAAATTTTCTATTTTCCAAATATTTACTTCTTTGAAAACTGAGAAAAATTGCATGAGCGAATTTTGGATTTAATTCTGGTTTAAAACAGAGGACCCATGAGGGAACATAATAACACGGGCCATCCTGACTTAGTTATTACTTCATGAGAGGTGAGGAACTCTAAGATTTCAACTATAAAAAGAAGTTCAAAGTATCAACTTCTTTGCATTGTTAACAACTACATCGTCTCTCCTAACATTATATGTGGTCATTTAGCCGTCAGCTACTAGTTTAATAGAATTAAACCGTAAATTAGTGAAATCCTCAAAACGCTTGAAGAAGATTGTTTTGATTGTCATGGAAGACGCATTTGTCGCGTAGGTTCATTTGGTGAAGTTATTGGCCGTGGTTGGCCTAACTTTGAGTGAAGAATTAATTTATTTTTGAACTTTTCATTAATTCTGAAGGAACTAAAGTTCAAACAACTCATATTCTAAGCTCATTAAATTTTTACTGTTCGGAAGCAACAATATCCATTGACTTGTACTAGTTCACAACAAAGGTTGAGATTTAAGTAAAATTAACTAAAAATCAAGATTCGTCTTGATTTAGTATTAGTAAACTTCTGTAAATCTCCAGTTACGAAAAAGCTCGGTTTAAAAGCAATTTGGAGGGTCCTGCTGCCATCACGGCTGCTGAATCTAAAATTGATTCTAGTTGATTGTATCAGAAGCGTAAAGTTATCCAGATTGTTCTTAATAACTTTAAGCCTTGAGGGAATGCTCTAAGATGGGTGGCGAATGCTGAGCTCTATTCATTCGGTTTATTTTCAACTCAGTAAAAAGTAGAGGAGTCGCCGATTGCGTAGTCCTACAATGTCATGGTTTCTGGTAGACTCTAGAAATTAGGTGTTTGCGTAACATTGTTGGGGGTACCGACTGTCATATATTGCTTCAGAATATATTACTCGTGACTCATCTGTTGACTAGTATTTGTTTCTCAATTGGTGGTGTCCGAGTCGCAGTAAGTACCAGGTTCAATAGAAAAGTGATTTTAAGCTTCAAATGTAAAATTCGTCCATTCACTCTTGTGATGAGCAATGTCGCCTCAACTCATTAAAAACGGAGTGGAAAATCTTGATTGATCATGCTCAATACAATGTTATTTAATTATTTTAATCCATTTCAAAAGCTAAATATGAGCGCTTTTCTATTTTGTGCCACTGTAACTAGTGAATTTTTGAGTCGAGATTTCGTCATTTTGCACGCTTTTTGATAGTTTTACTAAATTTAGAATTAAAATACGATTTATAAAATGCATCAACAAGTAATATATGATGTAAACACAGCTAAAAAGTGTTCGCAGAAACATATCCTGATTTTATTTCGAAGCAAATATTTGGGAAACGACTATTAAATGTTTTAAATATATATCACTCACGACTATTTGGACAAAAAACTCAACATCCTGTTGTGTACTAATTTACAGCGAAATTGAAACTAACCGTTAATGTAGCGTCCGTCGAGTTTCCTCATATTGATCTTAACTCTGGTTTTCAGTAAAATTTTCAATTCTTTAAATCAGTTTACAACTTTATATATCTACTTTTGCTAGAAAAATACTAAATTAATAAGTTCAACTTGTAAAATATTGCTAGAATAGCTTTTAGAACAAATGGATCTGCAGTATATTTCTAAATTCATTTCTTAATTGATAATTCAACAGATACTAAAACATTTTAAATTATTTTGCTTCTAAAATTTAAAGTTAAATTTACTATTTTTGTCTTGATATATTGCGATACATCTGTGAATAAGTTGCATTTCTCTGTAATTTGTATCAGCCATATTCAAATTAGGTCAATGATCTTATTTCAATTAAGTTATAAAAACCACCTCTGCTTGTAACACGAATTATATTTTAATATCGATAACAAAAATTAAAATAATATTTCAAACTTACAAAGAATGTTAATCATGTTGCTAAAGATACTGAATCTGTTCTAAAATTTATTATTTAGTTCCAATCTTATTTCATAAAATCTAATTAAAGCTATAAAGTTATCCTTCTTTAGTGAAATATTATTATTTGAAGCAAAGTGAAATTGATATCACTTAGAACCAGAGTAATACTATTACAGATTATAATAAGATTTCGAACTCTCTAGCACCATATCTTTTCAATTCTAAAAATAATAAAAATAAAATATGTAGCGATTCAAATCAAGCGATATTTCGTGTTTGATTATATTTAATTGTGATATGATCACTGACAACAGATCCTGTCTCAGAAGTTCTGTTAGTGTTCTAAATATTGTTGCTATTTCTTAATAAATTTATACAAATTTACGCTAGTGGAAGGTTAGTGGAAGTTCAAAAACACACAACTGATGTTATTATTGTATTAAAAGAAAATAACAAGAAAAATATATATCCACTTCACTATTTCGGTTTTAGTTCAATGAAGAAAATTGTGGTATCACAAGACCAAATATCTATATTAGAATTTTAAACACAGAAACTTATTCTAAGTAGCGTCAAGAAGGTTATAACACTATTTCAAACTATTTCAATTTTAGTATTTAGCTCATGATGAAAATAGGACTTTAAGGATTAAGCTATTTGTAAAAAACTAAAATTGTCAAGAAAATAGTTATATAGAATATTTACAGCCAATAAAAGACATTAAATAATATCTGTCAAAATTTTTAGAAAATATTGATGAATGAATTCTCAGTTTCGGAGAACTGTGGTAAATAAATTTTATAAGTCAGCTTACAATTCGAATGATTGGCGAACACTATTATATCAAAGAGTTAAAGAGGAAACTCGACGGACGTGATTTATAAACATCGACATTCAATTTTCACAATTACAAAAATATCGAAAAACCCAATCAAATATTTTTTGAGTTCAAATGAGGAAATACTTACATACTATGAGAGTAATAAAAATTGAACTCGTCAAAGTTGTAACAATACAACAAGAAGAAACAAAGATAAAATAGTAGTCGGAGTGAAAATGAAAAAGTTTAAATATTTATTCTTCATTACTGTTTGAGTATTATAAATGTATAAAATCAATCCTGAAATACTTCTCCTTCTCATACAATAAGATCGGCAGTGGATATGATTGTACCCATTCCATACGCTGTTAGTTTTGATCTACTTGTTCGGCTGTTCATTTTACATCAACTTCAATGAACATAAACTGACAAATTACGAACGGGAACCTTAAACATTTGATTTTTGAAGCAGTTTAGTACACATTTTTCAACTTTAATCCCCTCCACTTTTATTTACTTATATATGTGTTATGCATATATATTCACACCTCAATTATAATGAATACGAATAATTATATATCACCTAGCTAGTAAAAATAGCTATTAACAAATGAAATTCATGAGAATAATTTGCTTTTAGACGCACTTTATTACTATTTATAGTCATTTATACAATTAAATATGAAATATTTCAAAATGTATGCAAATTAATAGCGTTACATGAAGTGATAACAATAAAATATAATCAATTCAATTATTAGATTATTATGATATTATATATGAATTAGCGAGTTTAATTACTACATTACCTCACTCAGAAGGGGGTCGCATTTTCGCCTTTAAAGGGATAGGTCAACTCGCTTACAAAGGGTTGGCCATGAACTTACCTCCTTGTAAGCGAATGACAAAAATTATACGTTTAAACCCCGTTTTTGATCATATACTTTCAAATACAACATTATTTTTTGATTCATTTCACTTATTAGGGAGTGCAAATGGTATTTTCTTGATCTGGCAAAAATATACTATATCGAATAAACAACAAATTATACCATTGAATTACTGTTAGAATATGGATATAAGTATGTGTTTAAGTAAAAATTTGGATTGCATTACTTATCACGTTCGTTCTTTCAATTATTTGTAATTCCTAAAAATACGGAAAGTATGGTTAAATAGAATAAATATCGTGAATTGTAAATAATTTATTTTAATAAAAGTAGTGTAGTGCTTGAAATACAACATATACTGTAGTTTGTTTGGAGTGTGGTTCGTTAATTGTAGATTATTACTGCATTTACTTTAAATTAATAATCACGAAATAATCTACAAACACAAAAACCATTTCAAATGAATCTAGAGAAGTAAGTGCTTGAGCGCAGAACTACTATATAAATACCACCTATCACGATGTAACATAAGATAACAAAGGGGAAACAGATAAAGAAATAAAATGTAATCATGACGCATACATAACCTAATTTCTCACCATACTCTATTATCATTATTCTCATCTCGATGCTTGATATATTAATGTATTTTATTCACTCAGAATAACAAAATATGAACAAAGCCTTTGTAGGAATCTGGTTATTTGTAACCGTATTTCAATTGGCCGAATTTATTGTATTGCTTATATTTTGTATAAAGTACAAAATCGCTTTGTTAAGCATTTAGTTCGTTGTATACTGTTTGATGCCTATTTCTACTGTTATTTGTTTAATTTTGGGAATTCACAGACGCTACTCGATTTATGACATTGTTTTTAACTTGTTTCATTACAAATTTTCGTTCGCCTCTCCATATAGAGGACTATTACTGGTTGTTGACCCGACTAAACAATATAAAATCTATGATGAAGATTAGTAAATATCTAGAGAAGCAACAAGCAAATAACGTGAAATATAAAGTAATTTTGCAACAGGTTTAATTTTTATCAAAGATATATTAGTTATTACAATGTAATCGATGTACCAATTTATAAGTTTCGTTCTGTTTTTTGTTGGTCTGCTATTGATTGATAATTAAAAAATTGACAGCTATCCTAATCACGATGTTTTAACAATATTTTATATGCTCATCGTAACAATTAGTACAGTCGGTTATGGAGACATTACATTTTAAGATGGTTTAGGAAGATTTTTTATTGTGTTATTTATATTCTCAGCTGTAATTTACTTACCGCAGGCTATCACACAAATCATCTCTGACTTTAAACGCAGAATTCCGGAGGCGATACTGAAAAAGCGAATAGCAGGCGGTGTAGTTATTATAGGGAAGTACGACCATTCGCTGGCTCAAATATCTAGAATGATCATCCCAGCGAACGTAGACATATCCTACCTTCTCAACGAACAGCAACCGCCGAAAGAAATGGCCAACTTCCAGACCTCGAGCAATTTTGATTTCGGCTGCTACGAAACGATCACCTCTCGTGTCTGCGAGCAACTGGCGCTGTACAGATGTTCCCACTTGGTGTTCATTTCCAGCTACAAAGAGCAAGACCAAGACTACAATACCTTGATGAACGCGTTGATTGTGACAAAGTACACCCAAGGTTAAATCCCGGTATTTATTATTTTAAACGATCACAGTTTGGTTAAAGTGGGTAAGCAAATGCTTGCTCCGTATATAGCTCCGCAAAATATGATAATCATTGGCATGAACAAAATTCTCAGCATCATCATTTCACTTTCTGCTTTGCACGAGGGCTTTTCCACATTTATTTATAACGCCATTTGCCAGCAAAACGTGATTTTCAACTATTGGGATAAAACAGATACAATAACACAAGAAGATTTAATTTGTAATAGCAATAAAAACTAGTTTGAAATTGACAGTGTACTTAATGGCCATATAGAAAATACTGTTCATGTTCAAGAGAGCGATTATTTACGTTGGCGTATCAATGATGATACGGAAATAAGAAGAATGTACAATACTGGTTCTGAATTCTAGATATGTGAGAAAAGTGGGAAAGAAACAATGCACAAACTTATTGAGATTGGCTCGTAATATCTATGCCTTGGAACAGTTAATTAAAACAATAAGTTAAGTATAATTCAATCTTGCAAATCAGAGTTTTTGATTTAGAAGTCTAATTACTAGAAAGCAAACACATTACTTCATGGACATTAGAATATCGAATCTTAGTCACCAAAATTGGCGTAATCAGTTTCAGATTATTCGGAACAATCCTCACGTAATTCTGCATCAAAACAGTTAACTTTCAAGGATATGCATTTTGTTACAAACAAGCCAGTATTACATGAATAAGATGAAAAAACGTTTGCTTTAGCCTAGAACGTATAATTTAACCTTAGATTGTCTAAGAAAGTGGGCATTTTAGCACTCTAGTCCGTTCCTGATATGTTTTTGCAAACTTTAATTCACACTTTGACAACAATGAGCGAGTCCAACGTAACAAACATCGATGTTGCATCTTTCAAGGAGCAACCTAGTATTTTACACCCTTTAACAACTTGGACGGTGATACAGAATCTGTCAAAGTTTTCACTTAATTTTCTCTCGTAATGTGATGTAGTAATTTTGCTCACATTTGGCGACGAAGACAGTGTGTGTATTGCAGCGCGTCATCAGCTGGATTTGATTGGTGTGAAGCGTGTGGTACTATTCAATGATCGCCTTTCCATAGATCTATTAACGTCACAAGTTGGTTTGTAGGTGCATTTCAGAGCGGGAAATTCTCTTCCTTCACCTAAACAGGTGATAGCTTGTGAGTTGATAAAGAATGCGAACAACGTGGTGAATGGTCTAAATTATGTAGAGCTCATTCACAAAGGAATTGTTCAACTATAGTCGTACGTGATTTAAACTGTCAAAAGTACTGAGCAAATATTAAACGCCATAAGAACTGACTTTATTACAGTTTAAGAAGTAAGGAAAATGTTCGGGTTCTAAAATTACGAGGTATTGTATGTTATTCACAAGAAAACGGTTTTAATGTTTCCAGACCTAGATTTGATGCTCGTTCCAGGAGACATAGTATTGGCAGCCGCGAGATGTGAACAATGAAATGTTTAATATAATTTGTAGTTATGAACGCTAATATTATATAATTTAAATAATCCGTATTGTTACTATAATTCTTTTAAAATATTGTATTAATCGCCTTTTGTTTCATTTATATGATTCGGTTTCGTATATAATATGAAGGTGAGTTATGCTGATTATACATCGAATAAGCACCCAATATGTAAATATCATCACTCTGTGGAACAATGATATCAGATTTGTATTTTGGTGAAGTTATAAATTTCGGAACATACCTAATAACGAAATATTGAAACCACCTTATAATGCCATACATTTCATCAATAGAGTCGATGACAGAAATGGGACCGATTGGACTACAATTAAAACAAGAGATATTGACTAATTTATTTGGAACAGATGCCTCGCAACGAAATGTTGACTACTACAATAATTATGTACGCGCACAGGGTTTAAGTGCCAGCTATAGCTCTAACTTTTATAAACTACTGTTTTCCTCTAAGTTGTAGTTTTGTATGATGTGCCAATACCAGAGTCAATATCAACAAAGAAAATAATTACCACAATTATGAATACGGTAAAGAAAAAACAACTAGTAACATTATGAAAATGTAACATCATGTTAACCATAAGGTATTCATAGATATATATTATAATTGAGGCACGCAGTTTAAGATGTGCGTTGAAACAGTTAGTGTGATTTGTATTTTTAACTTGTTGATAAGTAAAATCAACATATTAAAATTAATATTATATGATTATACTCTTACGTATCTAGTTTTTACAAATTAATACTAATTCTACTTCACATCATATTTTGAGTTTTAACTTCAGTTTACCAAAATATTTTGTATGATGAAATAAGTTTCTACAAAAATTTGGTGTCAGAACTTGGTCATAAGTTACGTTGCCCCATTTTCATACCGAATGGAAATAGTTTATTTTTTTCGAATTTATGAGTTATGAATCTCAACAAGTATACAACAAACTAAATAATATAGATTAAATTAGTGATAATAGATTTGTAACTATTAATTTAACTACATTAAGCCGACTGAAAACTAGTTTGTGTAAATCATAAAATATTTAATGAATTACACAAATACTTAAGTTCATAAACTATTAAGTAATAATCAATATATTTATATACTATCTTGAAGTAATAATCCGTTAACTTCTTATTATCTTCTTCATGATCAAAAATATTTATTGTAATTTAAATTGAATTTTGCAGCAATAGATGTAAGTGATATTAACTACAGTAATATTACTACTAATTGATGTTCTATGTATTATATTATGATATATAAATGCTTTTAGTATTCTAGTTGTACATAATTAGAGTGATCTTAATTTCGACTCTGGATTTGATGGATACGGAGTGAAATTAAAAAGTGAACTATATACAACCTCTCACTAATGCATATATCATATTTATTTTGCTCTATATTCTATTTAATTTTTTTGAAAAACCTCTGTGGGTTTTTAAAGATTAAAGCTCTTTGTGATCATAACAGGATGTTAATGTAAATTTCAGTATATTAATAATTATATTAATAATAGGGTATATTAATATGTTATACATATTAGTTTGTTAACAAATATGTTGTTTGTTAGCTAACATAATTCATGCTAAAGTTTAGATCAAAGTTATATTTTTTATCACTTCCTCGAGACTGCATAAACGAATAATAGTGAGACATTCGCTAGCGAAACGTATGGCTTCCACTTTCAAAACGAGATCAACCTGTCATCTATGCACACTCAGTAACGACCCAGCAGGGCCCTCACCGAGTCGTTAGCGTAGCAGTTTTACCTGATTCGCTATATAATGGGGATTTCGGATGGTCAGTGAGGACTGTATATATATTTATAATTTAGTGAAAAGCTCATTCTTGGATTCCAGCTACCTCAACGCGAGTTGTGATTTCATCTATCACTTCTGGCGCTTAATCTATTTCTTAAGTGTTTTCTGATTCTTTTTGAGTGGTTTAGGACTCTTCTGGTACTGCTTTCTTCTTTTGAACTCTCCTCTTAACAAGACACAACAATAATATCATCAGAGAAAAGAAAACAACGAGGCTCGTGATCACGATTCCGGCGATTGCACCGCCGTTAAGATCGTTTTGCTTACATTTTGGTTGCTTTCCAGTTGGTTCTGGAATGCACTTCGACACATCGCAACCTCCGCAAGGAACAGAACAAACGAACTGCTTGCCAAGTGAAAGAAGGCACGAGTTAGCGCAAACAGCATCTGAAGTGCATCCAGTGTTTCCATCTGCGAGGAGACAATATGCGTAGAATTATGAATTAAGCACACATTTTTAAGTAGCTTTGCATTATTAACACGAAGACGCGGAAGAAGTTGAAACGCACTTTAGATCAAAAGGGTTATTTTTAACTTAAGCGCACATTCCACTAAGGCATGAATCGTTTTATCCTTCAGTCGAACAGGTTGAACCTGTATCTAAAACGCAAATAGTCTTATAATAATTCTGGAAATCTAATACTTTTATCTATCCCGTAGAGCAATTAGTATTTGTAATCGGGGCACATTTGTGTGAAGATGATTTGTGAACTTGGTGACAAAGTTGATAAGCGCATTAAAAGTTGTCTGAACAGTCGATTCCAATTGATAATTTACAAATTGGAATCATTTAGTCAATAACTGCCGTTTCTTACGAAGAACATTACTGGAGTGCCGAACTACACCTTTTTGACTTTTAATTTATGTCATATAAACATTTGAACTAACACTCATCTTTACTGGCATCACATCCCTGATCGGCCACGAAGTAACATTTAACTAGGTTATCTGAAGTTTTTATTAAACTAATTTACTGTGCAGTACAAGTAGGAGGAGTACTTTCCGCACATTTGTATGTTCCTGAAGGTTGGTAGCTAAAACAGCCATACGCACAAGTTTAATCAGGAAGAGAGCAAGTTTTACCACCAGGTAACTTGCATATTGAATTTTAACTATCTTAATAGTACTATAAAGTAGGAAAAGTGCATGTAATTTGTGCTGCACATTTACTTTGGCTGCTATCACCTAATGATTTATAACATTATTGACTCAAACATATATCAGCGGATTTACAGATTTAACCATTATCTTTCATACACTAACTTAAAATAGGGCTTTTATGAACCTTTATTTCACCAGCTTCACAATCAATAGATTTACTACATTTTTTGATATTTTAATCAACAAGCGTTTAATAGCACGCTTCGCTGAAGCAATCAGAGTCTTATTAACATGACAGTCCTTCATCAAGTTTACAAACAGATGATGTGTCAGAATAATAGTATGTTTCATAATTCGCTCCACAAGTTATCTGTACCGCACATCTTGAAGTTAATATATTTGAATAATCCTTATAACAGTTCTAACTTTTACATTCGGAATTGTTATGGCATTCATCACCTATAACACTAAAATGAATTGTCATTTCATGAAGTGTAATGTCATTTAATAAAATATTTCAAACTACAATATATTAATAATTTAACATTTATCGTATCAATCGCATTATTGTTATCTAAATATTTATAATTAATATATAATATAATAATAAATATAATAAAGATTATTATTATATTATGCAATATTTATTTTCTGAATACACTTTCATTGATGATTACCAAAACACTAACCAGCTCTTTGTTAAATCCATTAATTGATGATAAATTCTCTAATTTATTTATAATTAATAAATTAAAATCAAATTTAAGAAAAATCAAAAATAGACATATTATTTAAGTATTTATCAATATACTACTCATACTTACTCATTATTAAGATTCTTCTTAAACACTCAGAATACAGCTGTTGATTCTTGACAGCGTAATATTGCCAAACAAATCTCGTAAACTATTTGTGGTATTTGTAGTCGTTAAGTTCATGGTTTGGGGAATGTCATAAGATGAATTAGAATATGACGAACTAGAATTAATAACTTATTTATTTCCTTCGATCTATTAGTCCAATAATTCAATATATGAGTCCCCGTACAAACTAAACACGAATTCACTTAGAATTTGCTAGCTCTTTTCCAAGCTATTGCTCTAACTTTTATAAACTACTGTTTTCCTCTAAGTTGTAGAATCTTATAGAAATAAGTTATCTTAAAGATCACGTAAACTCGTGTTTCCCCTCACACAAAAAATTATCTGTAAAAGATCATATTCCTAAAAAAGACATACAAAAGTGTTTTAAAGAAGGGTTTACTAGCAGCAAGGATATTAGTTAGAGATAATAGATAATTCATATTTAGATGAGAATTATTACAAATATATTTCATTCTTTTCAAAATTGCACAAATGTTCCGCATTATTAATCTGTGAACTGATATACAAACTTATCTGGGAACTATTTAATTTTAGATAAATATATGCAAATATATTAATTATTAAGTCTCCAACAACATAATTTGATATTTGTACAATAACCACTTATTTTATAATATGTATTCCATGATGTTACTGTTGTCATTTTATACATATGGCACCAAGAGGCGCCGCTCATGCTCTATCCTGATTATGCCTTTAAAGCTGTAATATCTGCACTTTGTATCGCATTAATATTATTTATTATTATTGTTAATCAGTCAATTTATTCCAGAAATTTAGTTCTAAACTGTTCTTACATCATTTTTTGTGCCATTCATTATTGTTTATAAATTTATAACCTAACTTATAGTAGTTGTCAAAACGTTATTAATGCCAAATATAGATTAGTTTGCATTTATTATTTATTATTTTTGTATATCCAATTGCTATTAAAGAGAAGAATTAACCAATATAAGAGATTATTACTATTATTAGCTTTATAACAGAATTTATTGACTCAGTGAGTTGTTAACTCTTTGTATATCATTTTATAAATTAATAATTTGTTGATTTGTATAATTATTTTGTAATGTTAGCGAATTACTAAAATCTTTTACTTGTTACAAAAGTTATTTGTTTTGATCAGTCATCGTAACTTACAGATTGGATATATTATGTTTCAAATTATCTTCTGCTTATTGCTAAAAGAAATTTATCTTATAATTTAATTCAGAAACATTATCAATAAGTTGCTACTCAAGGTAAATGCCAGTTTAATTTATTTACTTAAATTGAAAAAGAATATCAAGACAATTATTGTTATTTAATATAAAACCTTTATTGCATTCGCAATCTTAACCAGTAAAATAGAATGGATAAATGCACATCACAGTAAAGTTTTATAATTATACTCCATGCAACAATGTATTTTTGCATAACCCATAAACAATAATAGAATTATTATACAGTTAGCAATTAATAATCGGATGTTAATTTATTTGGACCATATCAAAATTATTTACTAAGTTAACTATATTAGAACACAAACTTAACTGTTATAGACTAATTGCAATATTGTGTTTTAATTGTGCGATAAAATTAGCATTTTGTGAGTTTTAATTTAACTCGTAGCCCGTTATGTTTGTATAATTAATTACGAAATATATTTCAGTATTTACATTGAAAACAATACCACTACTAAATTTACTTGTAAATCGGAATTATATTGATGTGTCCACAATGTTTAAAGTGTTGATAGCTTATTGTATTACTGTTGATATATATATATATATATATATATAGTCTCAATGAAGTCTGTTTGTGCCGTCTCGAGGAAGTGAGATATATATATATATATATATATATTCCCCATTAGCTACAAAGACTAGTGTTGAATTAAAGAGTTGTAAATCACATTATTAACATATTAAAGAACCATAAACGACAGAAAACATGACAGTTACATTAATTATTGAATTCTGTATTAATTACTCTTTATCCTGTAATCCAAATACTGCAAAATATGTTGCGTCCTTAACTTAAACATTAATATTAGTTTCTTAAACTTTGTCATTTAATATAAATATACTACTTGAATATTACGACAAAATGATACTATTTTAAATTGAAAATTTATTTAGCTAATGTGTTTTTAAACAATAATTAAATTAAGTATTATCAACTAATATTTATGAATCGCATATATTATGATTTAGATTCTTATTAATCATTTTATAAAATATTATAGAACATATCATTTAACAATAAACTGATTAATAATGTCATCATGAATTTTGTAGCTTGTGGAACTATGAGCTATGAACGATAATGTTAAAAAATATTCAAATAATAAGGTTTGATCGTACTAGTGTTTTTTGATATATGCAAACTATATAAAATTAATATCTAATATAGATATGATAATAAATCCTCCAGAAACACTCATTGCCAAAGTTATAGATATTTTTTATCATTCACCATTACCAGAAAATCACTTTAAATATTGACATAAAATTACGCGAATTAAGTATTAAATAATAGTATAGCGCCAACAATACACTTAATTGTATAAATGTGTGAGTTACACTTGAACATAACCAAAATCACTTTATTTTATTCAAAAGATGTGAAATGGATTCATAAATACTATTTCAATATCTGTATTTGCGTGAAAAATGATACAATTTATAGTCATATAATGTATTACAATATAATTCAAATCCAAAAGAATATTTGGACAGTTTTTCTTACAAATCAAACTGCTACTATTTAGAAAAAGTTGATAATAAATTCCATTTAATAGTATCTAGAAACATTAATTATTTGCCGAAGAATAACAATATATACGTAAACCAAATATAAACAATATATAATTGTTTTTTAATGAGATAAGATAAACCACATCACAAAATGCAATAGAATCTGCTGTGATAGACTAATATTTATTACAATAATATTACAATATGTCGTTATTCGGAAACAGAGTCTAAAAAAGATATAACAAATATATATTGGGTGACTTTAGTTCTAACGATTAATAAATTAATATACTGAAAATATTAACTTAGTGAAAATTTTTGGTTAATATTCTTCTATCATATTAATCTAATATAAATTCTTTTCTTCATTGTTTTGTTGATGGTGAACAAACATACTTATTAATATTTCAAGTTTGGAATATATTTGTTTATTTAATTCTATTTAATCTTTAAAAACCCGTCGGGTTAATTTGGGTTTTTTTGTTTTCTATAGTTCTAAAAATTTATATATTGTTACATTATATAGTAAGTCGACAATTCAGTTTTTTCAATTTCAGACCCCACTTCTTTAACAGAAAATGAGAAATATAAGACATGAAGCCTAAAAATATTTCATATCCATATCTTGCTTCTAATAAGCGGAATTAGTGCAGATTACTTATAAAAGGATCTGAATACTATTACACCACACCTGTATCATATTAATTTAGTCAAATTCTAATATTGCCATGTATAAAACAACTTATAGACAAGTTAATAATAAAATATGTAACTATATGCAATTAATATTGTGATAACCTGCTTTCAAAAATTTATTCTCTTACTTGATTGGCAATATTAAATTTATTTAATTTTGGACTCAATATAGGCTAGCTGGTTTTGGTAATAAATTTTAGTAACAAGATTAAAGAAATTATTAGTTTTATGCTAGACAATACCAGAGTCAATATCAACAAAGAAAATAATTACCACAATTATGAATACGGTAAAGAAAAAACAACTAGTAACATTATGAAAATGTAACATCATGTTAACCATAAGGTATTCATAGATATATATTATAATTGAGGCACGCAGTTTAAGATGTGCGTTGAAACAGTTAGTGTGATTTGTATTTTTAACTTGTTGATAAGTAAAATCAACATATTAAAATTAATATTATATGATTATACTCTTACGTATCTAGTTTTTACAAATTAATACTAATTCTACTTCACATCATATTTTGAGTTTTAACTTCAGTTTACCAAAATATTTTGTATGATGAAATAAGTTTCTACAAAAATTTGGTGTCAGAACTTGGTCATAAGTTACGTTGCCCCATTTTCATACCGAATGGAAATAGTTTATTTTTTTCGAATTTATGAGTTATGAATCTCAACAAGTATACAACAAACTAAATAATATAGATTAAATTAGTGATAATAGATTTGTAACTATTAATTTAACTACATTAAGCCGACTGAAAACTAGTTTGTGTAAATCATAAAATATTTAATGAATTACACAAATACTTAAGTTCATAAACTATTAAGTAATAATCAATATATTTATATACTATCTTGAAGTAATAATCCGTTAACTTCTTATTATCTTCTTCATGATCAAAAATATTTATTGTAATTTAAATTGAATTTTGCAGCAATAGATGTAAGTGATATTAACTACAGTAATATTACTACTAATTGATGTTCTATGTATTATATTATGATATATAAATGCTTTTAGTATTCTAGTTGTACATAATTAGAGTGATCTTAATTTCGACTCTGGATTTGATGGATACGGAGTGAAATTAAAAAGTGAACTATATACAACCTCTCACTAATGCATATATCATATTTATTTTGCTCTATATTCTATTTAATTTTTTTGAAAAACCTCTGTGGGTTTTTAAAGATTAAAGCTCTTTGTGATCATAACAGGATGTTAATGTAAATTTCAGTATATTAATAATTATATTAATAATAGGGTATATTAATATGTTATACATATTAGTTTGTTAACAAATATGTTGTTTGTTAGCTAACATAATTCATGCTAAAGTTTAGATCAAAGTTATATTTTTTATCACTTCCTCGAGACTGCATAAACGAATAATAGTGAGACATTCGCTAGCGAAACGTATGGCTTCCACTTTCAAAACGAGATCAACCTGTCATCTATGCACACTCAGTAACGACCCAGCAGGGCCCTCACCGAGTCGTTAGCGTAGCAGTTTTACCTGATTCGCTATATAATGGGGATTTCGGATGGTCAGTGAGGACTGTATATATATTTATAATTTAGTGAAAAGCTCATTCTTGGATTCCAGCTACCTCAACGCGAGTTGTGATTTCATCTATCACTTCTGGCGCTTAATCTATTTCTTAAGTGTTTTCTGATTCTTTTTGAGTGGTTTAGGACTCTTCTGGTACTGCTTTCTTCTTTTGAACTCTCCTCTTAACAAGACACAACAATAATATCATCAGAGAAAAGAAAACAACGAGGCTCGTGATCACGATTCCGGCGATTGCACCGCCGTTAAGATCGTTTTGCTTACATTTTGGTTGCTTTCCAGTTGGTTCTGGAATGCACTTCGACACATCGCAACCTCCGCAAGGAACAGAACAAACGAACTGCTTGCCAAGTGAAAGAAGGCACGAGTTCGCGCAAACAGCATCTGAAGTGCATCCAGTGTTTCCATCTGCGAGGAGACAATATGCGTAGAATTATGAATTAAGCACACATTTTTAAGTAGCTTTGCATTATTAACACGAAGACGCGGAAGAAGTTGAAACGCACTTTAGATCAAAAGGGTTATTTTTAACTTAAGCGCACATTCCACTAAGGCATGAATCGTTTTATCCTTCAGTCGAACAGGTTGAACCTGTATCTAAAACGCAAATAGTCTTATAATAATTCTGGAAATCTAATACTTTAATCTATCCCGTAGAGCAATTAGTATTTGTAATCGGGGCACATTTGTGTGAAGATGATTTGTGAACTTGGTGACAAAGTTGATAAGCGCATTAAGAGTTGTCTGAACAGTCGATTCCAATTGATAATTTACAAATTGGAATCATTTAGTCAATAACTGCCGTTTCTTACGAAGAACATTACTGGAGAGCCGAACTACACCTTTTTGACTTTTAATTTATGTCATATAAACATTTGAACTAACACTCATCTTTACTGGCATCACATCCCTGATCGGCCACGAAGTAACATTTAACTAGGTTATCTGAAGTTTTTATTAAACTAATTTACTGTGCAGTACAAGTAGGAGGAGTACTTTCCGCACATTTGTATGTTCCTGAAGGTTGGTAGCTAAAACAGCCATACGCACAAGTTTAATCAGGAAGAGAGCAAGTTTTACCACCAGGTAACTTGCATATTGAATTTTAACTATCTTAATAGTACTATAAAGTAGGAAAAGTGCATGTAATTTGTGCTGCACATTTACTTTGGCTGCTATCACCTAATGATTTATAACATTATTGACTCAAACATATATCAGCGGATTTACAGATTTAACCATTATCTTTCATACACTAACTTAAAATAGGGCTTTTATGAACCTTTATTTCACCAGCTTCACAATCAATAGATTTACTACATTTTTTGATATTTTAATCAACAAGCGTTTAATAGCACGCTTCGCTGAAGCAATCAGAGTCTTATTAACATGACAGTCCTTCATCAAGTTTACAAACAGATGATGTGTCAGAATAATAGTATGTTTCATAATTCGCTCCACAAGTTATCTGTACCGCACATCTTGAAGTTAATATATTTGAATAATCCTTATAACAGTTCTAACTTTTACATTCGGAATTGTTATGGCATTCATCACCTATAACGCTAAAATGAATTGTCATTTCATGAAGTGTAATGTCATTTAATAAAATATTTCAAACTACAATATATTAATAATTTAACATTTATCGTATCAATCGCATTATTGTTATCTAAATATTTATAATTAATATATAATATAATAATAAATATAATAAAGCTTATTATTATATTATGCAATATTTATTTTCTGAATACACTTTCATTGATGATTACAAAAACACTAACCAGCTCTTTGTTAAATCCATTAATTGATGATAAATTCTCTAATTTATTTATAATTAATAAATTAAAATCAAATTTAAGAAAAATCAAAAATAGACATATTATTTAAGTATTTATCAATATACTACTCATACTTACTCATTATTAAGATTCTTCTTAAACACTCAGAATACAGCTGTTGATTCTTGACAGCGTAATATTGCCAAACAAATCTCGTAAACTATTTGTGGTATTTGTAGTCGTTAAGTTCATGGTTTGGGGAATGTCATAAGATGAATTAGAATATGACGAACTAGAATTAATAACTTATTTATTTCCTTCGATCTATTAGTCCAATAATTCAATATATGAGTCCCCGTACAAACTAAACACGAATTCACTTAGAATTTGCTAGCTCTTTTCCAAGCTGGTTTCCTCTTTGTACACAAATAACGGGTGCTTTATACAATATTCTAGCGAAATCCGCAGATCTTGAATTCTTTATGTCATTTATCCGATGATATTCTGAGCGAATAAACCAAAAGTCTGTTTGATTTTCTAAGCCTGTCTTGAACTTGGAGTCATCGGATATCCTAAAGGTTATCCGGTATAAATTTCGTGGAGCATGTTGCCCAGACAATAAATGTCGAACTTCTCCGGGATCACGTTGCAGGAGTACACGTCGTGCTTGGGGGCGTATGCGCTGGTGTTGAGCACCGAGTCCACCTCCGCCTCCGTGACGGACTGGCCGAAGTCGATGAGCACTGGCTTCCCGTCCTGAACCATGATGTTGGAGGGCTTCAGGTCCATGTGGTACACGCCCCGATCGTGGACCTGCTTCACGAGCACGAGCAGCTCTCTGAAGAAGTCCAGCTTCTGGGGCAGGGACAGCTGGCGCACGTGGTCGTTGTACTGGGTGACGTAGTAGCGGCCGGTTAGTACGTGCGAGTCCTTCGAGAAGATGCCCGGGTACTCTGCTTCCAGCTGCTCCAAGGCGGAGTCTTATATTTCCAGCTTCTGGAGGCCGTAGAGCTTCTGCACGCCCTCGATGTCATCTAGCTTCCTGGCGAGGTCGAACCTTGTCTAGAGCTCTTGCATGCTGTCGGACACGATCAAGACCACTTTCTCGCTCTCGCTGTTGACGGCCGTGAAGCAGGTAATGAAGGATCCTTGCTCCAAGAATTTTACATTAATATAGTTTTTTATCATTAATTTTTTAGTTGTGTATTCTAAATACATATTTTAATTTTGAAGTGAAAACATTTTCATATGTAATTCATATGCATTATATTGTTATATTATTTAATCTACTGTGTTTGTACAAACTATAAACAAACAAAAACACTTAACAATTTTTAGAGTATATGTTGTTTGCTGTTTCTATATACAATTAAGATTAAAAAGCTATAATCTATATCATATGTACTTTAGTATGAATCATTCTAAATTTAGTTTAAATATCATTGTAATGTTTAAAAGTTAAATGTTGATAAGGTTTCCGTTTATGAATCAATACATGTATATCTTGTATGTTAACAGACACTTATTAGTATTAATTTAAACTTTTATATTTTCAGGTTTAATTAGGGATGGTTTTTTATACTAATAGTAGTATAAATTTCAAAAGTAGTATACTTTTTTTGTTATATAACTTAAAGAATAACAGTTTCTTTCCTTTTTATTTTAATTTTCTAATGACCCCTGGGGAACTTCATATATCATAGTTTTATTTCTCCCACTTCAAATTTAAATTAACTAAATTTTCTAAATCAGGATTATTGACATATTTACACCTATTAATGTACATATTTACCTTAATAACAGAAAATATAACATGCGATTACAATATTAGTCTATCAAACGTTAAAATCGACATGTAGTATACTTTTTCAAAAGTAGTATAAAGTAGTATAAAAAACCATCCCTAGGTTTAATGATACATTTTTGTATAAAACAAGTTATATTTATTTCACAGAAAACATTTTCCACTTCAAATTAAATCCATACATGTTCCAGAAACGTGTATATCTAAGAGTGCCCAATTCGTTCCCATAAAAATATAGAAATATAATACTTATTGAATCACACGTATTGAATCGTTGATTCATCATGATAATTTCTCACGGATTAAAAAATAGACATAATGTCTCACAATTTCTTCCCCGCGAAGTGAAAGTACCCGAATTGCGCCCAGAATTTATCGATTTCGTCCTTTTCGAAAACGAGTTCAACGAATCTCTCAACGATCGCTGTTTTAATCGCTTTGACATAAATTTCAATTTCTTTACAATAAATTTGTCCCGAGAAAACTGTATTCAACTCGTTCGTTATATTTGATTCCAGTTTATTCAGATACGTTTTTGCTTGCACTTTATTGTACTTATTCAGGTTAATCTCCTGAATCAGTTTTGACACAAACAGAATTAAAAAGGACATGAACTTGTCCTCGTCCGAATCCGGATTAAATTACTTGTGAATCACGTTCGCCCTATAGACGTAAAAGAGCTCGTCAATCACGTCATAGTCGTCAGAATTCAAGAAATACGGTGATGAAGCGGAAACACCGCGAAACTAAAATATTGGCACCTGAGAAATGTAAGATTACGCCCGCAAGGTCGCGTGAACTGCCATTAATTTGGAGTGGGTTTAACAAAAATAAATGAGATTTAAATATATAAATGCTTTTACTACGAATTTTACCACTTTCAGAATGAATCAAGAGAAATAACTGCTCGAACGCACAAACGCTATATAAATTCCACCCATCATGATGCAACACAAGAAAATCAAATAAAAACACATAAAGAAATAAAACGTAGTCGTAACACAAACTATACACAGCTTCTCACCATATTCTGTTATCATAGTTATCATCTCCATAATTGACATCCTAATGTACTTCATACACTCAGCATAACAAGATATGAACAATACTTTCATGGGAATCTGGCTGTTTGTCACAGTATTTCAATTGGTTGAATTTATTATCTTGCTCATCATTTGTATAAAGTACAAAATAGCTTTGCTAAGCATTTAGTTCATCATTTATTGTTTAATGCCTATTTCCACCATTGTAGTCTTCGTTTTAGGAATAAGTTGGCATTACTCGATTTTTGATATTGTATTCGATTTGTTCCATTACAAATTTTCGTTCGCTTCTCCATTTAGAGGGTTATTATTAGCTATTGACTTGACAAAACAATATAAATTTCATGATAATGTTTAACAACTACTAAGAGAAGCTACAAGCAAATAACGTGAAAGATAACACAATGTTGCGATTGGGTTAATTTTTATCAAAGATGTTTTAGTTATAATAATGTAAACTATGTACCAATTTGTAAGTTTTATTTTGTTTTTTGTAGGTCTGCTTCTGATTGACAATCAAAAAGTTAATTCACATCCAAATCACGACGTTTTCTCTATTTTGTATATGATTATCGTTACTATAAGCACAGTTGGCTACGGTGATGTTACATTTTAAGATGGACTTGGAAGATTTTTGGTCTCATTATTTATATTCTCAGCTGTAATTTACTTGCCTCAAGCTATAACACAAATCATTTCTGACTTTAAACGCAGAATACCGGAGGCGATACTGAAGAAGCGAATCGCAGGCGGTGTAGTTATTATAGGGAAGTACGACCATTCGCTGGCTCAAATATCTAGAATGATCATCCCAGCGAACGTAGACATATCCTACCTTCTCAACGAACAGCAACCGCCGAAAGAAATGGCCAACTTCCAGACCTCGAGCAATTTTGATTTCGGCTGCTACGAAACGATCACCTCTCGTGTCTGCGAGCAACTGGCGCTGTACAGATGTTCCCACTTGGTGTTCATTTCCAGCTACAAAGAGCAAGACCAAGACTACAACACCTTGATGAACGCCTTGATTGTGACAAAGTACACCCAAGGTCAAATTCCTATTTTTGTTATTTTGAACGATCATAATCTTGTTAAAGTGGGTAAGCAAATGCTCGCGCCGTATATAGCTCCGCAAAATATGATAATCATAGGCATGAACAAAATTCTCAGCATCATCATTTCACTTTCTGCTTTGCACGAGGGCTTTTCCACATTTATTTATAACGCCATTTGCCAGCAAAACGTGATTTTCAACTATTGGGATAAAAAAGATACAATGACTCAAGAGGATTTAGTATGCAATAGCAGTAGAAACTCGCTTCAAATTGATAATGTACTTAATAATCGCATCAAAAAAGCTGTTTATGTTGAAGAGAGTGAATACTTACGGTGGCGTATTAATGATGATACTGCTAGAAAATAATTATAAGAAATTAGACGAATGTACAATACTGGCTCTGAATTTTAAATATGTGAGAAAAATGGGAAAGAAACAATGCACAAACTTATTGAGATTGGCTCGTAATATCTATGTCTTGGAACTGTTAACAAAAGTTATAAAAGAAGTTTAATTTAGTCTTGCCGATCTGAATTTTTGCTTTAGAAGTCTAATTACTTGAATGTCAATAAACTATTTCATTAAAAAGAAAATAATATGAGTCGTAATGATAATATGAATAGTAAGCAGACCAAAACTATGATAACTAGTGAGTCTATTGGAGACGCGAGCGAATCGGAATCAACCGATTAGGCATAATCTGTTAAAGAATGTTCTGAACAATCTGAATGTTTTTATGTATCGAAACAATTAACTTTCAAAGATTTACATTTTGTGTCAAAAGCTCCAGTTTTTCACGAGTAAGATGATAAAATGTTTGTATTGGCACAAGATGTGTAAATTAACCTGCGATAATCCAAGAAAGTTGGTATCTTAGCTCTAGAGTCAGTTCCAGATTTGTTCTTGCAAACTTTGATTCATACATTGGTCACGATGTCTTAATCTAACGTTACAAATATTGATATTGCGTCTTTCAAGTAGAAAACTGGTAAAATGCACCCATCTATGACGTGGACCGTGATATAGAACCTGTCCAAGACTTCGCTCCGTTTTCTTGCTTCGTGTGATGTGGTTATTCTACTAACCTTTGGAGACGAGGATGGTATGTTTTTAGCTGCGCGTCACTAATTAGATTTGATTGGCGTAAAGCGTGTTGTTCTGTTCAATGACCTGTTATCGATTGATTTATTAACATCTTAGGTTGGTTTGCAGGTGTATTTCAGGGCTGGAAACTCTCTTCCTTCTCCAAAGCAAGTTATTACCTGTGAACTAATTAAAAATGCGAAGAATGTGCTAAACGGTTTGAATTACGTTCAAATGATTCATAAGGGATTCGTTCAGCTCCAATCGTATGTAATTTAAACTATTAAAAGTACTGAGCATATTTAAAACGCGATAAAAACGGATTCGATTACGATATAAGAAATACGTAAAATGTTCGGATACTATAATTATGAGGTGTTGTACGTCGTTCACAAGAAAACGGTTCTCATATTTCCAGACTTCGATTTGATGCTCGTTCCTGGTGATTTAGTTCTGGCGGCCGCAAGGGTCGAATAGTGAACGATATAGAATAAAAAATTATTTAGAATAACATTTTTTTAAATATATGATTTAACATTATAATTCATAAACTGTAAAGATGTATGAAATTATTTTTAAAATCACATAACTGACAAATCACAATTTTAATTTGTCAATCGCTACTAGTATTAGCCGTAGTTTTGCATTTTTCATGATGAGGACTTGATTTGAGGCTCATTAGTTATTTCATTGATCGGCATTCTGTATTGTTATTACTTACGTGCTCGTGATGATAACCATGATCAGCATGAAGCTCAATTGTTTCATGTACACAACATGGCATATCAGCGATTGTATTTGTACTTTATACGTCACTTGTTTAGCTATAGTTGCTTAAATTAGGTCTTATCCCAAGACTTTTCCTGGCTTTTTCCACTTAACATGTTTATTCTACATCTTCGCTTGCTAATGGAACTGGAACGAAGTTTCCAGCTACGTAGTTTTCGCTGTTGGTCGCTTACTGATTGTCAAGTCTGAGCAAGCTCCAAACGAAACGTCTCACTATCTCTATCAAAGCTAAAAATGTTTTGAACCAATATAATTTAAACAATGGGACTTTAAATAAATTGGTAATAAACGAAAAACGAACAGCTGTGTCGAAAAATATGCAAGTAATTAAAAACTGAGACGAGAACAAACATGGTCGACGGCAAAGTAGACCATGTCTCCATTTATTTCGTTTGTCTTTAAACTATTTTGCACCAGTACCTCCTTGAAATAATGACCAGTCTTCAAAAATATCCCAGTATAACTTATATATCTGTTCTAAACACTTCAATGCAACGAAAACATAATACACTGTCATATTGCGCTTTGTTAAGTCTATTGAAAATGGAGACGATAATATACCAGATACGTACTTTAAAGCATTATATCCATGTGGATAGAATAATTTTTACTCTTTATATCTTACAATGCATTAAATAAGACGCATAAAAGACGGTATATTGATCAACGGTAACATTACCAAATCCGGACACTTTGATAGTGTTATAAGATTTATAAAGTCTTTAAAAACTCCAATACATGATGTTAAAATATCAGCAGAAAAGAAAAGCGGGAAAGTTACTCTATGAACCCATGGAGTAAATAATTTATAAGCCACCACCTATAAGAATTTAGATATTTATGATTTACCTTTGTAAATTCTTATGAGTGATCGTACATGAATTAAGAAAAATACACAAATTGGTAAAAGCAACCAGTAGTTAGCATGCATCATATGTGAAAGCTTTGTTAGATAGTAACCAAATGGAATTGGTATATCTACAAAATTGCTTTAACTTGAAATACACATGATAATACTAAACAAACAAATAATCATAATAGATTAACCAACAAACATTACTGTCCTGTAACTTGCGGTAATTTTAGAAGCTGGTAAATCGAATATTACTGGATAATTAATTTTCTTTTCCTCAAAAACCATAATATCAATTCCCAACATTACTATACATAAACTGAATGCCAAATATATTCTAATTAAATATTCCTAGTAGGATGTCTCTTTAAATGTTATATCGTTATACCGTGGCTAAATAACCATTAAATCAACTAGAACAAAGATCAAAATTACAGTTAAAGTAGCACTTAAACCGAACAAAACAGACATTGTATTTTGACGTCTTTAAATAAGAAGTGATGGTTTTCTAACTTGATGTAAAAATTTTCGCACAGACCTTTCATCACTTCCAGTCAATTTAGCATAACCAGCAAATATTCTGTTACATAACTCTTCGTGTCCAGTCAGTTATGATATTTCGATTTTACTCATCACCACTTCTAACTTTTGCTTACCACTCGGTAAAAGATCAGTCTATTTATCATGTTTTCTCATTATTTTTTGTGCAGATACACAATTGGCCTAAGAAAAGTTTTGTAATAGCGTTAATTGACGAAATAATTCTTCGAAATTAACTTTAATATGACTTTTAGTCTATGCATTTATTTTGTTTGTCATAGAAATCTATACCAAGTCTTCTAATTATTTTAGAGTTTTCCCATATCCTTTAATTGTATGCTTGTAGAAATCATTACATTTATAAAATTGTTCTTTAAATTAATCCCAAAATAGTAAGTCAGCTTGATATAATTTCTGTATGTCTGGAATAAAGTCTGGATTTTCATTATTAGCTAGTTATTCGATTTCTTTGATTATATGTTTTACTGCGTCGTAATCAAAGTATTTTGATCGCCATTCGTTAATTTTTTTGGATTCAATTTAATAACCGTAATTCATTCGGTGTGGAAAATACTAACCTTACTATATGTGTGTATAAAAGATAATTATTATAAATTTTAGTTCATTTCAATTTATTATTCATTCTAATTTTGTACTAATTTACTATACACTATTTACATCATTTTATTTTGTTGAATATGTTATCAGATTTCATGTAATTTTCATGTATAGTGTTGTGAAAAATGACACTAATTTCAATCCCAACCAGTTGTCCCATAAATAAACTACTGTGGTGTCCGAGCCAACTTTGATTTTAACAAATGTTTATGTAATAATTGCGCTTGAAAATTAAATCACTGTATTTATGCTAATTATAACATATTCAATTAATTCTGCGGTTCATTTCTTTTTCACTTCATCCTTCAAATGACGAAGCACACACGAAGCCGACGGATCACAATACAAGAGCGTCGCATAATGATGAGAATGTGAGAAACAGAATCACAAACTGTTGCAACCAAGAAATACATTGCTTGTTGCCTTCAATGTAGTCTCCAAACTGTTTATTCCATTTTTAAGCACTTTGAAGTTACAGGCAAGCTAGAAGCTTCTCATGCCGATAATAGTGTCAGAAAATTTGACTAAGCTGAGATTTTCGCGTTGTTAAATATCGCCAGAGCCATAGATTCGAAACTCGACGAATCATAGCTGAAAAATACTAAGCCCTTCGTGGAATTTCCATGTCTCTAACAACGGTATCTCGTCTCCTGGCCAAATTCAGTTTAAGCTTCTATGTTGCTAAGATAAAGCCAAAACTTACCGAAAAGCATAAATTAGAAAGTTTGAACTTTGCTCGAATGAACCTGAAACAACCAATTGAATATTGGAGAACTTTTTAGTATACCGATGAGTATCGCTCAAAATGCTATGCAAATCGAGCGAGTAGAGTGCCCAGAACACCTAAAGACGAGTGGAATCCGAAGTATTTTCTCGAAGTGTAAAATATGGACTGTTTTCGTGCATGATCTATAGTACGATTAGCTATAGATATAAGGGTCCATTATGGTTTATGCCGTGCGGTACGACCATGAATTCAATTGTCAATTCTTAAGTTCTCAGACAAGTTACACTTCCATCACTTAATAGCATAACTTGAAGTTGCAACAAGATAACGCCCCGACACATTTTAGTAAGTATATGAAAACCTTTTATACTGCTAACAACATTGAGCTCTATCGCTTTCCAGTAATGAGTCCAGACTTAAATCCACTTTTTCACTGCTGGAATCCACTGAAGTCAAACATTTCCCCTGAAGAATGCACCACATATGACTTATTAAATGAAGAAGTAAAGAGGGCGTTGGAGTAAATCTCGTTAGATATCATCAATCATTTGATTGACTCTATGCCCAAAAGGTTAGAAGAAGTAATAAAATAGAAAGGAGACGCTACTAAACATTGAGTTAATATATAGTTAAAATTAATACAAAAAATAGTTTTGAAATAGTTAGTATTTTTTGAAATCAAAGTTGGCTTGGCGACCACAGTACAGCTTTTCAAAAGTTGATCAAACGAAAAATGTGTGATCAAACGAATGTGGAATTTCTATTAAACTGTATATATTTAAAAATTTAAATAATTCACTTACTCATTTTAATAACATGTCAATATTTTACTCTCTTTTTTAATCTGAATGATTACTTGTTTAGCGTTGTCTTGGGTTTCTATGGCTATGAGCCTGGTTTTGAGTCTTTCTTCCATTTTATTGATCTACAAAAAATATTGCATATTGAACTATAGCAGTATCTTCGTTTAAGTTTTTTGTGTACTTATTGAGCATTTTTCAGCAGTATCAGTAAGAGTTTCGTTATAACTCGATTTTGAAGCTAAAATCCAAAAGAGTGTGATGGCCGGTCCTCAAGAAAAAGAACCCGCTTCTCCTAGGTTAAACTCGAAAATAGATTATTATTTATACCAAACTGCATATTCATATCTATTTTAAAGCAGGCATAACTTCTATAATAGAAGTCCAACAGAACTTCTATTGGACTTGATTCTATTTTATTTTTCTAATTTGCAGAAGTTTAAAGCTCATTAAGCTTGTGTTTCTTTAAATAAATATGAAAATTTTGTTGTCATTTCTACATTTAATGTTCTTATTGAAAATAATACTTTTTCGATTCTATATTTTACTACATTTTTCATTTCCTGCTTCAAGTTATATAGAATATTTAGTTATTCATAACTGTTATTTACAAGTATATTTAAATCATTGTTAAATAGATACACAAATATTGGTCTTTAGCACTAACCATATTAACGAATGTAATTAGAATAATATTTTTCTAATTTATTAGAATCATAACCAAATATTTATTAGAATACGTTACTATTGAGTTATTTACCTAATGAGCCCAAAGAGAATATGCTTCTAAATCCATATAAAGCTTCAAAATTTTAATCTTGTTTTAATATTTATATTATTTCAGCAGTTTGCATATTCATGACATAATAATAATCTTATTCTACAATGCAATCGGATTTTATAATTAGAATTCCATTTAACGCCATTATTACTTTGATATTATACATTTCTTTGATCCGGACTAATTTTAGGTTAGTCATTACCAAATATATGTCATGCATCGTAATTGCGTAAACTTTATCGCAAAATTGGTAATAAAATATATTTTTGTGGTTGCTGCGTATGCATTTCAATTTATGATTAGCTTTAACCTGGTACAGTTTCTTCGAGTTGTTATGCACATATAATTTATTGTTCATAGTGAACATATTTCCTCCTTGGTGGCTTAGTTTCTAAAATCCTCCGTAGTGCAGTCCATAATTTGGTAATTAGCTCACTACTTAAATGCCAAGATCTTTCTTGACAACGAATATCATGTCCAGCACATTAAAGTACGTTTTTCCGTTGCAAAAGTGTACGTTGGTGAATTATTCTTCTGGTATTTTGTAGTCCGTGTTGCTTATTTCGCTTTGAAACACTTTCTTTTGGTGAACAAAATATGGGAATGATTATTCCTCGCCTGGGTTGAACGAGTATTTTGTTTTAATGTTGCTTATTACTTATTCTTGTTTGTTTATGAGTTCAATTTGTCCGTTTACTACTGAGTAGTACAATTCTATTCCGTTAATTGGTTTAAATATGAACATTCGTTTTTAGCCCTCATTTTATTTCAATATAAATTGTTTAAAGCGCTTCTTTCGGATCTCTTTCAACTTCTTCTCGTTCAAAACGTTTTGAACGGGAACTATTATTAAAAGAATTAAGGAGAGGAAAACAGCTCCGAGTAAAATCAACGGCGATAAAATAATACAACAAATGACGAAGGCGGCCGTTTTCAAGTTCCTTTTAGCTTGGTCGCGCGTTTGGAGTGAAAACCAATACTAAGTCTGTAAAAATTGCATTAATTCTCCCGATACGACATAAATTAAGAAACATAAGCACTTAGATTCAAACAAAGATAAAAACCAACATTTTAATTAACTTAAAAATAACTTATAAATACATATAACTTATAACGTTATTAAAATATTAAAAATAAAAAAAATAAAAGTATAAAAAATTTATACTAGTATTTATTTATGAATTGAATACTGTAATATAAAGAGATATTGTAAGAATAACAACACTGGTAGGTATTAAATCTATCGTTTTGATTATTTTGTTCCACTCCATATAATGATATAATTTATATCATATAACAATGATAATTAAAATCAAAATGCAGTAAGTTAATAAAAAGTATATTAAAGTAATTATGCACTTATAACTTATTATTCATTGAAGAGATAGTTTCTTGATAGCTTAATTCCTAAAATCGTATATTAAATATTTAATTCCTTTTAAAAAAATATCTTAAATTAACATTATGTATTTGAAGATGCATTCATTTAGAGTTATCACCTGTTTATTATTATGATTTATTATGTTTAATAAATGTGAGTTTAATTATGTGTTAAAATAGTTATTATTTTATGTTTATGTGAATTATATTAAACTATTTAATATTTATTAATGTCCCCACTTCAATAAATGGACGTGACATTTATTTATACGCAGACAAATCCAAAATTTCAAGTGGAGGTGTACAAGATACCATCTGGTTGTTTTTACGCATCTTTGTTTGTGTTGAACATAAACGGGCACAAAGTGTCGTATATTCGTTCAGATTAGAAGAGTTAGGTGCGAGTACTCTCTTTGTACATTAAGCCGTCCAAGGTCTTCAGATTTGAGTTGAACATAACCCCTCAGGACCTAGCGTACGAATTAGGAACTCTTTCTTCGGTTTACGACGATTATCACCAGACGACCAACTTTAAGCAGACGAATTTGTCTTTTGTGACCGATTTCTTAGCACAGTTGAATATTCAGCACAAGCACATAACTAAGCAGGACTCTGCCTTTGGCCGGATGTCAGCCCCGTTCAAATCTCACACCCAGTGCTCAGACCAGCCCGGACTTATTCCGCTCAAAGACGGAAACTTCTGTTTGAACGAGGAAATTGATTCCTCCTCGGATTCAATGGGGGATATTTTATCCCGGCCGTTAATTCGCGTTCAGAACCTGAAGCGGAAAACGGTTTCAAAGTTCAACGGGGCAGGGCAGTTCACGACAGACCAGGACGATTGAGGGCATTATTTATTTGATTTTTATTTTTATGATTAAAGACTAAAATATAATTATTTGGTATTCGCTACGTATTATAATAACTCTACTTTGCGAACAATAATAATGTATTAACAAAAAATAACACATTTTAGGAGTAATCACTTTTAATTCTTTGATTTCTGCTTAAAAATTAATAATATTAAATTATTTTTTATTGATTTGCATCTGAATAAGTATTAATTGATATAAAAGCATATCATTCATGAATTTCAGCGACCTCAAGACGTGTTACATTTTCTTATTCTATAACCATATTCGACAAATTAATGCTTGTTATTCCTTATTGATTTTAACATTATTCTTCTGGATGTGTTTCTTTCTTTTGTTTTCTTCTTTTAATCAGACAGAAACAAATGAAAAAGAATGAAAATACTACAAATATGATCGCGATCACGATTCCGGCGATAATACCTCCGTTAAGATCGTTCTGCTTGCATTTAGGTTGCTTTCCAGTTGGTTCCGAAATACACTTTTAAGAGTCGCACTCTCCACATGAAATGGAACAAATAAACTGGTTATCGAGAGAAAGAAGGCACTAATTAGCGCAAACAGCATCTGAAGTGCATCCAGTGTTTCCATCTGCGAAGAGACAAGAACCAATACTGTTAGAATCGGTCACACATTTGTGAGTGGAATCGCAACTTTGGCAAGTTGAGATGGAAGAAAGCGAAACGCACTTTAAAGCTGACGGCTGGTTTTTAACCTGAGAGCATATCCCACTTAGGCACGAATCGTCTGGCCCTTCGGATAAACAAGTTGAACCGGTATCCAAAACGCAGATTGGGGTGTTTTGAGAGTCCAAAGCGGGTATTCTTCCTTGGGAAGAGCACTCGATTGAACTAGAGGAACATTTCTTGGAAGCAGATTTCACAACTGGATAACAAAAACCAGATAGGCATTCTGAATTGTCTGAACAATCAAGTCCGTTAGCTAACTTGCACACAGACATGAGATCATTTTTGAAATATTAAGTAGATGGAGAAATGCACGTAATAGGTTTTGAACATTTATAATAAGTGTTATCAACCAAAGTTTAATAACATGCTTTAGTTACGCAATCTGTATTTTATGAGGTCGAGCAGGTTTATCCAACGTTCAATTTGCAAGCTGAAATATTTTTGTCAATGTAAACTTAAGTTTCATTTGGTCCACATGATATTTGCTTTGCACAATTTTTTTACATAATATTATTGAAATTTATAAAACACGAATTGGAAAAACATTCAGAATTATTTTGGCAATCAAGTCCGTTTGAGATTTTACACACTGACATGGAATTATCTTGGTAATATTATAAAGCAGGAGAAATACACGTTATTGGAATAGCACATTTATTAGAACTGTTAGATAGAGTTAAATAACAGGCTTACTAACTGCATTCTGAATTATTAGTACAATCAATTCCAATAGCTAGTTTACAACTCGACTGGGTATTATCTTAGAAATATTATGATTATGGAGATGTACAAGTAATTGGTATTGAACATTTAGAAACAGATAAATCGACTACTGTTTAATAGCAGGCTTTCGATACACAATCTTAATTTTGTATGGTCGAACACGTTTCTCCAACGTTCTATTTGCAAATAGAATTAGAAGAATCAATATATACTTAAGTTTAGTTTGAGCCACATGTTATTTTCATTGCACAAATATATTAATTAATATTACTAAAATCTACACTACATTAGTTAGAACCACATTCTGAATTATTTGAACAACTAAGTCCAACTGCTAATTTACAAACTGAATTAGAACTGTCTTAAAAATATTATGATGTTGGAGAAATACAAGTAGTTGGAACGGAACACTTATTGCCACCAGTTTCTGTTGGATAACAAGTTTTATTTATACAATCAAATGCGATTTTACATACATCTCCAATACTTAATTTACATGAAGAATTATTCACATTTATATACACTGGAATACGAGTTGCGCAATTTACTAATTTTGCACAGAATTTCTAGCTAATATTGTTGAAATTAACATAACACGCATTGGAAACGCAGTCAGAATCATCACTACAACTTATTCCAATATTAAGTTTACAAACAGGCATTTTAGACTAAATAAAAGGCTAGAACTGACCTGTGCACGATATTAACTACGAACTGCACTTGAGTTTATTTTAGTCTAGATCTTTTAAGCACATAAATTAACATAGATCATTCGCCTAGCTGCAATCTTAATCTGCAACTAGGTAACACTTAACTAAATAATCTGGAGTTTTCATTAATCCAACGTTTTGAGCATCACATTTTGCTGGAGTTCCAGCTGAACACTTGTACTAAGAACCAAATTGGAACTAGAAACATCCATACGCACATGTCTCATCATTCTATAAACATGTTTCACCTCCTGGATTGAAACATTTAGAATTTGAATCGTCTTTGAAATACCCAATATTAGGTTACGAACAAGTAATTGGAACTGAGCACTTCATTGACGTACTATCATTTAAAGTCAAATAGCACGCATTAGATACGCAATTAGATGAATCGCTACAATTTTACCCATTTATAGCTTTACAATCAGAATTTAATTAATCTAGATAATATTATATTTAATTACTTGTACAAGTTATTAATTTTGCACATTTTTTATCTGACTGGTGTGAAATATCTGAGTAACATTATTAATTTATACAATCTAAAGATCCTACACATATTTCTCCAATAATTTTCTTACATTACGATATTGAATTATCAATAAAAACTTAGCTTTCTTTAGTGCTACATGTTTTTGGAACAGAACATTTAATATTAGCATTATTATCAAACGAAGGATAACATGCTTTTGATAAACAATTGTCATTCACAATACAATTACCTCCATTAGGCAATTTACATGAACTTTCTGTATTGCCTATGTACACAGGTATATTTGATCCGCAATTGATTTATTATGAACATTTTTTAATATTAAGATCTTCATATAATTAATAACACGAGCCAGATAAACATTCATCTGACTAGCTACATATTTCACCGTTTATTTTTGCACAAATTTCATAAATTGGTTATGATGATGTTAAAATAGCCGAAACTGTTCCTGTTTGTTAACTACAATCAAGAAATTTTTATGAACACATGTAATTCACCGAACCTACTTAAGGATAGCATGAAAATGCACAAACATCTTATTATTATGGTGGACAATGTTTTCCTAAAGCGCCTTTACAATCTGTAGAAAAATCATCAAATAGTACAAGCATATAATTGTCAGAACAAATATTAATGACAGTAGTACTTGAGCATTTGTAGCTAATATGATCCTTATAAGACATAACACACTATTGAGACTTGCACTGTGAATTCTCAGTACATGATGAGCCTGCTTACATTAAATTGAATTGAAAAGAAATTAAATTGTGATTTCATTACACTTGTTAATAAATTTCGCATTAATATAAATTACAAATCAATCAATTTAACGAATTTGATACCAAATTTGGATAATCAATATTGCATAAAAATATATAACGTAATATATACTAGTAGTTGCATATTGTATAATGTTGATAAAACTGAATATTGTGAAGTAAATCCATAATTTTTCTATATTACTGACATTATTTTAATTTGAGTGCACATCATATCGTATATAATCATTTTATCATCCTTTTCTCACTCATTTTGGTCCATCCACGTGCCCATTTCCAGGTCGTATGCGTCGAAGTCTTCGATGTCAATATTTTCCATCCAGAGTCTGATCATTTTATCGGTGCATACTTTCTTTTCCGCGTCCACTCCGAATAGTGTTTGGAATCCGTAAACGAATTTCTTTCCGTTGCTGACCCTTTTGATGAGTTTGAACAGCCAAACGGGTCCCACCACGATGATGTTTTCGAACGGTTCGAGCATTTTCTCGGTCAGTTTCTCAATGTTTTGCCTCGTTTGCAGAACCAAGTCCTCCGTTGAGATGTTGAACTTGAGCTCGGTGAATTTTGGAACGGCCTCTTTGAAGGCGGTTTGGTAAACGGTGTTCTCCTTGTCATCGGACAGTAATAGGTATTGGTTCTTGTTCACGTCAAAATTGTAGATTAGGTTCATTTGAAGAGCAATTGGGAGTGATAAACCGGAAAGAATGATTAGATTGTTCTCAGTTGGGAAGGAAATGGGCTTCTAATGCGTGATCGGTGACGCAGATAAGGTGTAGCCAGGGCGCAACTTTCCCACTGACTTCAATAGTAAGAGCTTAATATTCTCCTCGTTATAAGACACAACGGAAGCGAAATACTTCTTCTCGTCAATTGTTAACTGCAAGGTGCCCAGCGGGAAAGACATCTTAGACGGATTGTTCGTAGAAATCTAATACAAATCCTTATTCGTTCTTCGAAGAGACATTTGCGTAATTTCCAACTTCAACTCACTCGAAGCATTTTCTGGAGCTGGCTACGGAGCTTCCTGCGTAGTAGCAGCAGCCGGCTAAGTCGTAGCCTACTCATTTAACGGATTTTTGGTCAAACCGCAACCCATTTTTCTGGCGGGCGGAGTGGTGAATTAAAATAATTGATATAATACTGACTGCACACGAATATTAGTAAAATATTACAAAGTAATTCTTAAATCATGTTGTTTAAATACATAGCTTTAATATGTTAAAATATATTTAGATTAATACGCGATAAATTAGATTGTTAGAAGACTATCATAATGGTAATATTAAAAGTAACATTAAAAGTAACATTAAATCTATACATTCACTTAAACATTGTTACTAATTCATCATATAACTTTTGTCCAATATCGCCGTTAAGTAACATGTCATTTAGTCGTTTTAGTCCGTTAACTACTTTTTGTTCTATCTGTTCTAGTTCTAAACATCTGTGATTTAATTCGGATATTACATTCATTTATTCCTCAACCATTATAGCGCTGTTTTCAAATGGTTACAATCGTAAAATTTCATTTTAAAGTTCTAAAACAACGCTCTTTTATAGATTATAGTTAGCTCGCATTAAACTAGATTTAGGCTTCACTGACTAATTATGTTATATTGATGATATCAGTTGCTAATCAGGTATTGTTCGTGTCGAAACTTCTGAAGATACTTCAAAAGTTACATCTTCATCAGCCTTTTGTTATTCTCTATGTTTAGGGAGTCTTGGCGGAGGTAATATTACATCTTATAGCATTTATGTTGGTGATTTGGTTGCCACTGTGTTATTGCTTAAGGATCTTTTATTTGATATTGAAGCTATTTTATGTATTTCTCCTGGGTGCATAGCATTAGACATATTTCTTTTTAAGGGCGTAGGAGCTTTTTTAGCTTTCTAACTATCCATGAATTATTATTCAACTTTCTTTAATTATGTTAATATTATTTCGTTTTATTTGGTTAGTTTTTCATTCATTTCTTAATGGTCTGTTTTGAATTCGTCCATCAAATGGTGCGGTTTAATCAAATAATAATCAGTTAAAATATAAAATATGCAATTTATGTAATAAAATCCCATTTCTAAATTTTCAATGAATATAAAAACTTTTATTCGCCTTCGTCCGCAATTTAGCGACGAAACACAAACCCAATTTGTATAAATGAACGGAAATAACATGTCATTTTAGGATTAACCTAGAGTCAGTTACACATCAGACCAAGTTTATACAGAAAATGACACTGCAAATGTAATTTTTGTGGCTCAAATTCGCGAAATGATAGATCTATCTTTAATATCAAACTAAAAGCCCATAGTAATGTTATATGGCGATTCAGGCGCCGGGAAGACCTTTACAGCTGAGGGTGCCTTGTAGGATTAATCACGTCGCGGTCTAATATTTTCCGTACTACAATATTTGATCTCTCAGTCTGCTTAAGTCAAGTACGCTCAGCTATTATTCTAGAGCAATCATTTTTCAAATCTTTTATCTGCGTCTCCGATTTAAATTCAGCCTACGTGCTTGGAATCTGGTTTCTTTTGTCGAGTAAACTCCGATTCTGATTTAGTTAGATTATTAACTCAGGCCAGATAAAATTTCAAGTCCAAATAGTAAGATTTCAAGGCTTATCACAAGATTCATGCGTTCCGCTACGAGGTGGAGGAAATCTAGGGCGAGTTGGTAATCATTGACTCGAACATTACAAGAGACGCTGATTTCTCTCTGAATCTGCTGAACATAATCAGCAAGTAACCATCCCTTTACAAATCTATTAACAAATCTCAATCAGAATTCGTTCCCACTCGCAGTAACAAGCTTACACACTTCCTGCGTGACTGTTTCAAACCAAACTAATCAAATATTTTATTCGGCTTGTGCTTAAGCCAACAGGAGCGTTTTTAAACTTTCAAAAATATCGGCGACTTGCTCCGGAAAATCCTAAAACCCCAAATCACCCACACCACAGTTGACCTTAACAAATCCAAATCTAATCTGGAACTTAAAATTGAGGAACTTAAAAACACAGCCTGGACGAAAACGAGCGTTTACCAGCCGTTCGTTCTCTAGTAAAACAACACTGACAAATAAACTGAAATTAAACAAAAAGTGGAATAGGAGGAGCAAAACAAAAATAATGAAACCACTCCACGTGAGATAAAATAAGATAACGGAGGGGATTTAAAAGCAGCTGACTTCTAACCGGAGTACAAAACGGATAATTTAATTCAGAGCACTCAGAACATGTTCAAATCAACACTGCTCAGGAATAACACCTCTGTCTAAAAACCTGACACATTACAAGCGTAAATAAACTAATTTTCAAAAACGTAAAGTGTGGCTAAGTAGCCTGTGCAAGCTGTTTTATACACTGAGCAGGAATTCAACGATAAACTCAAACAGCAGAGAATTATGATCATGGAGGAGTCCAAGAAGTTCATCACACAAAAATTGCAGCTGAAAGACGAATCAATCGCAGATTTGAAGCAAACTATATTAGTCTAACAAAACAAACTCATATAACTGTCAACAGACCTTAAAACGCAACTAGATATTAATTAGCAACTAGAACTTGAAAAAGAATAGAAAACGCTGCTAATTGAATAAGAACTCACTTACAATCAACAAGTACAGGAAACAGAACTACTCCAAATGAAAGAGGAACTTAAATAACTAAGCTCCTTCAAAAACAAATACAAAGAACTTGAAAACGAATTCATTCAGAACAAAAACAAACTAATTGAAGCGGAAAGGGAAATATATGGGTTCAAATTGTTAAACAGCAAAATGGAAAACTAAATTCAAGATAAAACGAAGGAAACGAACGAAATAATAATGCAAAAAGAGAACTTGGCTGTTGAACTACAAAAGTGCAAAAATTATACTTAAACACAATAAGAACAAATCGAAACTAAAGACAAGCAAATATTACAACTCGCACAACAAAATATGAATCAAGAACATTAATTGCAAGACCTTGAAGCATACAAAACAATCACCTGGGAAATGGAAAGAGAAATACAACAACAGAAAAATTTACTTGAAAGCAAAGAAGTTGATATTGAACAACTACAAAACGAAATAGCATGCATCAAAGCCGTATATGCTCACAAAAGAGTTGAATAAGAATGAAATACGATTTATATACAAAATTATAATATATTTTACTCTGTGGACCTCTACTTGGTCTTCACTGGGCGGATAAGTTGAACCTGCATTGAAAACGGAAGTATGAACATGCGAGAGTATACGTTTACATTCGCAACACTAAATTTTATCTTTATAAATGATCTCAAAGTAGTGAAATATTAAAACAATTATGGGGAGTATCTTATCAATTCATGTTAATAACCTAAAATATGAAGTTCATAAATTTTAAGCGATAGAATGCGTTGTCTATCTTCTAAAATCATATGTATCAACAATCTATTAAAAATCAATTATGCTGTAATTGATAATACGTTTATTTTCTCTTAAATTGTTGGCACGAGCCAATATATTATATTTTGATAACAGTATATATATAATATTAGATCTATAATATTACAGTATATATATTGGGTTTCTTTTTATAATGTTTTCTGTCTAAATAAATGGATTTATTTATGTATTGATACATAAATATTATTATTTATGAAAATATAATCAGAGAACAATGATAATTGTTGTTGACGTAATACACAGAGTGAAGTACAGTATAGGCAATTATAGATTGAAAAAATATTTTATAATGATGGTGTGAGACTGGTTTTAAAATATAGTATTACTTGCTTTATACTTGTATTAAAATATATTTCACCTACTCTGTTTTGCACCTTGATTTACTTCCACATCAATGAATATAATTTACGAATCTTTGATTACGAATTGAATATAATTCAAGTCAAAATGTCCGTAGATGTTAGCTGGCACTATAGACAATCTTTATGCACTATATTGGTCAGAGAATGTTTCGACTCATCCTCAACTTCACTTTGGTCATTCTTGAGAATTAATATTTAAAGATAATATTCTGTCATCTTATTCTTGACAATGTAAGATGATAATGCTCCAACGACCGACTTTGCAGCTCAAACCAAACTTTAGTTTGAATCAACAAAATGTTCAAAAACCTGGTGTGGAATATAATACAATTTGTAGCCAACCCAGGTTTTGCTTCAATAGTGTTATATAGAGTCATATTATAATTGAATTCTGTAGTTAGACCAGATTCCACAGAGAGACTTATCCGAATTAATTTAAGTTACTCCATTTTGTAACTCCTGCCTTGGTTGAGTTCTTAATTTACAGCGGTATGCTTTATTTTCTACCATTATACTAATTTTAATCAGTACTTCTTAATTTAAGATTTGGACCAGATATTCAGTTCTTCTCCGGTTTCTATCTCAAGGTCAAGTACAAAAACGAAGACCTAGATAACTTCGGATTTTTTCTTCAGTAGAATTCGCTCTATCTTGGTGTACTTAACTATTATACTCTATATAGTTGAGGCCTCGCACAAGGGTGGATGATTCATATGTTGAGCAAAATTCAACTTCCAGTCATTTTTATTGTTTCTGAAACTTTTATGGTCAACTTTAACATGAAATAAGCTCTTGATTAAACTTATGATTTTCGGATTTCGATTAGATGCCAGTTCACTTTCTATACTATAAAGTTAGAAATGCTAATTCAGAATATTTTATGAATTTGTTCAGGAGAATAAAAAACGGTTTGAGTTATAATACCTATGAATGTTTTTAAATAGGAAATTCAATTACTGACTAATTTATTGATATTTATATGTCGCGACTTCTTTGCCTACATTTTGAAATTTAGAAGTGGAATACAATAATAAAATAAATTATAGTAAGGATAAATGTCAAGTATTAATACAGTGTAATAGAATTCCTTAATTCGAATTTTTTAATATTTTTTCAATCTATAATTGCCTATACTGTATAAATTTTAAATTTATGTAAAATATCACAGTATATATATATCAACATAAATGCTAATATTAAACAGTTGTTCTTCAACGAAAGATTAATATAGTTTTACTTATAATTCTCAGAAAATTGAACAATCTACATAACAGTAATGAAATGTCTAAGGTAACAGATTAATATTAAGAATAATTATTTAAATGACCAATGTGCCAAACAAAAAAAACGAATCAATAAAATCCTCTAAAGTGACTTATAAGTGAAGTTAATGCGACTTATATTTGCGTATACGCATAGTAGCTCAATTAAAGCAAGAGATTTAAGTGTTAGTACGTTATAATTGATAGATTCTGCTTCATGTCAGTCTATACCACTAAATTAAGTTGCACTAATAGTTCTGAAGGTGAAATTTACTCTTGTTATCATTTTTAATTGATATATTTCATAAATTTTACTATAATCCAGTAATACCTTATAGTTTAGTAATTTATTATAATAATATATTTTCAGTTGATTAAATTAATGAAGTGTTTGCAGTAAATCTAGATAATTCGAATTTCTTCATTTTCAAGTTATTATAGCATTTATATTTAATTTTGATTTCTTATTCTATTCAGCTCTCGATGCATTCAGAAGAATTATATTGCATACTAATATTATTTATTTATTTATTTAAAACCGTGCTATGTTATGATAAGCAACCTAACATTGCACCAACTTCTAATTATTTGAAATATAGTGGGTATTGTTTACGAATAATGAAGTATATATCATTATAATAATTTAAATACAATAACAAGATCATTCAACATTATTTTACAGACCATACATTTAAAATATTTTAACAATCAGATAATGAATTATTGTTTATAGTTATTTCTGTGTAAAGCGATAATTTAATGTTAAATATTGCATTTCCTATATCACTAACAGCAATAGAACCGATAATAGTACCTCCAATTTATGATATAATATTTACTGATTTAAGATTTGAGTTTGTAATATTAAATATAGTTTTATCTGAAGAACCAAAAAATCCACCACAATATTTGATTGCTTACAATATACTATTTTATACAGTTGAATTTATTAATTGCAGTGAGGTACTTTTACAATATCCTACGAGTCCACCTGAACTTACATTGCTACTAAAATTCCCATTTTTTAATGTAACCGTTGCATTAGTAATTTTACATTATATAGAAAATACATTTCCAATTAAAGCTCCTGTATCTCCAAATGATGAACCAGCTGATAGTAAATTATTAGTTAGATTTATCTTAATATTAACAAATTATGAAAGTTATGATGGAGAAAAAGCCAGTCCAATTATTCCAAAAAATTAAAATGCTTATCCGGTTACTATAAATTATATTGACGATGATTGCAAAGACATATTACCAACACTTTACCCAATTAAACCATAAGATTTAAATATTTATGCACTTTCAGTTTGTTATTTTAAACAAATTCTTTAAATTTATATATTATTGTTATCAGATTAAGATAGACCAATAAGTACTCCTGAGTTTTAAATATAATTAGTTTTATAAGTTACTGTACATTCTGAAATTAACATATTTAATTCTAATGTTGAACTTGATAACACTGTGATAAGGCCACCAAAGCTGTAAGGGTTATTGTCTGAAGAAGATATTTAATTGGAAATTACGGAAATGTTATCGTTACCTAAAACAGTTGATATATTCGAAAGATAGACTGTGCTTAGAGTTACACTGCTGAGCATATATGATGAGTAGTTACCAACATTAAAGTTATCAAGTATCAAATTAAAATTATCTATAATTATTGTTGCGGCATTTACAAAAAATCCAACTAAACTAACACTTTAGATGCTTTAAATATTTCCAAGAATACTATAATTTTTAATAGTTAATGTATTATTTATACTATTAATAAGAGTTAAATTTCCCTAAGATATATTTAAATATAAATTAATAAGCAAATTACTGATACTATCATTTATTGATGTATATTATAATATATTTAACTAGTAACCTGATTTAACAATAATAAGACTTTCTTTTCTTGAGATTACATTAATTGAATTAATTGTAACTGAATTACTATTTGTAATAATAACTCCACTCTGAACCGTTTAGGTTCCAATTTATATTTTAATATTTTTGAATGAAATTTACTTTTCAAATAAAGGTTAAACAACTGTAAAATATACATAGTCCAACACGTCAATAAATGCATCCTAAATTACTGTTGAACTAAAAACATATCCATTCGTAAAGTTTTATGTGCTTGTTACTCTATTAGTTATAGAATATATCTCAAATGTTTGTGGAAGTATTAATTGTTAACATATCATATTGTTATCATAGTCAAATATAGTAATATTCAATTAACATGATTGATTTATAACAATGTAACCATCCATACACATACATACTCCGTCAATCATAGTTTATCCAGAAATAATGTTACAAGTGCAAGTACCATCATGTATCTGCGCGTTTTCTGGGCACTTACACGAATTTGATATATTTAAACGATTACTCGTGCATGTACAAATATTGTTAATAACTATTGCATCAGAAGTAAAGCATTAGCACTCACCATATTTCATAATTTATCCAGTTATAGTGCATGTACAAGTTGTTCCAATAATAATTGAGTTGGCAGGACACACGCATGAATTTCCTACAACTATTGCATTCAAATTTACACATTAGCACTTTCCATTAATACTTTATTAACCATCTATCATACATGAAATAAGAATACAAGAACCGTTCATCATTTAATATCCGTAGGTACTTGAACAATCAATATATTATTTTAATAATAATACTTCTTTTTATAATATTTATATTGTCTAATTCATTTATGTAATATTATTATATATTCTCCAATCTAAAATACTTGTGTTTGAGTATATATTATTAGCTAACATTTAATTATTTTATTAAATCAACACATCAATATTAGTTAATGATGAGTTTAAATATTCAATATTTTATATAGATGTTGTTAAACTTTAATTAATTTTAATATAATTTGAAGCGATATCAAAAACGTTCTACTATAAACCAGTTAGTTATTAAGTTGTAATTCGTATTTCTTACAATATATCAATACACTTTGATTAATTCTACAAAAATCCATTTTTACAAACACATTTATCATCCTTATATTCAAAGGGTTAAACGCAATATAGCATTCCATTTACAACTTCAGCATATTATAACTGACTGACACACAGTCCATATGCAATATAATGTGTTTTGCAAATATTTTAACAGTCAAAATTCTCGTTTCCTATCATATTAATAAAATTTATGCTTTAACCACCAAATCTCTAGTTTTAATCTACACAAACTTACAAATTGTTAATCAATAATTAAGTGCTAACTACAATATTTGATGATATGTATCCATTATAAGTACTTTATAACATAAAATAACCTGAAATTTTACATGTAATAATCTAAAATATATTTAATGCTTTGTTTATTATATTTACAAGTCCAGATGCATTCGCACTGGTTAATCTAAATTATACTAATGATAATTAGATGATTATATTTAATTAAGAGTTAAATATTAATGATGATAATTGAAATCCAGTTGCAATAAATACTAATGATGAGTTATATATTTCTATATCACAAGTAAGACATAATAAAGCCGCTTATAAAACTTAAAATGCTAACGAAATATTTATATGAGTATCTTTTAATACTTAACTATTTGAAAATAATCCAAATAGTGCAAAAGTGTTGAATTCCATACTATTTATTTATGCGTCGATTATCGAGTATTAAGTAGTGTTTGTGTAAATAAATAAATTTATATTAGTTGATTTAGAAGATATAAATACATTATTTGATACTTTCATTTTATTGATATTACTTAATTTTTAACAAAAATTGTATTCATTATTATTTAATTATATAATGTTTTAACATAAATCAATATTTTTATATTTAAGCAATTTTTAATAAAGTATAACAGAAGATAACATGTATTATATAATCATAATAATTGTTGTAATATGATTTTGCTGAGTAAATATATGTATGTAGTAGACCAACTTTTATCTTGTTAAGTACAAGAACTAAACAAAAACTAACATATCTGAACAAACAAATAATTATTCTAAAATAAGAAAGACTCTGAGTGTCTTTGGAGACACAATTACAAATTTTTTAAAGTGTAAAAGTCAATACAAATCATGAATAATAATAATTAATAATAATAGAATGTTTATTAAGAGTAACTTGTATTTATAGATTTAATTAAATTTCAAGGATAATAATTTTTTGGTTATGGAAAGCGGGAACAAATATTTAGTATGAACTTAATTTGAAATCCACCTCACTTAACTTTCATTTATACTTGCATGATCTACGTTTCAAGCGCATGTCTTCGCGGGCAACATACTTCGTGTTGGAGATGCGGCTTCATACCCAGTCGTCGATGGAAATATCCATCTAATTCTGAACTTTATTTATATGGTCAAAATATTTGTGATTGAAAGCCATTTTAGTCTAGCAGCTTCAACTAATTCATTCAGAACAAAAACAAACTAATTGAAGCGGAAAGGGAAATATATGGGTTCAAATTGTTAAACAGCAAAATAGAAAACTAAATTCAAGATAAAACGAAGGAAACGAACGAAATAATAATGCAAAAAGAGAACTTGGCTGTTGAACTACAAAAGTGCAAAAATTATACTTAAACACAATAAGAACAAATCGAAACTAAAGACAAGCAAATATTACAACTCACACAACAAAATATGAATCAAGAACATTAATTGCAAGACCTTGAAGCATACAAAACAATCACCTGGGAAATGGAAAGAGAAATACAACAACAGAAAAATTTACTTGAAAGCAAAGAAGTTGATATTGAACAACTACAAAACGAAATAGCATGCATCAAAGCCGTATATGCTCACAAAAGAGTTGAATAAGAATGAAATACGATTTATATACAAAATTATAATATATTTTACTCTGTAGACCTCGTCACTAGTTTTACCGCAATTTCCAGAAACTGGTTATCGCTTCTCAGTTTCTCTTTGCTCGTTATTTCCTTCGGTTTGCACGAGAGGTTGATTGGCATTGCTTGGTGGTTGCCTTTGATTCATTGTTTCATTATCTTGAAGTCATTTTGACGCAATTCATATATATCTATGATCATATTCAAGAAAAATGTTTTGACCTCATTCATCCGCAAATGCAGAAACGGCAAAGTTATCTTTCGAGTTTAGTGTACTTCTTGTTCATTATGTAAATGTATGTGAAGATACCAGCACCAACTACTGCGACAACTGCAAACACGACCACCCAAATAACCCAGGGTTAGCTCTGTTTAACTTATTCTAATACGAACATAACTGAAATCACATATGGTGTTGATGCCGATGAATGAACCAGTAAATACTTTTGCTCCGAGTTCAAGTTATATATTCCAGATGTTGTGATGTTAAGACTGCACTTTTAATAATTTGTGTTATATGTTTCTGAAACACAAATTTATACTCCTTCTCCAACGGATACTTCAACTTGTAATTGACTGTTTGTACTTCCAACGAACTAATAATGCAATTATTAAGACGGTTCTATTTGAGCGTTTTTCTTCTCTTACAAATTCATTTTGTAAACGGTGTTCGAATTCACTTTAATTGAGTCCTAGTAATTGGACAAAACTGAGTAGTAGACATAGTCGTTTTTATTGTTTTGAGAATCAATATTCATTTGAACAGTTTTCGAGTTCTTAGTAACTGAAGAACAATCAGCCACCATAAAACGGAGCAGTATGGGAATTGAACAGGCGTAGATTTTAGAGTTGAAAGCCGATTCAAAGATGGATATCTATGATGTGTTTGCTTCGTTTTTCTTCACGAAATATGTGCCAGTGGTTGCGCTGGTCGTGGCAGTAACTTCATGGTCCAATTCGTAGATGAGTGAGTAAATCATTACTATTTCAATGTTACACGTACTCTGAACCTGAACCTTGAAGTTCTAGATTCCTCGCACATTCTGCAATAGGAATGTGAATGAAACAAAAGAGCTCAAGTCTGTCAACTCATACGCTATGTTATCAACTGAATAAGTGATTTTGCATTCCTCTGCTGGAGGCAAGCCGCTGATTGTGGATTGTACCACTGTCTACTTATAATCATTCAATGATTACAGATTCACTTAGGCGTTCGCAAATGTGATTATGTCTTTCAGCAGAGTGATTTTAGTCTACTCCTGGTGGACTAACTAACTCACCTTAATATTTACAGAGAAAATTACTAACTTGTTTGCGACTTTTGAATATAACAACACATACTTCAAACCAGGCGGTAAGTCGTATTTCCCTTTAGCTGTTATTTGCAGCTCGCACACGGCGGTTTCTGGTTCCATAAGCGTGCTTGAAACGCACATGAACACGTCGGCGAAGTCAGTGGCGTTGATCTCAAGTTGAGACTTACTATCGGCAATTTGGTACTGCTGCGGCAAACCGACTTTGATTTCCAGTCCGTAAATGGTACCTATATCCAGATACTAACCGGCTTGTTTTTCAGACAATGTGGTGTCTTGTACTTGGACACATAAAGTGAAGAACAATGAGAACATCGAGAAGTGGAAACAAAATGGAAAAGACGATATTAGCTGTTAATAATTACAATATAATTCCTATTTTTACACGAAATTTTATGTATACACAGAAGATAATAAAACATATAGATATAAAAATCAAAAGTTGTATTTAACTTGATTGTATGTTCATAAAGTTATTTCAACGAACATAACTAAATTCATATGTTGAATAGTATATTGAGTTTTGAAATATTATATATTGCTTTGTTGAAGAGTTGATCAGCGAAAACTAGAGCATTTGTGGAAATTTAATACAATTTTCATGTTTTAAATTTATATTTCATGTTTTACACATACAAATAAGAAGTATTGAAATCAAAGCAACATATCTCATTACTGCACATCAATTTAACTCTTTCAATTAACAAAATCCAATACAAGTATTTATAGTATATTGAGTGATATAATTAAGATATAGGTCTTGTGCTAGGGTTGAATTGTTATTGTTGAAAATAGGGTTGTTATTTATATGAAAGATATGGTAAAACAAAAATCATACGTACGGATGCCATATACGGAATATTACACTATTTTTTCAATAAAAGTGAGTGGAAATGTTGCACTTTATTAATTTTATTACTATTAAAACATAATACTATAAAACATAATACCATAAAACTCCACTTTAATATAATGACTTAAAATATTAAAAAATATTACTTAAGCTTTATCAGATAAATAAATATCAAAATTACTCTGAATATACATTTTATTTCATTAATTTCATTTAATTTCTTATTTAAAAATTAATGAATCACTAATTTAAGGCATTTCAAACGTATATTAAGAATATGATTTTGTTTCATTCTTTACATACACGAAATCTTCTAAACGATGAAATTCAATAATGATAAATACTAATCTTCTACTCACTGTATAGTCCTTCCCATTGACTTCCAAATACTTAAAATCCTGTCATAATCCTTTTCATCTAAAAACAAACTTACTTTCTTTGTCCCATGAACGATTATTCCTTTCGTTTTAACCCCGAACTATTTCTAAATAATTTCCACTCTGTGCACACTACTTTTCGCTCCAATGTTCTGAACGCAGAACTTAAGTTTAAGTTCCGGCCAGTGTAGTTGTAGTGCGAATTAAAACTGAGTGAATTCTATGTCAGAAAAAGTAGCTTCTTTGTTTTCGTCCACAAAATACGTTTTCAAGCGAATTAATGAAACTACCGTTGAATAATCGGATCTTTAAATCAATTCGTCCCTTGAAACGGTGCAGTATATCGGACACATGTCTATGTCCTCAATGTTGTAAAATAAATCGTCTGAAACGTGCGGGTGTTTAGCTCTTGGCTGCAATTTGAGGATTGTTACGTTATTTGGTAAAGATAAATTTATTTTTGGTTAAATATCCAGCTGAGGCTGAATTTGATCAATCCTGGAAGACTGGATGAACTCGTGTTAAATGCTGGACGGCTTGAAAATGGAAAAACGGCTGAACGCAGGCTGCTAACTAGCTTACGCTGACATAGATTGCGTATTAGATGAAATATTCGACACAAATTACTCCATGCGCCGAGAATTTGCAAATACTTTCATTTGAAGTGAAAAATTGTTATAACAGATGTAATAAGTATTCTATAATGATCCACTTCAAAATGATCTAATTATCAATAATAAACTATCTATAATAAACAAAAAATTTGTTTAAAAAAATAATATGGGTTAGTAATTAACTGTAAAATCATTTTTGTTCAACGATTACCGGATCAATCACCTTTTTCAATATAGCTTCTGACATATTCTTACAAACTAAAACTAGTTGAGTACTTTTAGGAACACTAGACATAATCTAGTCTAATTATTGGTTAAACCCACGTTCAAGTATTTCATCAATGTCATCAATCATGATTGTTTTAATATCATTGCAAATATTGATATCTTTTGTCAACATATTCAATATACTAATTGGAGTTCCCACTGTTATATTTAATTTTTACAATTTCTCGGTATTTTAGGACTTTAAATGCATTCGCTGACCGATTGAAGTTACAACAGCATTTGTTGAACAAACTAATTCTTTGTGTTGTGTTATAATTATAATTTGGACATCATTGATATTTTCATCTATTTGTTAAAGTGCTGCTATAGCTAAAGCAGTGGTTTTACCTGTACCACAATTGTTATGACATATTACATTTTTGCCTGCTAAGATTTACGGAATAAGTTATTGTTGTATTTCAGATGGATATTCAACGCCATGTGCGTAAATTCCATATTAAAGATCGGATTTTAATTACCAGGATTCAAAAGTTACTTTTGGTTACATTTTAATAGAAGTGGAGGTTTCATTATAATTATCTTTAATATATTAAATAGAAATCTTAAAATTAAGATATAGATTTAGTCCAACAAAAAATATTGCATTAAAGAATAACATTGATACGTACCTGATCTAAATTTTAAGATTTAAATCATCTGTATGAATAAAATATTAAAAAATTCTTTTCTTTAGTTGCATTTGTATTTACAATTGTATTAATATTTTCTTAATGTGGTGTGTAAGTATTTTTTGGTTAATTGTTGGAAATAATTTGTTTAACTGAACCACTTTAAAACTATGGATAATAATATCTAAAGAAGATAACGAAATAGAAAGAAAAGAATTATATTTTCTGTTTTTATAATTTTGCTTTCCCCACTTATTATTATAATTTTAGCAGTTGTTGGTCTCTTTATGATCTTTGTTTTACCAATATAAGCAATTATAAGACAGAAATAGCTTAAACAATATTAGATAAGCCGTAGAATTAATTTTTGTGCAAATATAAGTGATTAATCCTAGATGTAATCTGAAGAATCGCACAAATTAATGTTTGTGTTTAAGCCAATTTACAACAGCGAATACTACATATCATTATCTTGCGGTAAATTGCAATTAATGGATAAAAACGGGCATGTATGTGGTTAGAAGCAAATTAATTACTATTTTGAACCAGGTTAAACTGAAATATTCTGCGAATCTTCTTATTTCACATCTTTGTTTAAGATCTATCTGAGCTCGATTTCTTACCAGCTTCTTCCTGCTCATCTGAACTCAGTGTGTTAATTTGACAGTAAGATTTACTTTATTCTGTTCGATTTGGTTTTTGTAGTCACATTTGATTTGAATATCGAATTTGTTTGTTAACTGAAACAGTTCGCTGTGAATGTAAAAGGATAAAACGATTTTAGAAGTAAATCCGGTCAATTGTTTCATTTGGACGGTAAATTGTTAGTTCATGACTGTTCCTCGAATCTATATTAAATATTGAACAACAAATTGAAACTGGTGAGCAAGAAATAGGTAAATATTCGATATTACCAATTTTGTGATAAAGTTATCGCATTCGACGGAGGGCGTATTTACAAAGTAAATAATAATCTGAAACTGGAGACGATATGCGATGTTGAAAGCTCAGATGTAATATTCGCATAAGGAGCTACACTCGTATTACGACTAAAATATCTTGACTACTATAACAAAACATAATATTCAGTATTTAATATGCTTGACAACAGGTACACATATTCGAATTAGTTTAATTTTGATGAGTTTAATTAATATTTGGAACTAGGACCAACTGGGTTGTAGCTCAAAAATGAAGTACTGTGCAAAATATTTTATGACGATAAAATCTCAGAACATATGACTAACTATTACAATGAATATTAGAACTCTCACCAACTATAGAACAAATAATAATACGGAGAATTAATATTTTAATCACAAATTAGCTCAATTACTTAAAGTTTGTTTAAATTAACTGAGATTATAAATCTTAAGAGAAACGCAATTACAGATAACATTCGTAAATATGAATACGCTGACTTTTAAAATTTGATTACATTGTTTAGTACTTTTTCGAGATTAGATAGCACACAATGACAATGAACACAATAACAGATACATACAATAACTGAAAAGTATTTAAATTCAATCAATCAATAAAAATACGATAAAGAATTATTAAAAGGACATATAAATATTAATTGCCATCATATTTCAAACTATTTTCCCATTCCGTAACTCATGAAATCTTATTACAATCTTCATTCACATATGCAAGAGTTCTACACTTAGTGGGATCACGTTGTGAAAAAAGTTAAGCACTTTGATCTCAGTTTCTCGGACGAAAGCCTGTAGACGAACTTTAACAAACTGTTGAGCCACGAGATTCCAAACATGAACCAGTTCATTCACGTCTGCCAGCTGGCAACCAGGTACTTCCGTCAGTTTGATAATATAGTTGACGTGGAGATACAGCCAGAAGACAAACTGGTGCTACTCGGAGATCTCCACGGATGCTTCGAGACTTTGATCAGACTGTTTGTGGGTGATTATAAGAATGTAATAGATGGAAAAGTAATAGTATCCAAAGTTTAAAAAGTTGGTTTTCCATCCAAGAAAGATAATGCTTAAATATAAATCGATTTGTGTGATATAGGAATAGATGTTTGTGGAGAATATAATTCAGAACTCAAACAAACTGATAAAAATTATTTTTATTTCAACAAAGCTTTTGAAATGGCTCCTCAAGAACTAACTTTAGGAAAATTAGTTCCTAAAATATACCGGCTCAATGCTAATGTTAATAATTATTAAAACAATGCAAAACAAACATAATAAAGTGATTAGTTCCCTAAAAACATAACGAAAAATAGGTATTATGCACAAAATAAAGTAAATAGCGATTATAAAGATGTCTTTGTGTAATGGTTAGAATCAGATAGATAGTTTGAAAGTGAAGATGAACTGGATTAACAAGTAGGCTATGAACTAAATATTAAAGAAATATAGACTGATACAATAAGATGCCTTCTCGAGCCGTTCTAACAGCTTGGATAACCAATTCAAAAAGAAATAAATTGTTAAAACTTCTAGTTCAAGAAAATAATTCAGCCTATTGATGAAGATCTATTGTCAAAACTCAAAGCTAATAACGTATTGAAACTTGAAAAGTCTCCTAATCGTCAATTGTTCCTATTCAACGGCGACTTTGTTGACAGAGGTGGTTCCAGTTATCAAACATTATTTTATCTCTTATACATGTGTCTTTGCGGGAGGCATGTGTATTTAAACAGAGGGAATCACGAATCTGATGATCAAGCTCTTTCTATGTCCAAAGTAGGCCCCATGGTTTACGAAATAATGCTCAAGTTTCCGGATTGCGATTTAGCTGTCATTAAACCAATATTGAGCGATCTTTTTGCCTCTATTCCAATCTGCACCAAGTTTCAGAAACGTAACGGAGATGAAAATATGAATACAAATCCAATTTTACTCACTACTCACGCCGGAGTTCCAGAGTATATTTACGATTTAAAGGATTTAATGTGCGAGAACAGATTTAGACAGAAGAACTTCTAGTGGGATCCCACAAAAAGAGAAAACTACTGGCACAGCTTCGTTTGGCAGTACAAGCGCGATTCTTCAACCGCTGAGTTCATGAACAGGAACGATATAGCAGTTCTGAATATTGGACACACGCCAAGGAAAACGTTCAACAGAACTTAATTCAAGTAAAATTTAAACGGCTACGAACCAGATTGGAGCGGGAATAAAAGTGAAGGAAATGATAAAGTTGTTATTGAAACGTTTTCGAGCCCGACTAACTTTGGAAGGATGCATGCTGTTGTTATTTAAGGCCAAAATATTAATGATGATCTTAAATGGGAATATGTTGAGATTGGAAACCGGGACTTTCAGCTCGGACCAAGCTAGTATGTTAAAGATAATAAAGTCAAAGAAGAATGATATATATAATTAAATAGTATTGAGCTAACTGAAATGATATGATAATCAATATATTTATATTAATTGATCTTCGTTAGAAAGGAAAACGGAGATGAACAGAGAAAAAGGATGATATGACCAGTATAGATAGGTATTTGGTGTAATGCATACTTTATATTAATGTAACTCATCATTTATAACTATATTTCAACAGTTCACACAAAAACTAATTTTCATTCTATAAAATTTTATCTTTTTCATATTAATTATTAAAACACCACTTCAATCAAATAATGAATTGTATTTTTATGAAAAGATAGAGTCGTGAATAAAATAATTACAATTAAACAATGATTTAAAAGTATTAGAACACAAATAATAATAATTTGCATATTTTAAATGATTAATAAATACAATCCTTACAATTTATTGAAAAATTAAATATTGAAAAACTTATAATTGAACGTTGTGTTAATATAAAACTAAATACTTTAATCAATATATTGTCATAATTAGAATTAACTAATTGTAATCTGAATACATTAAATGGATTAGAATTATCAACTAACATTATAATGTTACGAGTAACTAGAAATTATTAACTATCAGATATTTAAAACATTTAAACATTGAATTAACTTTAAAATTTAGATTTATCAGCAAATAATATTTATGATATTGCATCATTGTAATATCTTTCAAACATAAAACAACTTATCTTAGTAGGAAATAAAATTTAGGATTTAAAGCCTCTTTAATAGTTATAACTAGTGTATTTAGCTGTTAATAACAATAAAATTTCTGATATAACACCATTAAAGTCTCAGATTCTATTAAATACTTTGTATCTCGGTAATAATTTGATTTCTGACATAAATTCTTTAACTAAACTAATAAATTTAAAAATTTTAACATTAGATTAAAATATGATTCAAAACATCTATTCGCTATAATTCTTGTAAAATTTAGAATATTTAAATATTGGTGGAAATAATATTACATCCTTTAGCACATTTAGAAAAATTAACATATTTAAATTTATTTTCAAATAAAATTATAAATATCAAACCACTAATACCATTGAACAATTTATGTCACTTATTTTTATATAACAATTAGATTTCTACTGAGTAAGTGAAAGGGGGTGGGTGTCTCAATTCGAGGTTATGTAGTAATAACATTTGCTATTTAAAGTATTATGAGTATAATATCATAACTAATGATTCAAAAGTTCCGATAAACTGTAGAATCTCGTTTATTATTATATATATTAAGTATTTATATAGAAAATATAGCATAAAAGTAACTAAACTTCTGAAGGCGCTTTTTCTAGATGAAGGAGCATACCTTTGATGCCCTCAAAGGTTTATAACACGATACTGAACCAGTATAAACGAAAGTTAAGTGAGTGGGATATATTTAATATTGAGTTCTTTATGAAACGCTGGTACATTATCTTCCTAAACAATATGCTACTAATTTGATATTAAAGTAAAGAAGAATTAGGGCTATGTTAGATGCATTTGTAATAATCATTTGTAGAAGCAGTATTTTAAGGATATGATATATAACTAAAAATTTGTGTGCAATAATTATGTAATATATTATTGAATCACTCGCGCGTTATGCCCCAATTAAGAAGCGCTTCTTTTCTGTTTTGTATTCCGCCAACATAGTCAATTGTAATTTCCTCATCCGCTTTTATGTTTCTAAGAGCTTTCAATATGTGAAACTCTCCTTCCTGAACAAGACATGCGTTTGGCTGCTTTGCATGGTTTGCGAATGATATAATGAAAAATAGATTACATTATTCATTTTCCCCTCCAAATGAATTAAATTTTACAATTTAATATATCATTTCCGCACTAACGAAAGAAGTGTCAAAATCTTTGAAGTTATTTAGGCGTATTTGTTTTATGTTGGGGCAATCGGTTCTCATATTTCCAGCATATAAGCAATTAAGTTTGGCTCTCAGAATTTCATCGTTTGTTTATTCAATAACCAACATGTTGTTTAGATTTGATTGTGAATTAGTATTCATTTTATTACCTACTATATTCAACATTACAAAATTACTAGCATTTTCATTGTTTTTACCAAGACTTCTTTCAACAACAATATTCGTTCCTCTTGCAATATTTTTAAAAGCAAACAAACCGCGACCATTACTATTAGTGACTTTAATTATTGTAGAGCCATAGTACTCTGCAATAGGAATTTTAACAATTTCTTTAACTTCATTTTCAATTGCGTTTTCAGATTATGCTTAAACAGGTTTGATTTCAATTGGCTCATTTGGACGCTAGATAATGATATTAGAAGGATTATCGTTTCTCAGCATAAAGTTTCCATCGCTGCAGCATCTTAAGTATGGATTTTTAATTCCAATTTTACATCCTGGAAACAATAATGCGTCCAATTTCTTTATTGGAGAACGAACAGGCAACTGATTATATATTGCAACTTCAATCGCATCGTGTTAATCATCTTCAATTACGAAATTGATTCCAACCATTTAAATTGGTTTAGTAATTTAAAAACCCCACAATATGGTGTCTGTCATTACAGTTTTCTTTATTAAATCTTTTATCGAAATTTATTTAAGGTTTTCAACAGAAGTTTAACATAAGTTTTTCAATGATACTGGATCTCCTGCAGAAGATAATTATGCACATTTATTGTTAAATTATTATTTGTGCATTGCTTCATAATCTGCCTGAAAAATAATTAGTTCCGATATTTCAAATAGTAAAAATTTAGATCCTAGCAAAAAAAATTATTACTCATTTGCTATTTAAAGTATTATGAGTATAATATCATATTCCGATAAACTGTAGAATCTCGTTTATTATTATATATATTAAGTATTTATATTGAAAATATAGCATTAAAGTATTCACTTGTAAGCCGCCCAGATGCCCTTTATCACGTGCCCCATGTCCTTCCAGTAGCTAGCTATTCTTTTAAACGTGTCTTCTTCAACGAACAGGAACGCCTTCATTTCTCCGCTTCCAACTATTTTTAACCCTTTCACTTAAATTTTATATCTTCTTTCAATTATTTCCTTCTTCATCTAATTATTAATTCTTTCTATTTCTTTAATCATAAACGAATAATTTAATGTGGGATAAACGAACTCGAGCTAGAACTGATAAGCTCTGAATTGCACCTGTTATTTGCTTGGGATTTTTTATATGTAAAAATTATTAGCATGTATAATAGAAATAAGCTGCAAATATTCAAATTCACATTTGAGGATAGTTTGTACATTTCAAGCGGTTTGTAGTTATTTATACTTCAATATGGAGTGTTCACACCTATTTATAAACTAAAGGGGTTCCTATATTCATTTTGTGAGCGTTTGTTCCTCGTTGATGGGAGCAATATCTGCAAACTGAACTCAGAATTCAAAGTTGAGAAAATAATCGCAAGGGATATGCCCCACGAGGTGAAGATTAGAAGGAACAATGTACTGGTGCTCAAAACTGACACGCATGAGTACTCATTTTGTGTAGTGAATCTAATGAATGGGGACTATAAACGCTGCAACATAAAAAACTATGGGTGTTTGGATGATAATCACTTGGGATACTGCGGATTCCAACTCCAAAGACCAATTGTTGAAATTGTTCAGGACGATAAACTAAAAAATGAAATGTTGAGAGAATACAACTCATATTTAGACGATTAATCTAGTAGATTCAAATAATATCAAAAACTAATTAAGATTCTGGAATAATAACAAAAAATACATGCTAGTTCAATCTCATCACTTAAAATATGCAATATTTAAAATTATTAATCAGAATCGGAATACGAATATGAAACTTCATCAAATCAACTCAATAACTCTAGCTTAGAAGAATCAGAAGAAGAAGACTAATTAGAAAATGAGCAAAGCGAAGTGAATACAGAAACTAAAGAATATTATGACGAAAAATAAAGCAAAGATGATGAAAAATAAAGGTAATAAGACTATTTAAGCCAAATGTTTAATAATGTAAAAACTTATAATAAAATTATTAAATCTTCATCCGAATCCTAAAACTAAAACTAAGAAGAGGAAGGGGAAGAATATAATGATGAGTTGTTGGAATAAATAGAAAGCACATTTGAGGAATGCTATGAAGGCGAATATAACTAAACAGAATTAGATATTAATTTATATTATAACAAGTCTTTAAATTTGCGTGAAAGCATTGAAGATCTAAGTGTAAGTCGAAGTAGATTAATGCATGTAGTTAAACTTATGCCTTCAATTAATATTTATGCAGTATTTGAAAATAATAAGATGAGAATCATCAATTAATGTGCAGAAGTTCTCAAATCAATAGACATTGATTTTGATTTTTATCCTGGAGCTTATTTTAATGATAAAAAGAGTGTTTTTGGAGCATACTAGTAATATTATTAAGCTGTTCTGTGGAATGGAGAAATATACTTGTAATATTTTGATAAAGTGATGAAATATTTCGGTGGAAAACTATGCTTAGTAGCTAATATTCCTAACTTAAATAATCACACAACGTCGTATTATGGAAGGTTGTTTGTCTGTAATAATGAATTATGCGTCTCAAATAATAATGGATATATTTACTTCCTTAATTAAAGAACCTCTAAAATTCAGGCATTTGACTTATTACCGTGGTCTTAATATGGAATGTTCATATAGTTCGCTGACATAGTTTATAATTTGTATTATGATAACGTTTATTAGGTAATAGATGGCGGTGAACAGTTGGAACTGGTATGTAAAGTACCAGAAGCAACTATTTTATCTTTTGCATAAGGAGGTATTATTGTATTACAATCAAAAGATGGCTCAATTGTTTATGTTATCAATATGATAACAAAATAGTGTACTAAAATTAATGAGTAAAATAAAAGAGATATATTTACTTAATATAATATATAAAGCGAATTGAAACTTGGTGATACCGGGTTATAATTATCTTATAGTCAATAAGTCGAACTTTTCGGAAGATCATAACCTTACACAATCAAAAATATATACTTATAATACGCTAGATGTTAAGTTTAGCATAAATAATTTATTAAAGAGTTTTCGTCCATTTTAACCTTTAATAGATTATTAGACGCAGCACACACGCAATTTGAAGATAATGTTCGTCATCACGAATGGATATACATTAATCACGAAAGACAAATATAGTGGAAACTGCGAAAAATGAAAGCGTAAAAAGAAGATTATGATTTTAAATTCCATAAAATTTGTTTTGATTTCTCTAATTTACTTAAAAACTAAGCTGAATGATAAATATTAAATATATTTATTTTATATTATATTATTATAAAGACAATATTATAATAAAGACAATAAAAGATTTTAAGAATTTTAACATCACAAAACCGTTTAAACCGTGCGCCCGTCTATTTCCTCATATTATTCTTGCATGCCCAGATACCTCTTCTTCTTTTATCTGATTTAACTCCAGTAAATGGTGACCTGCATAAGATTAATAACAAATGTAGAAACGAAATCTGGTACAAAATAAGCCATTATTCCAAATTAATTCTGTGGCATGAAATCACCGGTAGCCTCCTTCCAAATCAACGTTGTGAACCGCATAACCGTTATTATTAAAAAGATAACAGCAACTAGTACAAAACTCTGAACAGCTTTTGAACAGAAAGAATAGTATTACTTTAGCTTTAAAAAGATCAATGTACCTGTGATTATGAAGCCGATTCCAACAACTACGTTCATCCCGGCCGTGAACAGGCAAAAGGATTAGTAATAACTTTAATCTTAACCGTCTTCGTTACCATGTGCAATTCTTATAATCATAATGATACAGAACACACATACGACAATAGAATCAATCACTGGGAAGAAAATTTTAACAAACTTCTCACCATGCATGTGCGAAAGTATGATAATTACTCTAAGCCAGGTCTGCACATAAAAAGATTACTATAAGTAAAGACAAGTAAGAGAGATACCGTTTAACACCTACTCAGCAATAACCGGAAGATTAGCGCGATAATAATACTAAGTCATTATGTACCAAATTGAACGAGCAGCTAAGGCCAAGAAAGATACAATAAAGATCTTTAAATGTTAACGAGTTTACTAATTACGCCTCCCATGAGCAAAATATAACCCAAACAAAACTATTTATGCTATTGCAATTATAAATTCAATCGATGCGAATGAAATTAACATTGGTTAATTATATCTTGATCTCTTATAACAGGACGGAATGATATTGCAAACAAATACAGTGCATTTTGCTAAACACTCTTCAGTCATTTTGGTGTGTAAAATATAATAAATTAATGCTTATATAATATATTAATATAACTATAATTTTTACTAATTTGAAATATAGTGTATTTGTGTCCCATCGTTCATAACCATCTTTTATGTTAATCGTTTATTTAAAAAATCATAGATACTTATTGTATCTGTATGTTTGACTGGACTATAACACACTTTGACTGATATCTACGATGATTGATTGGAATAGATATAATATGAATAGATAGTAATATGATTGCTTGATGGTTTGAACGTACTTATCTTAAATCACACTTGTATACGATGCTTACAGTGGTGGGCCCTCGAAATGCTTTTTTGAATTAGGAAGAAGAATGAAGTTTATTATTTGAATCTTACTTATATCACTGCCCGGCTCAATAATGAGTGTGTTCTCCCTCCTCATCAATACACTCATTAACTCTATTTACTATTGATTTGTAAAGTGCTTCAATCACATCAAGGCCTGGTTGAGCCTTGGATAGCTGTGCTACAATAATTAACGTATATAACTCTGTATATACTTCAATAATAAGTTTCAACTTTACCTAACGTTGTATAATTTAACAATCAAGAAAATTGATTTCTCATTATGAAATGGAAGTGGAAGATCATAAGTAAATAACTGTTGTTTTAGAGTAGCATCAATATATTATTTAATGCTGGGCCCGACTAACCCACTTGATTCCATTCTTCAAGAAACAAAAATGCATTCATTATTTGAATATTGAGAATGAAAGCGACTGTAACTACCTGAATTATAATTCTAATTAAGCGAAGTACCAATACTTCATCTTGAGCTCCCGGTTGAGATTGAAAGAAAAAGTCCTCCATTGTTTTTCGTGATTAAGAAATACCTAAAATCGTTCAGATTGACCCAGTTGAAGATGAACACCGAGGTCCTCTGCAGGTCCAGTGCTTGCGCTACTAGTTATAAATTACATATTGCGTCCGTATACCAATCATTGGATCCTCTTATTCTTTTCTCCAATCAGGCTTAACTACCATATATTTTCGAGATAAAATCTTTCATAAATTAGTTTTGTTGACTAAAACGTAGAAATTACACAGGGACATCTTAAACAAGTGATATAACTAGTTCAGATTGGTACAATATTTTATGAATTCATCCGTTGGACCCAGAAATGAAGAGAATACAAACGCTTCAGAACTGCCTAAGTTTGTTAAGTGAATTAGTTGACCTTCCCTAAACATCTTCTACCGCGTTTATTTTTGTCATTGCCGTCCTTTTATTGCATGTGGTAATTTCTATTTTTCCTTTTTGGAATATTAAATACCGACTTTGAATAGTCGATTATGGTCTAATACGATCGAAATCATATTTTTGGCCCTCTTGTGTTAATGAGTAGTTCATGAATAATCTCCAACTTGAGATTATTTATTGGAATTTGTCATCCGCATTAGAAGTGGCAAAATATTTTAATATATAATTACTCACATAGTAAACAAGAAAAAGCAATTCCACCTCCCATAACTGTATCTAAAAATAATCTAATTCACTCGCTATACATATAGTGCTGTTTATCGCTATATATGATGTCTTCTTGTTCTTCCATTCTGTTTTTCCTTTTAATGGTGATGTACGTGTGTATTTGCATGCAATTAATGGTGATTGTGGATCCGATGTCTGGTAGGAAGTATCCGAATACTCCGAATAGGTTTTGGTTCATGAATTCGCCGCTGATGTCCTTCCAAATGAGCGCGAAGAACCTGCACGACGTTAGAAACAGAAGCGTGATGCTAACGATCAGGAAGCTGACGATTGAGCGCGAGCACCTATCGTAGAAGCTTCTTAATTTCACGAATATATAGCTCCCCGCTACTATATACACTATTCCTACAGTTAAATTTACCCCGGCCACGAATTTGCAGAAAATTGTGTAATAAGACGTTTCAGTCACTTTTTCGTTTCCATTTATCACCCTCAAGGTGATTATTACAGCTGAAAACACGCAAACAAAACAGTCAGTGAAGATAAAACAGAACTGAATTGTTTTTTCTCCCTTCATTTTATTCAAAATAATTATTAAACGGAGCCAAGTTTGAACGTAAAAACTTTATTGCAAGTAAATGAAGGTGAGAGATAACGCGTTCAAAACTTATTGAGTTTGAACCGGTTCGTTCGCGTAGTAGTAGTAACGGGCGAACACGTACCAGAAGGCCCTTGAAAGAAGTGCTAATAATGTTACGTAATTGATTTTGTAATTCTGCTTAATCATTTTGTTCGATTTGGACTAAGTTGCTAACAGAACTAAAATAACTATTTGCTAAATACCGAATAAAGATGAATAAAGCCTCAAAAATTGAAAAATAAATGAGCGTTTTGTGATTGTACCGCGATTACTTGTAACAAGACGCGAAAATAGAGCATATGAAATCAGAACAATTCGTTTACTGCGTACAACGCTAATAAGGAGATAATTCCATTATTGTGTGGAGTGAAAACAGAATAATATGCTTAATAAATGGTTATATAATAGTTTATTTTATCTTTGATTCTATTTTTTTTACAACATAAGTATTTATACAACAGTTTAAGCCTAGTGAATTACATAAATATTTATAAATTGCATGTATATGGATTAACATTTATTCAAACTCAAATTACTAATGAATGTAAATATAATTCATGTTGCAAATATAACAACGGAACCAAATGAAGGATCACTCATACTGTTTGCAAATAACATTCGTTTTCAAAACCGCGCTCATTCTTTCCACGAATGATACGGAAATAACCGTTTTCTCCCAAAGTAGTTCCCCACGAGTTACGAGCATCCCAATATTTGACTCCATTTTCTTCCCCATATCCGACGATGATAACAGCATGACCGCCTGCAGAGACGCCATACGTGTGCTGGTAGATACCACCGCTGTAGTACTGTATTATCCCTGTTAAAGTGGGGTTGATGTTCACCCCTGTTAAAGGGGGGAGTTACTTTTTCTGATTTCTGGCATTTCATAGGGTCTAAGCCATCATAATTGATTTGAAATAGATTTAATTTCAAAATAATACGGATATTACTTAATTGTATATATTTTACATAATTATATTAAATTACCACTCCAATCATAATTCATAAAGAAATATTTACAAGTATTAATACATTATAATATATTTTAAATGTACTAATCTTCAATATTATATAATAGATCTAACTAAATTTGATAATTATAATATTTAATCGAAAATACTTTACTATTATCAATATTTATGAATATTAAAACAATATAAAAATAAAAAAATAAAAATGATAACAAATTATTGATTTTTTGCTTATTAAATAACATATAAAATATTTTATATTGTCAAATATATCTTATATTTAGATAGATTTAGTAAATTATTTGATTTAATCCACAGATTCGGTCAGATTCGAATCGCACAATCGATTTTTTCTCTCCTAGTTAAGGGGGGGGGGGGGTAAACTGTAACCTCTCCCGAAAAAATGGGGTCGTCCAACCCCACTTGAATATTGAAATTGTATTAAAAATAGAATTCATAACGATTTATATAATATTTTTGAAATATTCATTTCATCTATTTATTTCTAGAAAAGTATTAAATGCCATTTTATCTGCTATTTTCAAGTATATAAAAGATCTCATATTATCTGAGAACTTTTTTATAATGTATTTCATTACTGATATAATCAACTAAACAGTAGTTATTTTTCAATTTATTTTTGAATAATATAATATCGGGTTAAATAGAGGTTAAAAACTTATTTATTTGAACCACTAATAAAAATTTATATTTTTATGAGTTTAAATTAGATTTTAATGTAATTTCGGTAATATTTGTTAAAAATAGAAACACATATTTTGAAATGACCTGAATATGATCGTCATTTTCATTTTATGTCGATGGTGTGGCATTCTGTAGTATTACTGCTATAAAATATGTTAAATTAATAAATAATGTATTTAAAGTTTTCATTCTCAAAAAACACATTAAGAGATTTCAGCTCTGTGAAAAAATCAGTTAATAACATAGTTATGTAACTTTAGTTGTGTACTATTTTATTATAACTTCAATTGTTTCAAACACTACAATATATTCAATATACTAGATTCAAAAATATTTCAAAACTCAATATACTATTATATCATATGTCTTTGAAATAACTTAATTATCATATAATCAAATGATATACAAGTTTTGATTATTATATCTATGTTTTATTAATTTTTATTATCTTCTTTGTATACAAATATTTCGTGTTAAAATAGAAATTATATTGTAATTATTAATAGTTCATATCGACTATTCAATTTTGTTTCCACTTCTCGATGCTCACGTTATTCTTCACTTTATGTGTCCAAGTACAAGACAGCACTCTATCTGAAAAGCAAGCCGGTTAGTATCTGGATATAGGTACCATTTACGGACTGGAAATCAAAGTCGGTTTGCCGCAGCAGTACCAAATTGCCGATAGTAAGTCTCAACTTGAGATCAACGCCACTGACTTTGCCGACGTGTTCATGTGCGTATCGAGCACTCTTATGGAACCAGAAACTGCTGTGTGCGAGCTGCAAATAACAGCTAAAGGGAAATACGACTTATCGCCTGGTTTGAAGTATGTGTTAATATATTCAAAAGTTGCCGATAAGATTGTAACTTTCTCTGTAAATATTAAGATGAGTTAGTTAGTCCACCAGGAGTAGACCAAAATCACTCTGCTGAAAGACATAATTACATATGCGAACGCCTAAGTGAATCTTTAGTCATTGAATGATTATAAGTAGATAGTGGTTCAATCTACAATCAGCGGCTTGCCTCCAGCAGAGGAATGCAAAATCACTTATTCAGTTGATAACATAGCGTACGAGTTGACCAACTTGAGTTCTTTTGTTTCATTCACATTACTTTTGCAGAATTTGCAAGGAATCTAGAACTTCAAGATTCAAGTTCAGAGTATGTGTAGCATTGAAATAGTAATGATTTACTCACTCATCTACGATTTGGACCACGAAGTTACTGCCAGGACCAGCGCAACCGCTGGCACTTATTTCGTAAAGATGGATGAACCAAACACTTTGTAGGAATCAGTTTTCGACTCGGTATCAAACTCTAAAATCTACGCCTGTTCAATCCCCATACTGCTCCGTTTTCTGATAGCCGATTGTTTTTCTGAGGATAAGACCTCAAAAACAGCTTCTATGAGTATTGATGCTGATTATTATTAAAGCGACTATATTTATTATTCAGTAAAATCAAGTTTTGAAGAAGAAATTAAAGTAAATTTGACTATCGGTTACAAAATAGATTTGTAAGAGAAGAAAACTGTATAAATTGACCCAAAATCATAACTATATTTCTATTTGGTTGGAAGTACATACGAGTAAGTATATGTTGAGGTTTCTGTTGCAGAAGGCATATAAATATGCGTGACGGACAGCTATAGTATATATTATAGTATCGTATAGAGCACTTGCAGCTTATCAATTACAAAATCTGGGAAATATAATCTGAACTCGGAGTAAAAGTATCTCGGTGTTACATCTTTAGCATCTTCACCTACTATGATTTCAGTAATGTATGCTACTGAATAAATAAAATAAAGTTAAACATGGATTATTTGGGTTGCAGTTACAGTTGTCATAGGCGCTATCTGTCTTGCTCTCATCGCATTCTTCTCCATTAAAAACAAAAAACATTCTAAAGCGGAAAACGAACTTCTCACAGATAATATAAAGTGAAAAATATCAAATATATTCATATAAAAATAAATTAAATAGCATATATCTTAATTAATTATATATTAAATAAACTATTACTTTTCATGAACAATCAATCATAATCATGAACAATCAATTGAATATATTTGTAATATTATACTTATTGTAATTTATAACGATGATGATTACTCCTGCAACGTAAATAAGATCTAAAATTAGAATTTTTCCAATCAATGAACCATAGGTGCATTTTTTGGAGCAGTCTAATCGTAATATATACTTGAGTTTAATTTGGTAAACATGATTTTAAATAACAAAAGTAAGTTGTATTTTTTTGTTCATTATATATGAATAATTAATATTTAATCAAAATATGAATCAGATGGCACCTCCCCATGCGATTACGCCAGCCCAGTTAATTGCGATGAGTGCGTATTGCATTCCCTTCTTGATTTCCTCTTTTCCAGCTTTTATATTGCCTATGATGTCAATGGCCGAGCTTATAACTGCAGTTTGGACGGTGATGAAGCCGTATAGTCTGTTTTCTCTGGTTTCTTTACCAGAGATGCCTGCGTACACCGCGCTCAGCACGATTCCGAGCCCTTACATGACGTATTTCATTATATTTTCAATTTTCTTCATGTCTTATACGAAGCAGACAATGAGCATGACCGGGTACGTGATTAGAATGGTGAACACGGATGATTATCCGGTTGAGATTGAGATTGAAATTCCGAATACGCATCCGATTATGATTATAACTAATTTTAGATCCTTTTCAGTGTATTTCTTCTACCAGTTAAATGCGGAAACGATTATAATAATATTTATGAATGCGTTTAGTCCTCCGAATCCGTTTCCATCGCAAACGCAAATTGGACTCATTAATAATTAAAACAGTCCAAAAATAGATGCGAATAAAACGGTCAAAACGTTAAACTTAAATAATTTACTAATTAACGGTTAAAACGAAGTTGAAATCAAATAAACTATTTGAGGAGAAAACGATTTAATGATCAAATCGTTCAGATTTAATATAAAAGCGTTCGAGGAGCGGGAACAGGCATTCACAGATCCAAGCTGCGAGGTTGAAAAGCAGGTCATGTTTGTGGAGTGAAAAGATTATGTTGTTTGTTTTTATTTGATTTAATGTTGTGAATTGAAATGGATTACATTACATGGGGTTTTTTGACATGAAAAATGGTTGTTTGTTGTTGTTGTATACTAGAGGAATATATACTAAGAAAGTGCTGTGTTTCCTTTGACATTTTAAACAATTAATACTAGAATATAAAATGACTCACTTTACTGTAAGGTGCTTTTTAGCAGGTATTTGCGGGATAAAACCCGGCGGGTTTGGCTTAAAAATATCCCGCAGCGGGTATTATTGGGTATGCGGGATTTATCCCGATTTATTTTCAATTTTCGCGGTATTTTACCCGCCAGCGGGTTTTTTCCCGCAAAATGTGTGATTTTGTAGTGTAAAAAATTATTGAATAAGGAAGAATATACAATTTTACAAGCAATTTACAAGCAAACTCAATCTCTTGCTAGATTGTGTCAAAAAATAATTGTATTATTTCTGTAAAGTAAAAAATCGAAACAAGAGGGTTATTACTCCACTCCGTAAAGGTATGTCACAATCAAGTTAAAGTAGCTAAAGAAAGTAGTGTGCTCCTTTGCCCATTAGTTGCTCAATGGTCTTAGAAATGATGTCCCGCCAGCTTAATAATCTGAAGCGAAGCTAAAACACAGTAAAGTTTACAGTTACCTTATCATCAGTACTAAGGCTCAAATCAATCATTCCATCTTCATCTCATAAATCATGACAATCCACAAATCCAAACTTAGTTACACAAAAAATAATACTAGAATATAATAACATGACTCACAGCAGATACTCACAGCAAGAATATAAGTGAATCCAAATTGAAGTCTGCTACTTTCATTTCAGTTCTTACCAAGATCAATAAGAAAACGAAAAAGAGTGAGCCGATATATAAAGAAAACCTCTCTCACCAAATGTCTCGCATTTGAAATTTATTATGATATTATTAAATTTTTAAATTTATTTTTATTATTTCCAATCCAAATGATGAGTTGTGATTAAGGCTCCCTTTTCAGCAGGATCTGCAGGAAATAGTGCGTTTACTGCAAATTACCTGCATACAGGACGCAAATTTACCTGCTACAGTAGGTAATAAATCTGCAGGATTGGAATTTCCTGCAGAAAGATTGATAGATTTTGAATATTTAGAGGTGTTTTTCAGAATATTTGTATAGATTCTATACTATAGAATACCAATATTATATACAATAAAAATATTACATGTTAAACCCACTTCAAATTTCACTTTTAGAATGAAACACATAATTCGTATAAAATCTTAATTTTTCATAGTCGCTGGATGATTATATGCACTAATGTACTAAGATGACTCAAATAAGCAAATCTACTTGTAAATATCTAATAAATAATATTTTAGAATATAATACTAACAAATTTACTAAAATTGGACAAATACCTTTAAAAAAACGTGAAGTTACGTGTGCTGGAGTTTTTAAAGTATTATCAAATATCAATTTTACAATATTGGTTGGTTAAATTAATATTGGTAATATTATGAAATATTATATTGTTGAAGAAATGAATGTAAGCACTTTATTAAATTATAAGTAATTATAAGTAATCACAACTTGTGATTACTTAAATATAAATGATTTAGTAAATAATAAATATATGATAAGCAAATACTAAGAAAAAATTATAATAATGAGTTACATATTAGTTTTGAAACATGTGCACGCACCTATATTATGATGATTGAGGTGAACCTACTTTAGATTCTTTTAGCATATTATATAATTAGTATAAGATTAGTATAAGAACGATTAAGCTCGGCGGCCAACGTTAGAGCTGAAGTGGCATTGCTGGAATACCAGCTTTGTTTAGTGTGATCGATGATGGATTCATTCGGTTGCGCTTCTCGTTCCTCGCCGCATATATACTACTTCCTGAGATGCGGCTCGGCCAATCGGTTGCGGAAGGTTAAATCCCCCGGTTCAAAGTGCTGAGCTGGCATCATCAAGGATCGGTATGGCTAAGGGCATGCCATCAACGAGCCTTCAGGATTGGAAAGCGGTAACCGCTGGATGCTTGTACCCGAGTCGTTGGTTGCCTTGGCTGCGGAGGTGCGCCTAACGTACTGTGGTCGCCAAGCCAACTTTGATTTCAAAAAATACTAACTATTTCAAAACTATTTTTTGTATTAATTTTAACTATATATTAACTCAATGTTTAGTAGCGTCTCCTTTCTATTTTATTACTTCTTCTAACCTTTTGGGCATAGAGTCAATCAAATGATTGATGATATCTAACGAGATTTACTCCAACGCCCTCTTTACTTCTTCATTTAATAAGTCATATGTGGTACATTCTTCAGGGGAAATGTTTGACTTCAGTGGATTCCAGCAGTGAAAAAGTGGATTTAAGTCTGGACTCATTACTGGAAAGCGATAGAGCTCAATGTTGTTAGCAGTATAAAAGTTTTTCATATACTTACTAAAATGTGTCGGGGCGTTATCTTGTTGCAACTTCAAGTTATGCTATTAAGTGATGGAAGTGTAACTTGTCTGAGAACTTAAGAATTGACAATTGAATTCATGGTCGTACCGCACGGCATAAACCATAATGGACCCTTATATCTATAGCTAATCGTACTATAGATCATGCACGAAAACAGTCCATATTTTACACTTCGAGAAAATACTTCGGATTCCACTCGTCTTTAGGTGTTCTGAGCACTCTACTCGCTCGATTTGCATAGCATTTTGAGCGATACTCATCAGTATACTAAAAAGTTCTCCAATATTCAATTGGTTGTTTCAGGTTCATTCGAGCAAAGTACATTCTTTCCAATTTATGCTTTTCGGTAAGTTTTGGCTTTACCTTAGCAGCACTATAGCTTAAACTGAATTTGACCAGGAGACGAAATACCGTTGTTAGAGACATGGAAATTCCACGAAGGGCTTAGTATTTTTCAGCTATGATTCGTCGAGTTTCGAATCTATGGCTCTGGCGATATTTAACAACGCGAAAATCTCAGCTTAGTCAAATTTTCTGACACTATTATCGGCATGAGAAGCTTCTAGCTTGCCTGTAACTTCAAAGTGCTTAAAAATGGAATAAACAGTTTGGAGACTACATTGAAGGCAACAAGCAATGTATTTCTTGGTTGCAACAGTTTGTGATTCTGTTTCTCACATTCTCATCATTATGCGACGCTCTTGTATTGTGATCCGTCGGCTTCGTGTGTGCTTCGTCATTTGAAGGATGAAGTGAAAAAGAAATGAACCGCAGAATTAATTGAATATGTTATAATTAGCATAAATACAGTGATTTAATTTTCAAGCGCAATTATTACATAAACATTTGTTAAAATCAAAGTTGGCTCGGACACCACAGTACATAGGTGTGTCTAAAACTAATGATCATTCGCGTGAACTTACAGTTCCTGTACAGAAGACCGAACTAGTATAAACGAAAGTTAAGTGAGTGGGATATATAAATGATGACATAACTTACTAAATTGTCTTTAATAAAATATTTAATTATTGACATAACAAGACTGAAAAATCTTGTGAACTTTACAATATTAGAGCTCTAGAACAATAATATTGTAAATGTAAAATCGCTGTAAACACTAATTCATTTATAAGATCTGGATATATCTTATAATAGTATTTAAGATCCTACTCAACCAAATGTTGTTATCAACAAAAAGATCTCCAAAACAAACTCCATTAGCCCGAAAAAGCTAACGGAGATTCTGTGAGGAGGTAACTGTTTTAAGTTGTTCCAGATTTATTCTGTGAGGGAACTTGGTTAGAAATGAAAAAATTAGATCAGAGATTATCATTTAGTCTATTATACTAAATAACATACACTCTACAATAACATCAATTGATATTTTAAGAGAAAAATAGTATAATAATCTTTATACTAGTATATGCATCTGTTATTTTGCATTACACTTTATAGATTTGAATAGTGTACACTTTAATAATTATTTTGTGCTTACTACTTTGTCGTAAAAATACAATAATTTAAACGAATGGGACACAAGGTACATAATTTGTAGTGTGTTAGTTGTAAAACGAAAAAGATACAACAATATTACATATTAATTATAACTAAGAATTTATTAGAGAATTTTATTAACACTCTAATGGGTTATGAATAATGTTTGAAAGTTTGTCCTAAATAAGTGTGTGATATTATACCCTCATGTTATAAGAAATCTAGATACAGTCAGCCGATGTTGATTTCTTTTACCGCTATAGAATTTATAATCGCACTATTTCAAATTGTACTATTTTGTATGTATTTAATTAATGGAAGAAGAAATAAACAAGCGAAACAGCATTTAAAAATATTTATCACATCATTTTTTGCCTTGGCGACTCGTTCAATCTGGTACTTCATGTCTTAGTATTATTATCATGCCGATTTGCCTGTTATTTCTGAATAAGTTCTCAATGGAATTTCATTGACGTGTATTTATCTTTAATAGAGTTTTTATGTTTAAACTTGGCTACGAGTGGTTTTAATGCTTTCTCATATGAAAGGTGAAAAATATGTTAAAATATTTTTCCCTATTCTTGATTCTTCAATTGCAATAACATGTATTGTCATACTATCTTTAAGAATGTCGCATGGTAAAGAGAAAGATGATGGTTATTATTCAACTTTTACTTTAGTTGTTGCAGGGTTTAACATTGGAATTGGGTTAATTTTTATAGTCATGGGAACAATTATTTTCTTCAAGTTAAAATAATATTATAGCTTTTGTTCGAAAGCTGTGCAAAGTTTTGTAATCGTTGCCGTATTATTTCTTTGCATTACGTTTATGCGCTTCATTACTCTAATTTTGAAAGACATAACAGGCGAATTTATGCAATAAAATCAATTTGGTATACTGGCTTATTTCCTTCCTGATTTTGTTTCAACTTTCATAATCAATTTCATGCAAGTTACAATTTATTATTCAACAGTTCACTAAAAGAAGAAAAAATATCTCGGTATGTAAGAATAATCTGAAGAATTAGATGAGCTTATAATCGAAAAAGTTGTGCCAATCTGAACTGAATATCCATTTCATTTTATCTTATATATACAACATCAGTTGTTTTCCAATTTTTCCGTTAATTTCACTAAAATATTTAAAAATATTCTGCAATCAAAAAATGATGTCAAGGAGTAATTTAAACATTAAATATTTTGCTCAGAGCACAGAAATATAACATTTAAATGAATAATTTAAATCAATTTTTTACAAGAAACATTGAGCTAGTTTTAAACTATGACTGTCAGTAACGGTAGCGTAGAACGTCTATATATGTCTAGAATATGACTTACTCTTTAGATTACACAACATTGGAAAATAGCTTACATTTATGTTGAAAAAATACATAATAACATTTCATACAAAACAACGAAAATGATGTCGCCAAACCAACTTTGATTTCAAAAAATATTAACTATTTCAAAACTATTTTATGTATTAATTTTAACTATAGAGGCAAAAATCGATGGCGCCCGGACCCCCGCCCTTGGGTTATTTACACTACAGTATAGGTTTTTTAAGGTCAAGGGTATTCAAAACGAGTATTCAGTCATTTCGAGTATTCAGATTGTTTAATATATAAAGATATCACTCATTTTTTAATTCATTTATTTTAATTAATTTTCATTTGGAGGCATTCACATTATGATCGTTTTTATATTTTTGATCTATATTTTTTATTCCACATTGCGGAGGATTTTGAAACTTTGTTTCACTTCAACTCTGGGTTCGACTTCAACTTTGGGTCCAGCTTCAACTTTGGGTCCAGCTTCAACTCTGGATTCAACTTCAACTTTGGGTTCGACTTCAACTTTGGGTCCAGCTTCAACTTTGGGTCCAGCTTCAACTTTGGATTCAACTTCAACTTTGGATTCGACTTCAACTCTGGATTCAACTTCAACTCTGGGTTCGACTTCAACTTTGGGTCCAGCTTCAACTTTGGGTCCAACTTCAACTTTGGATTCAACTTCAACTCTGGGTTCGACTTCAACTTTGGGTTCAACTTCAACTTTGGATCCAACTTCAACTTTGGGTCCAGCTTCAACTTTGGATTCAACTTCAACTCTGGGTTCAGATGCTACTATTTTGTTTTTATGTTTCATTTTATGAAGTTATCTTAGGTCAGAATTGTTTTAATTACTATATTAATTTGTATTCGCTTAACATTTGTGTGGAGGTGTGGAAAATAATAGCAAAATTCGAACGCAATACATTAAATTTTAATATTTCTATTATTGTTAAAATGATAATGATAACTATAAATTGTAAATTCAATATCACTAAATATAATTCATCAGACTTTACCAGAGCTTCTTGATACATTAGTTATGCTAAATATTATTATTTTATTGTTATATTGTAAAAATTGTGGCTTATATAAATATGACGTTAAACCAGTGATTTATAATTTATTAAATAATAAGTTTGGAAGAATATAGAATTACAACTTAGATGCTTATAGCGAGACTATATTTTTATTTGAAAATCACGTCATTATATCATATACTCTAGTTATAATAATTCAGTGTAATTTTAATAGTAAAGAACGTTACCTGATTGAGAAATGCAAGGTGGAATTGAAGATGAAATATATTATATAATGAAATATGACCCATATTGTGAGGAAATAATAGATTACTCCCAAGTATACTATTAGTGAATTTTGAGCCACATCAAAAAATTGACTTTTTCAAAATGGTCAGAAAATGAGTTGATTTTTTCAACGAATAATGAAAGTGAAAACAATTTGCATATATGGTCCTCTTAATTTATATGTGAATAATTTATTTATTATATCTATTTCACTATGAAAACCGAGACGGGCCCCTCACCCCGGGGGCCCTATGTATGGCGCCCAGCACCAAAAGTGAAATTATAGCTAGACTAGCTTTGATAGGTGGTAATATACTGATAGATTAAAAGATTATTTTCCATAAAATTTAATTACTTCCACTCTACTCCAATTCAAGTTAGTAAAACAGCTAATATTTTGGTAGTATTATATGAGGCAATAGCTGAAGACATGGTGTCTCATGAACTTCCAGTGTATGATTATGTACCTATTTCAGAAAGTTAATTATTGTTGACTAAACACAACTGAAATAATTTGTTTCGATTTTATGGGCTGGAGTGAAAGGAGTACATGTTAATAATATATAGTTTATAGATTCCAGCAGCTCTCGTTATGGTAGTTAAAATTCTAAAATGTAATTAACTTTGATTATTGCAGTTAAACCTTCTATCCCGAAACACTTTTGATTATTTAAATATGTTAACTTAGGCACTCCTAATTGTCCATTACATTCATTCAGGTTCGCTCCGATACGATTCCCAATCTGTTGTATTTTCCCAAAAGCTGATTTTTGCAACTAAAAATGAATTTCTTTAGCTCCAGAGGAATCAAGTTGGGTTCATAGTTATATCATATAATAGTATAGTAGTGATATCTCTTTAGCAAAAAGGCTTTTTATAAACAAATTTTTGTGCGAGCTAGAAGCTTTTTATGAGGGGGAAACGCGAGCTTATGAGTTTTTATAACTGTGAATAAAATCAATATTTTATATTTACACTTCACTGCTCCTAGGTTTAGATCATCTTTTGTACACAGTGAGCGAAATAATTATAATTTAGACTGCTGTCAATAATAACATTTTATTGGCAATGTCTTTGAATGAATTTGACTATCTATTCGTTATTAAAATTATTTATATTTGTCAACTGATGAACCCTTGATATTTAATGATTCCAGCAATTCGTGCTTCTTTAGTCTAAATTGAACCCGGTTCCCTTTTCTTCACGTAATAATTAATTGAATTTAATTGGGCTTTTCAATAACTAATATTGTTTTGACATAAAACACAACTGGGTAATAATTCAATACTTACAGCAAACTAACTGAAAGAAGTCGCACATCAACGATCTTGCATCACTTAGTTACCACTACTTAATATAATTCAAATTCTTCATACTAACTCCTTAAACCTTCCAGCTCCTTTGAAAGCTTGGCATGTTTAAAAAATTATCAAATAATTGCTACTTTTTAAACTTAATTGTACTTAAAAATATTATAAATCTTCTTATTATTTAGTAACATTTTACCAGTTATTAATTCAGTATTATTTGTAAATTTTCAATTAATAACCATTTTTTACAGTTTTCGACTTGAAAATGGTTGCTTTGGAAATCTAAATTCTCTCAAAGCAATAGTAAACAAATAATACTACTACTTATATCCCAATAATATTTTGTTCATGTACAGCTACTTTATAAGTTACAAAAATATAATATTTCGTTAGTGTTATAATCTAGAATAACATGAAGCTAAAACTATGTAATGCAAATACAATTTATTATTAAGTTAATTAATAAAGCTGGGAACCGCTAGTACATTGAAGTTGCTACTGATGATTGAAAATTTTGTATCTAATATTCGTGTGCCTCCAAAGCATTTCATATATTAGAACTCAAATAATAACGTCATGTTAAAATTCAACTTCTACAATGAATGCAATAACTTTTGGATAATTCCAATGTTGCAAAATTTAGGGGTAGTAGTACATAAAAACCGAGTGTGAAAGTGTTTATTGGTTGGAAACCTTAATATTCAACATAAAGATTATTTCATAACATTCAAAATTTGTGGATTGCTTGAAAGTATCTTAATTAGAGTATTATATTTAGTAATTTTCTGGATTTTTGTACGTTCAACTTATAATGTATTGGTTGAAAGATTAGGATGCTTGATAATATGCGCATTGAATAATTGTATGTTACAAACTTTGACGATTTCTTCATTTAGTGAAGTGGCAACTGAAAACCCACTTTTGGCAAGCTTTTATGATCATAGAACGATTACTATAAAATTAAAATTAATATAACTTTTAGAGAAATCTCTAAGAACCTCACTTAAAGAGATATATCACTATTGGTAAATTGGAGCCAATTCGTGATTTACTAAAAAATATAATTGGAAATCAATAATTTGGGAATAATTTGGGAATCGTATCAGAGGCCGCTACTTATATTGCCAGTTATAAATAAATGTACATAAAGCAATATAATTTCACTGTATACGTAGTTCTGCCTAGACGGTTTAGTTGATAATTATGCTTTCACTAATTTTGTAACTTTGAACACAATAATACGAGCTGCCAGATTTCTATTAAATTATAGTATTAGTATTTATATAAATCCCACCTTTGTGTTTTAAATATTATATTTGAGCTCCAATCATTACTTTTTGCAGCAAGTAAAGTTAAATTTTATAAATTTTGAATTGAATATTTCTGTTATTAACACTATCTGAAATATTATATTTCAACTTGAGTCCACGCCTTCAGCTGCAGTTTGTATAAATAATAAAAATATGTTGTATTTAAAAGTGATTTAGAAAGGAGTAGAGTGGTAAAGTTACGAAAAAATGAATATATATTCATGGTCGTGCCGCACGGCATAAACCATAGTGGACCCTTATATCTATTGCTAATCTAATCTAATGATCTAATATAGATCATGCACGAAAACAGTCCATATTTTACACTTCGAGAAAATACTTCGGATTCCACTCGTCTTTAGGTGTTCTGAGCACTCTACTCGCTCGATTATATATAAATATATAAATATTTATATATAAATATAGTATTATTAATGTAATCAAAATCACTCAACATTATGTAATAGACCAAGCATTTATAACATTTAAACAATTGGTCAATAAATTACTATTAACACTTATATTATTATAAAATGACGATAATATATATAATGTTGCACTACCTATATTATTAACAGCAATAGAACCAATAATTGCACCAGCTCCATTTTATGCTTAAATTTTAACAGATTTGAGACTTGAATGCGTTATGTTGTAATTAGTGTTGTCTGATGAACCAAAAAATCCACCGCAATAATTTATTGCTTATAATATACTATCTTAAACAGTTGAATTAACTAATTACAACGAATTGCTTCCACAATAACCTATTAGCCCTCCTGAACTTACATTATTAGTAACATTTTCATTTTTAGTGATTGCTGTAACATTAATAATTTAACATAATGTTGTACGAATATTACCAATAAGAGCGCCAGTATCTCCGTATGATGAACCAGCAGTGATCAAAAATTACGTTAAGTTTATATTAATGTTAACGAATTGTGTAAATTATGATGTAGAATATACCTATCCAATAATACCAAAAAATTAAAATGCCAATCCTGTAACTCTTAACTATATTGATGAAGATTACAAAGAGATATTACCAGCACTGTAGCCAATTAGACCATATGCCTTAAACACTTATGTACTTTAAATATTATATTTAAAACATAAATTTTAAATCAGTATATTGTTTGTGTTAGAAGTAGATGAACCAATAAGCGCTCCTGTATTTAAAATATAATTAGTTTTATAAATTAAAGTACATTCTGAAATTAATTAATTTAATTTTAATGTAGAATTTGATAACAATGTAATCAGACCACCAAAACTATAGGGGCCACTTTCTGTTGAAGAAATTTAATTTGCTAATAATTAGCTATTATCATTACCTAAAACAGTTGATATATTAGTTAGTTATACCGTACTTAGAGTTACAATACTCAACATATAAGATGAATAGTTACCAACATTATAATTAACAGGTAAGAAATTGAAATTATTTATAATTACCGTTGCTGAATTAATTATAAATCCTACCATACTAACACTTTAAATGCTTTAAATACTTCCGAGTACACTATAATTTTATATAATTAATGTATTATTTATAATATTAATTAGAGTTAAATTACCCAGCGATATATTTAAATATAAGTTAATTAGCAAATTATTGATATTATCATTAGATGATGTTGATTGCAATATATTTAATTAATAACCAGAATTTATTGTTAGTAGACTTCCTTTTCTTGAAATAATATTAAATGTGTTAATTGTAACTGAGTTACCATTTGTAATTAAAACTCCACTCTGAATTGTTTCGGTTCCAATTTGTAATTTTATATTTGTGTAAGATTATTAACTTTCAAATAATGGTTACACAACAGATAAATACACATTATCTGATACATCAATAAATGCATTCTAAATTATTGAAGATTAACTAAATACAAATCCATTGGAAAAATTTTATGTGCTAATTATTCTATTAGTTATAGAATAAATATCAAATGTTTAAGGAAGTGTTAATTGTTAACATAGCAATATATTATCATCATTATATATAGTAATATTCAGTTAACAAGACTAATTCGTTATAATGTAACCATCCATACATAAACATACTCCATTAATCATATTTTATCCAGAAATATAGTTACATATACATTCTTCTCCAATTAACTCAGAGTTTTATGGACATTTACACGAATTTGATATATTTAAGCTGTTTTAACCACATGTACAAGTATTATTTATAATAATTGCATTTGAAGTATAACACTAGCACACACCTTAACTCATAACTTATCCCGTTATATTGCATGAACATGTTGTTCCAATAAGGACAGAGTTACTTGGACACACGCATGAATTTCCTATAACTATAGCATTTAAATTTACACATTAACACTTTCCATTAATACTTTATTAACCATCTATCTAACATGATACAAGAATACAAGAACCATTTATCAGTTAATATCCATAAGTACTAGAACAGTCGATTTACTGTTTTAATTGTAATAATTCGTCTTTCAACAATTATATAGTGTAATTCGTTTATGAAATATTATTAAAAATTCTCCAATCCAAAACTGTTGTGTTTGTATTTATATTATTATCTAACATTGAATAATTAGATTTAATCTAAACATCAACCTTAGTTATTGATTTGTTTAAATAATCAATATTTTATAAAGTTGTACTTAGGTTATTATTAATTATAATAATATTTGAAGCAATATCAAAGATATTCTACTATATACTATAAAGTTAAGAAGATGTATTTGTTAGTACTTATAATATATCAATACACTTAGATTAATTTTACAAAAATCCATTTGAACAAACGCATTAATCAGTCTAATATTCAAAAGGATATACACATAACAACATTCCATTTATATCTTCAGAATTTAATAATTAACTAACACATAGTCCATATACGACATTTAGTTTATCGCAAATGTTTTAGCAATCAAAATGGTCGTTTCCTATCATATTTATGAAATTTATACTTTAAACACCAAATCTTTAGTTTTATTCAACACAAATTTGTAAATCTTCTATAACTAATTAAGTATTAGTCAGAATATTTGACGAAATATAGCCATTATAATTACTTTACGTAACAAAATAACCTGAAATTTTACTAGAAGTAATCTTAAAAGTATTTAAAGCTTAGTTAATCGTATTTACAATTCCTGATGCATTTGCGCTTGTTAGTCTAAATTGAATAAATGATAACTAAATAATTATATATAATTATGAGTTAATTATTAATGAAGATAATTTAAATCCTGTTGCGACAAATATTAAGGTTGAGTTATATATTTCTACATCACAAGTAATACATAGTAGAGCTCCTTATATAACTTTAAATGTTAATGAAACATTTATATATGTATCTTTTAACACTTAACTGTTCGTAATTAATCCAAATAATCCAAAAGTGTTGAATTCCATACTATTAATTTAAATATCGATTAATGATTATTATGTTGTATTCGTATAAATGAACACATTCATATTATTTGAGTTTGAAGAAATAAACACATTATTAGATACTTTCATATTGTTAAGATTAATTAATTTTGAACAAAAACTATATTCATTATTATTTAATTATAAACTGTTTTGACATAAATCTAAATTTTTATATCGAAGCTATTTTTAATATATTATGATAGAAGATAACTATATCATTAACTATACAGACATAAATCTATATATATATATATATATCCCACTTACTTAACTTTCGTTTATACTATAGTTATGTATCTGACTTTATAAGAGCCTTTTTACCAAAAATTCATATCAAAGAAGAAAATATTCTGCCATCGAATGATGGTGTTTTGTAGCGTAGATAGATATGAAAATATTATTATATTTATGCTGTCAATTTAATGTCTTTCTCGAACGGCGCTTCTTCAAGCTAAAAACACTCCTTGGTGTTCTCAATAAACGCAGTATATGTATGAATGAACATAACGTGTCATATCATAGAATTGCAGATTGTTACTGGCTAACATGCATTTCATAAAAGTGTGAGTCAATTTAATAACATTCACAAACATTAATACTGAATTTAATTTATTTTGAGTATGAAAATTTTAAGAACATTTAACGCTACTATTTCTGGAATACACCACTTTGCACTATTGGCTAAATAATTCCACACAAAGTATTCACTCAAGAATAAGCCAATCTGCCCAGCCGCTACAATATGTAGAAATGCCGCAATACCTCGAGACGCTAGAAACGCTAATAATACACTCATCTGTTGATATATTTTTCGTGTTAAACTATATTCTCAAACAAATTGTTGTAAACTAGGGACTAGTGTTCAAAAACCAATGCGCCAACAAAAACAACGCATCAAAATGTAGCAAACTAAATTCAAAACAAGCTGTACCGAAGGCTGTCGCGTTAAAAATCAATCGAACCCAAAATAACTTCTAGATGCATTTTAAACTACTGACAAGCACATTTTCTCCAAATTCACTAATGGAATCTATCTTTGCAGAGAAGACAAGAACGAACTAATCCAGTATGGGTTTGGATATAAATGACGTAGTTAGTGGGCATGTGCAGCATTACTATTTCATTGAAGTTCAGGCATGCGAACTCAGACGGGTTGAATATTGTTGAGCCGAAATTGTGCAAAAGCAACTGTGCTGCGAAAAAACCGAAAGCAAAACGATTACGTAAAATACCATTGGAAACAGCCTATTTATTAGATGAATGTCAATCAATAGCTGCACATAATACTATCTACACTTACGAATTCACCTATTTTCTATTAATCTGAATATTTTTGCAAAATATCAATAGTTTGTTGAAAACGGACGAAAATCTAAAGCAACGAAAAAGAACCCCGCACAAGTCAACATACAGTAAAAAACGCGCACAAAAACCACGCATGGCCTGGGCACGTTCTTTCTCGAACGGCGCTTCTTCAAGCTAAAAACACTCCTTGGTGTTCTCAATAAACGCAGTATATGTATGAATGAACATAACGTGTCATATCATAGAATTGCAGATTGTTACTGGCTAACATGCATTTCATAAAAGTGTGAGTCAATTTAATAACATTCACAAACATTAATACTGAATTTAATTTATTTTGAGTATGAAAATTTTAAGAACATTTAACGCTACTATTTCTGGAATACACCACTTTGCACTATTGGCTAAATAATTCCACACAAAGTATTCACTCAAGAATAAGCCAATCTGCCCAGCCGCTACAATATGTAGAAATGCCGCAATACCTCGAGACGCTAGAAACGCTAATAATACACTCATCTGTTGATATATTTTTCGTTTTAAACTATATTCTCAAACAAATTGTTGTAAACTAGGGACTAGTGTTCAAAAACCAATGCGCCAACAAAAACAACGCATCAAAATGTAGCAAACTAAATTCAAAACAAGCTGTACCGAAGGCTGTCGCGTTAAAAATCAATCGAACCCAAAATAACTTCTAGATGCATTTTAAACTACTGACAAGCACATTTTCTCCAAATTCACTAATGGAATCTATCTTTGCAGAGAAGACAAGAACGAACTAATCCAGTATGGGTTTGGATATAAATGACGTAGTTAGTGGGCATGTGCAGCATTACTATTTCATTGAAGTTCAGGCATGCGAACTCAGACGGGTTGAATATTGTTGAGCCGAAATTGTGCAAAAGCAACTGTGCTGCGAAAAAACCGAAAGCAAAACGATTACGTAAAATACCATTGGAAACAGCCTATTTATTAGATGAATGTCAATCAATAGCTGCACATAATACTATCTACACTTACGAATTCACCTATTTTCTATTAATCTGAATATTTTTGCAAAATATCAATAGTTTGTTGAAAACGGACGAAAATCTAAAGCAACGAAAAAGAACCCCGCACAAGTCAACATACAGTAAAAAACGCGCACAAAAACCACGCATGGCCTGGGCACGTTCTTTCTCGAACGGCGCTTCTTCAAGCTAAAAACACTCCTTGGTGTTCTCAATAAACGCAGTATATGTATGAATGAACATAACGTGTCATATCATAGAATTGCAGATTGTTACTGGCTAACATGCATTTCATAAAAGTGTGAGTCAATTTAATAACATTCACAAACATTAATACTGAATTTAATTTATTTTGAGTATGAAAATTTTAAGAACATTTAACGCTACTATTTCTGGAATACACCACTTTGCACTATTGGCTAAATAATTCCACACAAAGTATTCACTCAAGAATAAGCCAATCTGCCCAGCCGCTACAATATGTAGAAATGCCGCAATACCTCGAGACGCTAGAAACGCTAATAATACACTCATCTGTTGATATATTTTTCGTGTTAAACTATATTCTCAAACAAATTGTTGTAAACTAGGGACTAGTGTTCAAAAACCAATGCGCCAACAAAAACAACGCATCAAAATGTAGCAAACTAAATTCAAAACAAGCTGTACCGAAGGCTGTCGCGTTAAAAATCAATCGAACCCAAAATAACTTCTAGATGCATTTTAAACTACTGACAAGCACATTTTCTCCAAATTCACTAATGGAATCTATCTTTGCAGAGAAGACAAGAACGAACTAATCCAGTATGGGTTTGGATATATATAAATATAAATATTTAATTATTAGTTATATTGATAATTACACGGAAATTTTTTACATTCACTCAATTAGCAAATTAGCTTTCAAAGCTAGCTCTCTGAATATTCCGTTTTCTATTTACATAAGTTCTTCTTTTGTACCGAATTCTGCGACAAGTCCTTGGTCCATTACTAGAACTTTATCCATACCAAGCACTGTATCTAATCTGTGTGCAATGCTGAGTACTATTTTATTTTTGAGTTGTTCTTTTACTATTTTTTGAATTATCTAATCTGTTTCGTGATCTACATAAGCTGTTGCTTCGTCTAATATTACAACTTCAGCATCTCTGAGTAAAGCTCTCACTACACACACGAGTTATCGCTACCCAGATGAAAAATTCTCGCCGTTTCCGATAACTAGACAGTCCAAACCACCAGGTTATTGTTTTATGTAGTCTGAAAGTTAAACTGTTTCGAGCAGTTCCCATAGTTTTTGATCTGGGATACGTTCGAGTCCTTCCGTTGGTAACCCTTCTGCTTTGTTCCTGGTGAATTCGCAAAATTGTTATCTAAGCGTACCAGAAAACAGATATGGCTCTTATGGAATAATAGCTATTTTTCTTCTTGAATCGTACAGCGGTAGGTGCGATACTAATTCTTCGTTAAGTTAAATAGCCCCAGTTTCTGGTTAATATAGTTTGAACAAGGTGATTGCTAATGAGCTCTTCCCGCTTCCGGTTCTTCCCACAATAGCTACGTGCTCCTTCGGGTTAATGTGAACGTTTACTCCTCTCAAAGCTGGTTTGAGTTCCGGTCTGTATCTCATTACTAAATTTTCGATGTCCAGCCCAATGTTTTCTTTTTTGGTGACAACTGATTTGCTAATTAAGCTGTTATTCAAATCCGATTCGTTTTCTAGTTGTGCAAATTCGAGCATTCTTTCAATTGCTGGCACTTCTTGTTCAGCGTTAGTGAATGCTAAAATTACAGCGACCATGAGTTGTTGTATGCTGTATCCGTAAACCACGATGAGTGCTGCGTATTGCGACAGCGTGGGCGAGAACGGTGCGATGATCATCGCGATGAAGATAATCAAGAACGCCATTACAGCTCCCAATTGTGTCATTCTGAAGCTAACCCACTTTCCCGAGCTGTTCGCGTACAGTTGCACGTTCAAATTGGTTAACGCTGAACTTCTGAACTACTTTCTGAAGCTGTCCTCAACTTAGTACGCTCTGATTGAAATCAACTGGTCCATAACCTCTTGGCACAAACTGAAAACGTCCGACCTCGTTTTTGATTCAAGTCTCTTAAGTTGAGGGGTAACTGACCTGAACTTTGAGAAGAGAACGACGTAAATAATTACACTGGGAACGATTACGAACACACAGGGCCAGTTGAGAACGCAGATTGTAACTACCATCCCGAGTATCATGGACGCTTGTAAAAGAGTCATTAGAAGGAACCGACCGAAGGTGAAGTCAACTGACTCGGTGTCCTTTACCAAACGGTTTATAATTCTGCCATATGGTGTGGTGTCGAAGAAGGAGAGCTTGGTCCTCACAACGGCTTTAAGTTGATTCATGTACAAACGCTACGCAGCTGATATATTGAACTTGAAGAAGGAAACCATCTTCAAGAGGAAGGCGAGCACCATTCCAACGCAGACACCGGCGTACACGTAATAGTACTTCTCACTGTACGGGTACGTGAATTCCTTTTGATTTAGCTCCATGAAGCACTACACGGTTTTCAACTTCACAAACTGAGAATCGCCGAATTCTTGCTGCTACTTGTCTATTAAATACTACAGCGGAGGAGTGATCAAAGACGCAGTTTTTGAAGATGTCCAGCCAAACTTATCAGTTGCCCAATACGTAATTAAAATAGCTGCGAATTGCGAAGCACCCTGGTAAATTAAAAGAAGAATAGCATAAATTACAAACAGAGCCACTTTACCACTCTTGATGTATTTGCCGTAAATGCTCCAGCTTACATTGCCAGATCCAGTTAACGCTTCCTCTTTCGTTAGTTTTCCAGAAGCCTCGTCTTTAACAGTTGATTGCTGAATAACCTTTGGCGCACCTACATGAGATTCAGTCACAGTAGATACGACAGAAGCTTCTAACTTTGTTATTTCTTCAACTTTCTTGATTTAGCCCTAACTTATCGTCATGATTCGATTGCAATCTGTGAAATAATGCGTTTAGTGAGATGCTATCAACACCGTTTTGCCCTGAGCAATCAAGTAACCCAAAACAACTTCCGTCCAAATTCTCTTACCAACGTGGGCGTCGACAGCTGATAATGGATCGTCCAAAAGATAAATGTCTGCATCGTTGTAAACAGCTCTAGCTAACGATATTCTAGCTCTCTGACCGCCGCTCAAAGTTACACCTCTGCCTCCAACTTCAGTTAAATCTCCAGCATTGAATATTTCGAAATCTGGTAACAGGCAACAGATATCAACAATTCTTTTATACTTTTCTTCATCATATGGTTTATAAAAACAAATATTTTCTCTTATCGTCGACGAAAATATTGGTGAGTTTTGTGGACAATAAGCTACTTTACCACCCAATTTTATATAAACCTAGCTCAAGTCTTTTTCTTCTGTTCTTTCTCCAAAATAATCGAAGAATAATTCGTCAGTTTGCTTATAAGTACTTTTAACGTCAAGAGCCTTCATTTCACCTAAAATACAACTAAATAGCGAAGATTTACCTGATCCAACGTGTCCTTTGATTCCAATTAGTTCTCCTTTTTTAACTGTGAGATCAAGATGTTTAATAATTGGACTTATTTACTTTGGTTCATCTTTTTTCTTCCACTATTCCTGATTATAAGTAATAACACATTTATGTAGATAATTCTTGGCCATTATGTCTAATTTTGAGTCGTCTTTTGAAGGGCTGAAGTACGTATCCATGTAGTTTTTAATGCTCATAAAATAAGTTATTGCTGGAAGACTGAATTAAACACAAATCTGAACACAAATTTAATTATTTAAATCAAATTTATTACTTTAAATGAGAGTTTTGATATCTTCAATTTAATCAGTAGCTACTACAACCGCTGTCTTAGCCATTTATTTACTAATTTTAATCTTATACAGTTTCGCGAAGTACTTATCAAGCTACTTCACATTCGAATTCATTTCTTTTAATCTATCTATCTTCATATAATAGCTAGAATCTAAGTCTGGTGAAATTTTTTAATCTTCCTCAAGACCATATGCAAAACTGTGATTACCAGAGATTTCGATAGCATTCTCGTACTCGGAGGATGTATTAATCATTGGCCGATCAACTTAACTCAATTATAAAAATGCAGAAATTCTCTTGAACGATACAATACCATCTTACAAAGCCATAAGAACAACTGGAAGAAAAGCGATACTAATTTAAATAAACGTGAACAAATATATCATAGTAAAGCTCTTTGTTATTTCTAATTTATCAAAACCTATTAAAGCCCCGAATGCTATTGTTGACATTATCATATAACTTGTAAAACCAGTTGACATGTGTCCAGTGAATGCAAAACTTGTTCTTTAAATGTATTTTAATTCTTAGTTTCGAGCATTTTCAATTCTTTTTTCTTAAAATTATTCTGAATTAAATAGTTTTATTACCTTAATTGCATTAAGAATCTCTTAAATCTTCTGGCTACGAATATCTTTTAGAGTCGCAGTCCTACTCAATGACTTTTACATTATACGAGCACATGTTCCTATAATAGGGATAAATAGTAAGATTCCTCCCATACCAATCAGTGCGACTGGATTGATATAAGAAGCTAAATATACAACTGCAACAATAAGATTTAATGGAATACTGAATAAGAAATAAAACAGCTAAGTAAAAAATTGAATTTTCATAGTATCAGTGAACAGTATATTAGCTAAAGAACCTTATGCATTTATATTCTTAGTTGTCTCTGATAACACTGTCATCTTATTAAATAATACGTCTAATAATGCCCCAGTTATTTTAATACCTAGTTAAACGCAGTTTATACTACAAATAGAGTCGCCGACAGAATTTAACATCAAACTTACACCTATAATTATCCAATATGGATACAATTTTGAAAATACATATTCTAGACCTTCTTTTACTGTTTTTTACTTCATAAGAAGCGGTTATGATGGGTAGCTAAAAGTATCAAAGTCACAGTCAAAGAAACACAATGGTGATAATTTTTCTTAAAAGTTTTTGATACACAAAGGAGCTAAACACGAAGCTAAAACCAACATTGGGACACCAAGTAAAATTCCAGCAACATTTTTCTTATTAACTTTTAATAAGTGTTTCAATAAAGGTTTTTTAGGATTTGTGTTATACTCTGAAACAAATTTAGTTGCAAGAGCTTTTGTTTCTATCTCGATTTGTGTGAGCTTTAAATCAGTCACTGATAAAGTTTCTTTTTTTGCTTTCCTAATAACATGAGTTAACCAGGACCAAGTAATGTCTGACATTTTATGGAAGTGGAATATGATTGATAGATTGTGAATAAAATCGCTATTTTTAGTTATAACATGTTTAAACAACTATTATCTTAGGTCAAGTATTTAATCAAGGTGTTTTCTTAACACGAAATAAATATATGATTATAATTATACACAAAATAGCGTTTTTAATTATTTATATGCAAAAACGTTTAACCACCTCCTATAAATTTGTTATTGGGTAAGAAATTGATGACTTCATGTTTTTTATTTAAATAAAAATCATTTATACTTAATGTCTTTACATTTCTAGGATTATTCCAAAAAATTCTGTGAATATGCCTATGGGAAAATAATTGGTATCATGATTAAATTACTTCAGATATATATATATTAATATTATACTATAAATTGCAATAATGAATAAATATGAATATTTGTGAGAGTATGCTTGCGCATCTGGAGTCGCGATGCCCGGTGTGGATCTGGTGCCCACTTTGTGCATCAAGTAATAATTCACTCCTTTTGTTCTTCTTCGTCGGCTTAGTAGACGTCAGCTTTGACGACATAGGTGTCCTTGTTCTTTGGGTGGGCGACGAGACGGAAGGCGTCTCTGTAGGCAGAGTTGTTGGAGGTGGCAATGAACTTCTTAACAAGGAATCTGACATAGCTCTTTGGGAATTCATAGGTCTCGGAATCGAGGATGATGCAATTGTCCTTGATTTCGGTCTTGAGGTTTTGGCTCATACGACCCTTACGGTTGTTGACTCTGAACTTGGAATTCAAAAATTCAACGAAGGTGCTGACGTTGAGCTGGAGCTCGGAGACGGCGTCAGAGAAATCGACTACGTAGTGGGACTTGAGGGTCTTGGACATTTTGTACAAGAAGTGGAGCGGAAGGCTGAAACAGAAATATTGCAAGAATGCTACCAAAATGAAACAGAAAGATATTAATAGAAATTTTGCGTATTTGTAAATACGTCCGATTAAATAATTATTCTTTCTGATCCAATTTTTAATATCAAGACGATAGTATTCATATGGCAACTCTTATCACTATATTTATACAAATAGGGTAATATATAAAGAATACACATCTGGCTGCATTCTAAGTTAACAACTTGGTTTGGATATGTGATAAGGTTGCAGATGAGGCATATTTTATTCACATAAGAGTTTTATCAATCTGTTTCAGTATTAGTCCGAGTCTTTTTTATCTGTTTAATCATTTAAATAACTGTATTTAATTCAATAATAACTATTTTCAATATGTTTAAAACACAATAAGTTATTTCCACTCCACAATGTAAACAAAACAGGATCTTAGAATGGTCTAAAAGTACATTAACAAAATAAGTGGCCAAAAGTTAAAAATATTTTAGGATTCAAATGTAAAGTCGTTTTAATTCGTTTAAAACCTCAAAATAAACGAATTGGAACTTTAAAACTGCTCCTAAGTCTCGTTCGCAAACCCGCCAACTAACATCACCGTTCTATAAATAACTCACTGTAAACTCTCGCAGATAAACGGAATCAAATACATGAATGTGATAGAGCTGGATTTGAGCCAGAATGAAATAGCAGATTTCTCAGAGCTAAAATACTTGAAGGACCTTAAAAGGGTTAATATCGCAACGAATGACGCTACTAATTTAAGGTTCGTGAGCTAACTAAAACACATTGAGCAACTAATCGCATTCAACAACCTGATTACTGACATAACCGGAATTTAAATGTTATTTGCACTTAAAACACTGAATCTGAGCTGCAATATGATAATGGACCTCTCACCACTCGAAAAACTAGTACAAATTGAAACACTGCAACTTGGACAAAATAAAATCGTTGACATTGAAGCAATCAGAGACCTAACCAATATTTAAAAACTCAGCATTCAATTTAATCAAATAAGTGATTTTTCACCACTGTAAAACCATGAAAATAAAGACAAATATGGAATACAATAGTAATATACCCCAAAATAAACATCAATCACTCAATCAAATATACTTAAACAAATATACCACAGTGAATAACGAGTTGAAAAAATGTAGATCAAAACACACTGTTTTAATAATAAATATTAACGAGTAAAAGGCTTTATTTATGCATTAAACTCTTAAATTGTTGTATTAAATACACATTTTATTAATAAAATTGTATTAGAATTTAAGCAACTGTAGTAATTTAATGAAAATTGTTAGTGATAATGCCAGTTCATTACATATTTTCTATATTTTCCTAAATACTTAATGCTATTATCATTTTTTCATTTACTTTATTCTAGTTATTAAAAACTTAAATCAATTAGCATTGCATTCTAGTTTTAGTTACTTTAAATTAGCGTTTAATTGTTTAAAATTTACTATTCAGCTAAACAGACTGTTCGTATAACTTATATATATTCTCTAATCTCGAGGAAATGTTTAAGTTAGTTGGTTTTTACTATTCATCAATACTAAAAAGGTGTTTTGATCGGTGTTGATCTAGTATTTATCCATTTTAAATTTGATTATTAAATATAAATAATTATTTTAAGTTAACCAGGTTAATAACTGGAGATATATCAATAATTTTATTTGAAAACATATTTAAATACATCAAATTACTTAAATTTTTTATTGGATACAATGAAACTACTTAATTGCCAGCAAAATTCAATTAGTATATATTATATAGCTTTGATAAGTAGTAAATATCATTAATTTAGTTCTCGTCAAGAGTGAGTATTTATAGATTTATTAATTATCTTAGAGGTTTTATATTACTAATTTGATTTCTCCCCAAATATAACTCTTTAAGGTTAGTTAAATGCTCCAGTGGCTAAATATTCTAAATTTAGTTTCCATTGAGATGTAAATTCTTTAATTTATATAGATTTTAGAGTGCTCCGATATTTTTAATCATATTTCCAGCTAATATGATAGTGTTTAGCTAAATATTATTTTCCAAAACTTGTATATCATTAATTAAATTGATTGACAAATCAAGCATTTCTAAGTTGTATAGATATTTTAACTCTGATATATCTTACAATTAGTTATTCCACGAAACTACTAATTCTTTTAACTATTTACAAACCTCGAGTCCTCGTATATTTAATAGTTTGCAGCTAGAAAGTCTTAACTCTTCTAAATTAGTTGGTACTGTGTGTAAGAGGATATTATAGCAATGATCTATTCTTAAATTTGTAATATTCAATTAATTTACAAAATTGATACTTTATATTCTTTCATTATTTTATATTATAAGAGACTAACCCATTATTTTGTTTTTATAGTATTAAATCATATCTTTATCATATATTTTTATCATTTTTTACTTTAATTATTATTCACAACAATTGAACGTATTAGTGGAGTGGATGATATGTTTTGTAATATAATCGATATACTCTATCCAGAAGGCATAAGATAAAGCAAACCTATCTAAATAATATCTGCAGTTACTTCTTATAAGAACACCGTAAACTTACGTATTTTCAAACGATACGTTAGCTCTTTCGAACTACATAATGGAGTTTGTTATATAGTTTGTTTTCGAGATCTTTTTGTTATACTTCTAATAAGTAAAATATATCCAAAATAATGTTATTAACGAATACCCCTTCTGAGTGAGCTAATGATATTTTACTCTATAAAACTTACAACATGCTCTATTACATTATTATGAACTGAATATAACAATTTTGAATTAAAACGATATTATTGATTGTGGGATATAAACGAGATTCTACAGTTTATCGGAACTTTTTCTAAGATTTGTAATATATCGGAACAAATTATTCGTGATTATTCATATAAATGTAATATATCGCTATTTGTGTATACTGCTTTCCACTTCACCTAATTGAATGTCGAGATTAACCCAAGCATAAATTACTAGCCTCATTGACGGGCTAGCAGAATTCATTGTCACAAATCTTGGATTAGAAAAATTAAACCTTGAAGCCAGCTAGCTGCATTCGAGTAATTAAGTTATCAAGGCTTATGATTGTCTTTTAAACTCAAATAGCATGGTGATTGATACCAGAGCCATTCACAAAACATGCACAACACATTTGACTCAAAAATTGAAAGAAGTCAAAGGAATGGAAAAAGAGTGCTCAAAATAAGCCTGTGATGGAAACAAATTCTATCGCAGCACGATTCTTAGCTAGATTTCTGACGTTGAAAACAATAGCGCCGCTGAGCTCAAGAAATATGTTGCACACATTGTTGAACTAGTTAAGCGCTTGATCAAGTTCACTGAAGCAAATGGATCCCAATTTGCAAAATTCAGCAATGATGTTATTAATACGAAAAATGAAATTCTAAACGTCAGTATCCCAAAGCTTCAGGTGTTCAAAAGACTTCGCCCAATCTTTGAGTCTAAATTTCCAAAGAAGTACTAAACGAAGAAGTACTTGGACGATCTTCAGAACAAAATCGAACTAGCTTTTAAAATCTCTAATAACTCATAGCAAGATCTTACCTATTCAGATCTCGAGTTTCGCCTCACAGGTAAAAGACCTGTTTTACGCAATATTGAATAAATTAATCAATCTATTTCAACTCAGTCCGGTTCCCATGATTAAGATAGTTCCGACTCTAAGACTCTAAGTGAGTCTAAGTCAAAATTGGCTGACGCTAGTTCCTATGATTTAGAAAACGAAATATCATACTATCACTTCGATCAACCTGGATCATGTAAAGAAAACGAAGAACAATCAATCGCTGTACCTAATTCAAACTCAAAATTGGCTGACGCTGCCGAGTAATCGACAATGTCATCTGAATGTTTGTTTGAATTAAGTAGCACAATGAAATATGAATGATGATTATAATCATTTAATTTATATGTACCATTTCATTAATTGAAATAATTGATAAGATATGTATTTAGAAAATAATATTAATAATAATACTTACAATAACATCAATTGATATTTTAAGAGAAAAATAATAGTAATAATAATAATAATTGCAATAAAACATGGTTAGAAGAGAGACCGTCAAGCTACCGGAAGAAGGGCACCGCGAGCGCCGCCAGGCCTCGAGGGTGTGGGAGCAAGGCAAGAAGGCGAAGCCCAAGGCAACGCTGGATCGGACGGGCTCGGAGTAACCGTCGACAATTGAAGATTTGCAACATGAGTGAGAAGATTTTTAATTAGGCGCTTTCCAATTCTGAAGGCTCGTTGATCTGTCCTTGGCCATACTGATCCTTGACGGCAGCTCAGCACTTTGAACCGGGAGATTTTATTCCGCAACCGATTTGGCCGAGCCGCATCTAGGAAGATGAATGCGGCGAGGAACGAGAAGCGCAACCGTATGAACCCATCATCGATCACACTAAACAAAGCTGGTATTCCAGCAATGCCACTCTAACGTCGGACGCCGAGCCAAATCGTTCGTTGATTATTAAAATATAGTGTAAATAATGATTAAATTTTTAACGTACATGACGTTAGAGACTTTTCTAACGTATTTTCCTTTTCTAACGCGTTATAACGTCTTCTCAGTTTTCTAACGCTTATTGGTTGGCTTTAGGTTAAACTATAATTATATATGTAAGAACTAATATCAATTTTAGTATCTATTTCATCCACTCCAATGTCAAAGGAATATATAACACAGCTGAACCAAGAGTTCCGTTAGTAAATCGTTGACAGGAAACTGAGAATTCAAATGAAACCGTTTTTAATTCCTGAATTCTTCAACGGCCTCGATTTGGAGCAACTAACTATCGTTCAGTGCATGAAGTTCACTTTGGAGTAAATTCCAACAAATCTGAGTTAACTGTAAATTAGAGACTGCGCACTGAGTAATTTAAACGGTATATGTGCAATGAAGAACCTTAAAACACTCACAGTTCAGCACAGCCGAACATAGGACATAAGTGATTTGAGAGAGCTTAACCTTGAAGCGCTGTACATGGACGAAAACAAAATCGAAAACATCGAAGCGCTCGAAAAAATGAGCAAACTATAAGTATTATACCTCGCAAGCAACTAAATACAAAAAATATAATCACTTCAAAACTTAATTGGCATCACGCATCTAGATTTATCCAAAAATAAACTTACGCACATCAGGGAGCTTGCTAATCTAGTCAATATTACTGAACTTTACCTGCTTTAAAACGAGATTTCTGATATCTCGCCGCTAATAAAGTTGAAGAAGCTTGCGATTTTGAATATGTCTCGGAATTTGGTAATTGACGCATATACCTTATTATATTTGCGCAACCTGCAGGTGATTGACCTCAGCTAGAATTAAATCTGCGATTTATATTTCTTCGATCAATAATATAACTCAATTAACAGGTTATTCCTGGACAAGAACTACATAGAGGACATTACTCCCCTATTCTCTCACCCAAACCTGCACAAATATTGTTTAAAAGATCAAAACAAGCCAAATAACTCCATTTTAACCCTCTCAAACACTTACAAACAAATTCACCTCCAAATTGAACGAATTTAATTTATGAAAAATAAAAAACTCAAAACAAAAACAAATCGTTTCAAGAAATAAACGAATAAAACGGTTTGGAAAATGAAATTAGTCACAGGAAATTTGGCAGAAAAGTTCTGCGCCGCGTTTTCATACGAAGCAAACGATCAGTGAATTTGATTACTTAAAATCGCTTGTAAGTTACAATTAAATTATGTTACATTATAAACATTTATTAATGAATGACCTTATTTAAAACAAATTAACGTTTAGAACTTTAACAGATTTCGGGAAATTTCCATCTGGAGTACAAGATCGAGATAATCAAGGTAACACATGCCACTTTTGTTATACAGTGTATAACACGATGTTTAAACGAAAGTTATAATTTAACTTAAATTTAATACGTTAAAACTTTTTTGATTATAACTTCATACCTTGAGTTTAATAGCTGCTGTAAGAAGGTTCAACTATTTAAACTATATTTTAACTTTTATAAACCTAATTATTCCTTAGGTGGGCCTTACCTATTTTAAAACCTATTGATGGTTTTCGAGAAATAAAATGTATATAACTCAAGAATAACTCATAAATATGAAGTGTTTTCATATTTAATAATATTTATATTTATAATAACAAACTCAACGGCTAAAGCGAAGTAATTTATTGTCAAATGTTAATAACCACTCCATAGTATGGAAATATTCAAAGATAAAATCTCAGTTAATAATCGCGTTCACAAATTATGTGAAGAAGAAAAAAGAAATTATTATGTTCGTTAAAACTTTAATTGCAATAAATTTAGTAAACTCTTTTTAGATGTTTGTCTGTATAAGATAATTAATTAAGCTGTATTGGCAATATAAGCTGTTGAAGAAATAATCTAGTTCATACCATCGCAATAATTATAGCAACGAGAACAAGACATAATAGAATAATACGGGACTTTAAGTTTGGAAGCTATAAAGCTTGATATCGAACACGAAATTCAATTAAAAGATAAGGTATTCTAAATTCATTTAGATTAATTAGAACGAAAAGAATCAGACGTTCGCGAAAATATATTTGTTATAGAAAATAATGATATATACTCTCTAAAATTCTTCGACCATTTATTAAATGTTGACGAAAATACAACTTTTATTGTCAAAAATTGTTTTAACTTAACGTTTGATGAAGTATCTTCTAAAATTCGCAACTTGGTCATCGAAGATACTTAAATAGACTCTTTTGTTGGAATACAAAACATGATACAACTTAACAATCTGCAAATAAACAGACTAGTAATAAAATAAGATACAGAACTTGATTTAAATATGAACAATAAACTGTTTGTGCTGGACCTATCTGCCAATAAATTTGAAAATTGTAAATATATATATTTTCCAGATAGTTTAAAGATATTAAATCTGAGTTTTAACAATTTAACTAACTTATACTCATTATATTTAGTAAATTTTGTGGAAATTGATCTTAGAAATAACTAATTGTAAGATATTTACCAAATCAGTAAAATTCATTCTTTAGTTAAGTTGAATTTACTGTGGTGTCCGAGCCAACTTTGATTTTAACAAATGTTTATGTAATAATTGCGCTTGAAAATTAAATCACTGTATTTATGCTAATTATAACATATTCAATTAATTCTGCGGTTCATTTCTTTTTCACTTCATCCTTCAAATGACGAAGCACACACGAAGCCGACGGATCACAATACAAGAGCGTCGCATAATGATGAGAATGTGAGAAACAGAATCACAAACTGTTGCAACCAAGAAATACATTGCTTGTTGCCTTCCATGTAGTCTCCAAACTGTTTATTCCATTTTTAAGCACTTTGAAGTTACAGGCAAGCTAGAAGCTTCTCATGCCGATAATAGTGTCAGAAAATTTGACTAAGCTGAGATTTTCGCGTTGTTAAATATCGCCAGAGCCATAGATTCGAAACTCGACGAATCATAGCTGAAAAATACTAAGCCCTTCGTGGAATTTCCATGTCTCTAACAACGGTATCTCGTCTCCTGGCCAAATTCAGTTTAAGCTTCTATGTTGCTAAGATAAAGCCAAAACTTACCGAAAAGCATAAATTGGAAAGTTTGAACTTTGCTCGAATGAACCTGAAACAACCAATTGAATATTGGAGAACTTTTTAGTATACCGATGAGTATCGCTCAAAATGCTATGCAAATCGAGCGAGTAGAGTGCTCAGAACACCTAAAGACGAGTGGAATCCGAAGTATTTTCTCGAAGTGTAAAATATGGACTGTTTTCGTGCATGATCTATAGTACGATTAGCTATAGATATAAGGGTCCATTATGGTTTATGCCGTGAGGTACGACCATGAATTCAATTGTCAATTCTTAAGTTCTCAGACAAGTTACACTTCCATCACTTAATAGCATAACTTGAAGTTGCAACAAGATAACGCCCCGACACATTTTAGTAAGTATATGAAAAACTTTTATACTGCTAACAACATTGAGCTCTATCGCTTTCCAGTAATGAGTCCAGACTTAAATCCACTTTTTCACTGCTGGAATCCACTGAAGTCAAACATTTCCCCTGAAGAATGTACCACATATGACTTATTAAATGAAGAAGTAAAGAGGGCGTTGGAGTAAATCTCGTTAGATATCATCAATCATTTGATTGACTCTATGCCCAAAAGGTTAGAAGAAGTAATAAAATAGAAAGGAGACGCTACTAAACATTGAGTTAATATATAGTTAAAATTAATACAAAAAATAGTTTTGAAATAGTTAGTATTTTTTGAAATCAAAGTTGGCTTGGCGACCACAGTATCAAATAACTAGATATCAAATATATCATATATTTATAATAACGAACGCTTGGAAGAGGTAGATCTTTCTAATAATATAATTGAAAAAATGAATTTTTACAACTAAATATAACATGGTGAAGCAATATTGAAAAACTTGAAGATCTTGATATTAAAAGAAAATCCTATTGAAAATATAGCTGATCTGAGTTATTCAACGAAATTAATACATTTTGACATAAGTAAGAAACCGAAAGCCAAGTGCTAAACATCTAATTTACAGCCATTATAATATCATTTAGATATCAAATATTTAAATGTAGAGGGTAACAACGTATAAAATATATGGCCTCTAAAACATTTAGTAAATTTGGAGGAGCTAAACATAAATAATAATAATAATGTAGTTGATATTAACGTAGTACAGTACTTTTTTGGCTTGAAACGGTTATATTTCAGTTTGAATTTTGTATAAGATATATCAATTCTTTTCTGTAAAAGTGTGAAGCTAAAGGAAGTAAAATTAGACAACAATTGTATTCCAGATAATCACATTAACCTACTAATAAAGAAAAATGTAATACAGTACGCTTATGCCGACGAATAATATGACTGTGATTACAACAATAAATTAAAAGCAAAATATATTACAGGAATTTTTGGTACAAATGACAAGAATCAGAATATTAATGACAAAATGAAGAAAACAAAAACGCATTTATTACAGTTCAAACAAAACATCTCAGAAATTATTTAAAGAACTTTTTTGAACCACGTTCACTTCACAGGTCGCGTTGTGGAACTCTTCCAGCGTTTACAATGATGTTTGTAATTTACAAATTTTGTTTAAATATTTTTAAAGTATCATGTAATTGTGTGATTTAATTTATAATAAATATGTTAAAATATATCATTACCACCTCACAATATGAATTGTAAACAATAGATCAACAATAAATCTATAATTGCAAACAAGTATGAAGAGAAATAAAAATTAATCCAAAACAAAATAATGTATTAATTTGAACGATACGCTTGTAATAACTTCAATTAATCTAGTATTCCTTCTAATATTCAAAAATTATCGTTAAAGAAATGTGGTATTAAAAAGTTGGCTAGAATATCACAAATTAACAGCATTCAAGATCTCAACTTGGATTATAATGAAATAAATGATGATGGACTAAACAGTATCGAAAATTTAATCAATAGCTGTTCACGCATAAATTAGATTTACACATGACGTATTGTATTTCTTTTAATCGGAATAATATTACTGAGGAAATTTAGTATTTTTTCTAGAATATAAATATAATTTATATAAATAACAATAAACGATTATTTTGAAAGGAATACATCACTTCTTGTGGTCTGGTTCGACTCTCTTACCGACTCTGGTGGCGAGTTGCATGTCTGGCATCATGATGGTGACACGCTTGGAGTGTTCAGCGCAGAGTTGGGTGTCAACGAACAGGTTGATAAGGTAGTTTTCGGCGGCTTCCTGGAGGGCTTGGATGGCGAGACCTTGGAAACGGACGTCGTTCTTGTTGTTGTTCTGAACAAGCTCACGAACGAGCTTGGAGAATGGAAGCTTACGGATCAAGAGATCAGTGGTCTTCTGATACTTCTTGATTTCTCTAGTGGCGACTGTGCCTTACTTGGAACGTCTGACCTTCTTGATACCTTGGCTGGTACCAGCGGTCTTACGGACGGCCTTACGAGCGATTGTCTTACGTGGAGCCTTGGTGGCGGAGGTAGATTTACGTGCGGTATGTTTGGTTCTTGCCATTTGATACTTTTCAAAAGAAAAAACTGGAGTGGAAAAATCAACGTCTTACTTCCAGCGTAATATTGTGGAGCGGATATTATAATGCTGTATTTTAAAAACAAATAGCAAAAATATATTAAGAATTCCACACCAGAATTTATGTGTTAAACGATATATAAAAGTAAATTCATGAATCTTCTTCATAAATCTTCATGAATCTTCTTAAATTCATGAATCTTCATATTTGAAAGCTGGTAGCTAGCTTGTGTATCAGTAGAAAAATTGTGATATATTTATTATGAAAATAGTTATAATAATTATAATAATTGAACCTCACAGCATTCCATCATCATCTTCAGCATTATTTTGGGCTGGTTGTTCATCACCTCCAAATGCGTCTTGCTCTTCTTGTTCTTCTTTGAACATACCTTGTCCTTCGCCTATAAGTGTTTTTACTAAGTTATTTCCTCTAAGGTTGGCTCTTTGATTAAGTTTGGCGTAGGCTGTGATATACTTATCACCACTCTTCTGTTGAATGGCTTCAATAGTTTCTTTCATGAAATCGCCTTCAGCGGAACCTTCTAAGTTGGGATCAAGTTGGTTGTATTTATTATTGCAATCTTCAAGTGCGATTTCATCATCTAAGAGCATAACACACAAGAACGCTAAAAAGAAGAAGTTTCTTGAGTGGAACTGAAGGAGTTTTATCTTTAAGCACTTTGTTCCGATTTCTTCATACAATTTAGCGGCCTTAAGATATTCCTTCTCTCTCATGGCAAGAATTTCAGCAACTTTTTATTGAGCGGCTCTCAAGTCAGAATCAGCATTATTCTCAGCTTGAAGAAGCTCAACGGCTCTTTCATACACTTTACGAGCTTCAACATAATTCATAGCTTCCTCGAGCTTTTCAGCTTGTTATACGCATGCCTTACCAGCTTATAAGAATTTTCCTGCAGCTGCGGAAGCTTTAATAAGCTCTTCCAATAAAGCAGTAGACTTAGAAGGATCAGATAAGTTGTAGCAATTAATTGCATTATTCAGGTTAGTTGTGGTAGAGGATTGATCTTTTATTTATTGGAAGGCAATTGAGGCCTTGTGGAATGCTTCACCTGCACGATCGTAGTTCTTAGCAATTTTGAATAAATTACCAGCTTTCACAAACAAGGCAGCAGCGGCTTCTGGGTCTGGCTTCTTGAACAAACCTTTTTTCATCAGCAGTGATTCTGCAGCAATATACTTTTCTGAGGCTTCAACAGAGGCATCTGACATATTGAGAAGTGGAGGACAATCAAGAAAATTACTTGTATTTTATTATATGTGAACATATTTCACCCCTATACATTCAATTCAGTTATATCATGTTATATGCATAAATATACAGTTATAGTTCTCATATCACTCAGACATACTAATTAGCAGTTTAATCTAATGTCAATATCATTTAATGTTATCAAATGTTGCTATCATGTAGCAATTAATTGTAAGGAATTTATTTAAAAATGTGTTACAGTAAATAATTAAATCACAATTAATTTTCACTGCTCAGATGAGCTTGGAGAGATCAGTTGGCATAGCATCTATCTTGGTTGAGAATTTCTCCTATATAGTCTTTAATAATTCTTGATCACGTTCAGTGACAAAGTTGATGGCAAAACCCTTACGACCGAAACGACCAGAACGACCAATTCTGTGGAGGTAGGTTTCTGGGGACTTTGGAATATCGTAGTTGATAACTAATGAAACGTTTTAAACGTCGATACCTCTGGCGATGACGTTAGTGGCAATCAATATACGGTGTTCACCTTTACGGAATAAGTCCATAACTTTGTTACGTTCAGCTTGATCCATATCAGAGTGGATTTGAGCGCAAGCGAAGTCCTTTTGGATGAGGGCTTCATAAAGAGCCTTAACACGGTTAACAGCGTTGCAGAAAACAACGGCTTGGGAGACGGAAACAACCTTGAAGATATCAAGGAGGGTAGAAACTTTCCATTCTTCTTGGAGGACGACTTGGTATTAGCGGATACCGTCTAAGGTGAGTTCGTCTTCTTTGACTAAGATCTTGATTGGATCATTCATGATATCGTTGGTGATTTCAAGAACTTCCTTTGGCATGGTGGCAGAAACGAGAACGACTTGGGCGTTCTTTGGAGTGCACTTGAAGATTTGAACTAATTGTTCGGCAAAACCACGTTGGAGCATTTCGTCGGCTTCGTCGATGATGATCATCTTCATTTCGTTGCACTTAAGCTTACCGTTAGTGATCATATGGACGATACGACCTGGGGTACCAACAGCGATTTAAACACCACCATTCAAGGCTTCAACGTCTTCAGAGACTTCACCGCCACCAACGAAGTAGTGGGTTCTGAAGTTCATACGTTGACCGATGGAAGTAACAACGGCGTGGGATTGTAAAGCAAGTTCACGGGTTGGGGACATGATCAAGATTTGAGTGGACTTGATGCTTTCGTCTAATTGTTGGAGAGCAGCAATGGCGAAGGTAGCAGTCTTACCAGTACCGGATTGGGCTTGGCAGATTGTATCTTTTCCAGTCAAGATGGCTGGGATAGCCTGTTGCTGGATACTAGATGGCTCTTCAAAACCGTGAGCGAAGATACCGTTCACGAGCTCTTTCTTGAGCTTCAATGATTCAAAGGAAGGTTTGGACATTCAAAAGAAAAGCAGTAGGAGTGGATTTTTACATCATAAATGCAAAATATTATTAAACTTATTAATATTCAATTATTTCATATAAATCGTAGATTACAAATATATCATCTTATAATCAAACAACCGTTAAAGCTAATTTGGCTACATCTCTGTGTAAATCTGACCACTTTTTCATTTTTGATTCAGTCTTATTATTTCTTTTAGAAGTTTGAGTGCTAAAACTACTTTCTTTTGTTTCATTGTCTTTGAATTATTTTGTTACATTCATTGGTTACTAATCCTGTGGTTATTGTGCCAACGAAATTACATCGTCTTTAACAATAGTATTAACTTTAATTTGATCGTCATTTTCTTAATTATCTGTTAGTTAAACATTTTTAACTAAACTACCTATACCACCATGACATGATCCAGCGCTTGGGCATGAAGCACATGATGTTCCACATCCTTGTTGTTTACCACCTAACGCGCTGCTAGCTATATCTAATATGATTCTCTTTCCGATTTATTTCATTGAAGATGTGGTTGATCTACGAATTTGTCAATAAAATTAGTTACTATCCATAAACACACCTCCTTTAATTTATGACAACATAATTTTCAATTACTCCAGCATTGAAGTATGTCACATAATCTATTGTTATTTAAGTCTTTATTACTTTAGTGAGTAACTTTTTGATTAAGCGCCGTAAAAACTTCTCTTAATTAGTGAAGAAAATGGACGAATTCAATGATGAATTGTTTACCTTTTCACAACAAATAGCAACCTCTTAGGAATAAATAAGTCGCAAGGATTATGTTACTAAAGAGTTAGAAAAGAAATCTACTGAAATTTCTCAAGCTCAGATGAAAGTAAGAATTTTAATGGGCATCGTAGGCTTTGTCATAAATCGTGTTGTGTCTGGCAACTTCAAAAATGTTGTTATGATCAGATCTCCAGTTACTTTAATTGGTCCAATCAAGGCATTTGCTTAAAAAGGTTTAGTTAAGCCAGGAGACAATGATATTGGTATCTCCTTGTTCTCTTTCCTTTTAAATAGAGGAATAAGACAATTAATACAGAAGATCACTGCCGTGAGAGTTCCAAAGGGCAAGAGCCCAATGAACATGGCCAAGAAAATGTTTGGAATGACTTCAGAAGAAGCCAGCCAGACTGAGAAGTTAGGCGATCTGTTCGGCTTCTTTGGATGATCAGATTTATTTTTCTTCATGTAAAAATACCTGTACTATTTTTAAACATTGAATTCTTATTTAAAAATATTTTTAATTGACGAGTAGTAAGAAATTTTTGGTTAGAAAGGATTGTGTGTCTTTTCTTATTGATCTTGGTTTAGAAAGGAAAATAACGATAATTTACGAATGGATCGTTTATTTATTTACGAATAATTAGGTTATTGAAGAAGTTCCAAAATTAATTGATAAACATTTGTTCACTCGTTCATTCTTTTCATTTCTCTTTTAACCATGAGCAGTTCTTCGCTGAGGTCTTTGGTTCTGTCTGAGAGTCTCTTTTGATTGAGTCTCATCATTTCGTTTTGTTCTCTGAGCGCTTTATTTTCTTCTACGAGGTGGTCGTTTTGTATTCTGCTGACCGCATCTCCTCCCTGAGTGAAATTCAATTAGTTGATGAAGGAGTCCTTGAAGCCCTAGTATGATTGCATTTGCTTCACCTTTTAGCGTAAGAACTCGTTCTCTTATTCAAGCGTGGAAGCGTGCGATTGAGCTTCGTTGTACTTCTGGTTCACATCCTGCAACTGAGTTTACAAATACAACTGGTTCATGAGGACCTCAGTTGACTTTTAGAAGAGAGACTGTTGAGCACTCGTTTGAGTGTTTTGCAAACCGGCCATTGACTGCGTAATTTAGTGAATTTCCTGTAACTTGGCTGAAATTTGAGACGCATTCTGCTCCAAATCAGCATGTATGAGCTTTGTAATCGTATCAAGTGTATGTGTGATATTGCGCTTCACAGTATCCAAAATTTGCTGCTTCTTGTTTTACTCAGCTTCAGCGCGCTTCTGCTCCTCTACCTCTCTAAATTTAGCCTGTTCTTCTTGTGTAGAAAACTATTGCTAAAGTTGCAGATATTTGCTGGCAAGGTGGTATTCTAAATTATCTGAAGTAACAGTCTTACCGCCTTCAAGTTTACTATTTATCGAACGAATTAAATCAGATTCGGGTTCAACTCTCTTTTCAACATATCGTGCGGTTGGCTTCACTGGACCGGCCCATTTTCCAATCTATTATTACAGTGCTGATTTAAATGCTTGCTATTAAGGAGTTATCGATTTAGACATCTGATAGTGGAGTGATATAAAAATCAAACTTACATAATATATTAAAATTAAAAGTTATAGAGTTATAGAAAGTAGAATCCATCGCATAACGCAGCGCAATAACTACAAATTATTAAATATATTATATTATCAACAGAAAAATGTCATTGAATTGTTAACGGTTACATAAATTTGTTAAGCGAACAGGACTGTGGCAGAGCTGAGTCTACTAATTAACTGGATCATTTTAGAAATAATAATATTTATCCATTATAATTTTTCATTATTCGTACTATAATAGCATGAAAATAATAAATAAGTGCAATATTACCACTCCATTTTCTTTTCTTTTACCACCTCTTGGATGCCAAAAGGTTCTTTCTGCAAAGTAAACGTCCATTTCCCAGCAACTGGCGGTTCTAAGTCATACACCATTGACGACTTCCGTAAGTGCCAATCTGTTCACGGACAACGTATCGCTACCGAAGTTGACGGTCAATTCATCGCTCCAGAACTTGCTGGATGCACATTCAAAATCAGCGGTGGTAACGACAGCCAGGGATTCCCAATGATGCAAGGTGTTCTCAAAAACCACCGTGTTCGCCTCCTCCTCAAGAAGGGTTCCAAGTGCTTCCGTCAAAGACGTGAAGGTCAACCAAAGAGAAAGTCTGTTCGCGGTTGCATAGTCGCCCCAGATCTCCATGCTCTCAACGTCGTCCTCGTCAATCCAAACGGTAAGGAAATCGCCGGACTCACTGATGCCAGCGTTCCAAAGCGCCACGTTCCAAAGCGTGCCAGAAAGCTTAGAAGACTGTTTGGTATACCAAACTAAATCGATCCAAAGAAGATGGACATCATCAAGAAAGCCCACTACGCTGCATTTGCTCGCCAAATCACTAGAAAGAACGGTAAGACCGTTACTAGATGCCCAAAGATCAGACGTCTTGTGACCGATGCCAAGTTCAACCGCAAGCACAGAAGAGCTGATGCCCGTAAGGCCATCAAGGCTGAAAACAAGGTTACCGTTGAAAAGTACCTTGCTAACCTCGAAAAGAAGTGAGATAATGTTATAGATGGGAGCAGAAAAATCTAAACTGCAGAACAGAATAACAAGTCAGCTAAATAGGGCTTCTTTTAGAGCGAAACATAATTTAAAAACTAGTTCTTTGTTATATATTATACACTTAATATTAGTTATAGTTCTTACTCTTAAATATGTAAGAATAGGAACAATATGATTGAGAAGTACTGTATACAGTGCTATTTATACCATATTTTTAATGTAAATATTAAACTACCAATTACAATGTATGACACTGCATTCTTTACACATACACAGACTTTAAATATGCAGGGTAATTCTATTACTTTTTCAACTTTGATTGTTTAAAATTTGTTTGAACTATTTATATATTTAGCGTCTTAAATGATATTTGTCTTGATTATTTTTGTTTTTCCCACTTCTCATATTTGAGAAGTATGAAAAAGTAATTAAGATCAATGTCAATAGATTTATCTTCACCAGGACTGTCATTTTCAGATCCAGAGGTTTTAAGACCCACATCAGATATAATGAATATGCGATAGGACCCACTGTTAAGCACTGTCGAAGATTACAGGTAGTATTATTTAACAGAAATGAACAGTGTGATGGAAATGAGGGTAAAGTATATGAACGATTCGGAAGCAAAATAATATTCAGAAAAACACAAGACTCACAACCGGTATGCAAATATTACTCCAATTCTTAGAACTTAACCCAGCTTGGAATATTTTAACGGGAATATAATTCACCTAGGTCGTTTTGATTTTTTGATTACATAAGCTCCTACTAAATTTAATTCGTTTTACAAGAATGTTTATTCGTTTAAGCCAGATATAATTGTTCAATTAACCAAGTTTTTAGAGGGGAATATACCAAAGGCGGATAGATATATACCGCTCATAGATGGTGAGTCAGCTTCTTTTTATCAGGAGTCGATTGATGCGTAGTACACCTCATTAGCCTATTAAACTGCGCTAACTACACAGAAAAATTCAATATTCTTAACCAAGGACATGATTGAGGCTGAAAAGGCTAAATCAGCACCTGAATCCTTCTTTTGGCATGCGAAGCAGCTTTCTTTTCCGGAGGAGAATTTAATAGTAAGAGCTTCCACTTTCAAGGAGATTTCGCCCGATTTTTACAAGGCGAAGCTAACTATTGACTACTAATCGCAGAACGTGGAGTGCCCTCCGATTTACTTCGATATCAAGCAGAAGAAGTGCGAACCCGAGTACTATTATTACGGTTTGTGGAACGACTTTTAAAAGCCCGGCTCAGAAGAGGACGTATTCAATCTGTGCCTCTCTCAACAAGAGCACCTCAAATCCGAAAACCACAAAGTACTTCTCCATTGTTCAGCTGGCATCGGTCGCTCAGCCACTTTCGCTGTATGCCTTTACATCTTCGAGTGCTTCTCCAAGAAAGATTTGGTAAGCAATAAGGACGGTTGGAATATGCTCCCACTTACTATTTTTGAGGCCGTTGAAGCCCTGAGGACTCAGCGGAACCCGATGTGCGTGCAAACGGTGGACCAGTTCATGTTCCTGTTTTCGTTCGCGGAGTACTGCAAGCGGAAGCTGATGTGAAAATAGGCGTTTAATGTTTTATTGTTATTTTAAGGATTAATATTTTAAAATATGAAATTAAATGAAGAGCATAAATTTGTTCACAAGGGGTAGGGTTTTGCTTATAAGGGTCTTATAAGAGTCTATTTAAACAACCTTATAAGATAAATTGTACCCCTTACAAGTGATGTAATGGAAAATGACATGAATAATCGGTTAATTGACATGTATTGATCCTTTAAAATATTATTGTTAAAGGGTATTCACTTTAGTTGGTGTTAAAATATAAACTTAATTATATGATCAATACATGAAATGAACTATTATATTATATATACTGATAATTAAAGACACTATAATGATCGTTGGTTAATGCAAAGTTAATTAGTTAGTAAACTATAATATTATTAAAAAATATTATATGAAATTGTTGTGCAGCTATAGTATAGTGGTGAGTATTTTCGCCTGTCACGTGAGAGACCCGGGTTCAATTCCCGGTAGCTGCGCATTTTCGATTGTTTTATGTTAAATACTTTTAAATATGACTTATGGCATTTAATTACATATAGCAGAATATTTGAATATTTCTAAGGAATAATTTAAATATTCACACCTCATCATATCAATGACCACTCAAATGGAATATATGGAAGAACTCAATAAATTCTGCAAGAACCTGCTCGATAGCCATGCTGGAGCTAACCCAAACCGCGAAAAATATGACAACACAATTGATAAACTTCACAATATGGTACTTCCTTACTACAACAATCCTTAAATTCTGTAATAATAATATTTAGATAGCATTTAGTCAAAAGTTAGCACTGTTGCATATCAATTACAGGAATAAGTTAAAGCTCATGAAAATGCCTAGGATTAATATGAAAGAACAAAATAATTATATTTCGCCTAAAATCCTGAAAATCCGTTGAAATTACAGTGATAGAATATTTGTTGATAGTCGCATTGAAATGCTTCTGAATTTCTATTATAATTATTATAAATATCATTATAATCATTATAAGTATTATAATGTTCTGGCGTTTCATAAATGATAGCTAAGTGTAAACAGCGTTGTTTATTATTTATTCGCATTACATGATGATTATTGTGTTAAAATAAAAGGATTTGTAATAGTATTCACATAACATAATTCTAAAAATATCGTGTTTTAATATGATATCATTAAAAAAATTATAATAATATATGTTGTTTTAGAATCACACCACACCGCTCAATGTCTGACGATGATTTTTTTGATGATTTCTCTGATTAGAGAATCAAATTAAATTCGCGCCTTAGAAATTTGTGTTCAAACATAAGAATTTAATCATTACGCTCACAAAATTAGGACAATGAAACATACAAGAACATGAATGAGGAAATAGCTGACAACTTGTTCGGTTTTGAAATTCCTCTCGAAATGTAGGCGTAACTGCATATGAACCCATCGCTTTTGCGCGAAACGGGTCGTTAAGATGCAGACAGTGAAAAGATAAGAAAATTATAGCGAGATTTGTTGGAAATAAATACACAAGAGATGAAAGCATTAAACGCACTGGACGATGTAAGTAAAGATTTAGTAAATCGTAGAGCCCAACTTGAGAAGATTTAGTTCATGGAGCACGCAAAGGAGTTCCGTGACCCATTCAACGAGGATCAGGTGTTCTAAGATACTTAAAAACTTAACATAGAGGACGAAATCACCTTCAGAGCGGCCAATATAAAGAAGAATTTCATGGACTCCGAGCGCCCAGAGAGAGCTGATACTCAGATGTATGTTCAATCTCAGAATCCAATTGTTATAGAGACCCCACACGTTCAAAGAAATAGAACTTTCGAGGAAAAACTGAAGCAAATTAAAATGAACACAAAAACAAAGGAACACATCGAAGACGATGAAATGGATGTCATCGTCGGAGCGAGAACCATCGGCGTTAAAAGAGGTCAGGAACTTCAGCTCAGCGACCTCAACAAGTGACTTTCATTCTTAAACGTTTGTTCTCTATTTCAAAAATTATTAATTTCAAAAAATAGTTATACAATATGACAAATGTCAAATATATTAGACATATTATTAGATATGCTTGATAATACGAGATATTATAGTTAGTAATATGGGTGAATAGTGTTAGTTAGTAATATAATGCTTTTTCAATATGTTCTTGTACAAATGAAAAGGCATTTTATCACAATATATATAAATAACTAATATTTATGGTGTGCAACAATTAACTTAATCAAGTTTCGTTTAAACACAAATCATATAGAATCAGAAACTCAACTCGTCGTCGCCAAGATCCTTAACGCCATCATGGACTTCAACACGTTTTTTGAGAACTACTCTGCCGTCACCAACGCAATCATCTAAAGTACCTACAACCACCTTGCTTCCAACAGTAGCTGGATTTGAGACAGCCTCAAGCATTTGCTTTATTTGTTCTTCAGTGATAGACTTTGGAGCTAATTTTCCTTGTTGGGCTTAATTTAGTATAATAGCTTCAACTTATTTAGCTTTAGTTGGATTAACTAAATAAACACGATCTAAACGCTCTAATGCTGGTTGAAGACAGAAATTAGCTATAACCTCGCGTAATTAATTATCTTCTTCCTTAGCAGCTTTACCAGCAGATGGAAGTTGGTTCCTAATATTGTCTGGTATATTCTCCATGATCTGAGGGGTGTGGTAAACAGATTACATTACATCTATAATATAATTAGGTTAAAATATAATATTATAAAAATGAAACCACTTTATTTCTTTAAAAAGTTTAACAGTAAAATAATAATGGCATCATAGTTTAAATATCAATCATCTTTCCCAAATAGTGTTTTACCGTCTTTCCCCTCTTCATTAGTCCAACTTTAACTTTGTTAACTTATAACTAGATCTATTTTAGAACTTTTAGTGAACTCTTTACTTGTTAAGGCTTCCTTTGATTGATCTTTAGATTTACTATCTCTATCAGTTGACGTATTTCTACTTATTGGATCGATAGGCTACATTTCCTATAAAATCAATGTTGGGGGTTACTTTGAATTTATATCAGATTCTTCTTAAACATTAAATTTTCTCAATTTAACAAACTTAAGAAGTATCAATATAAAGAAACCTAGCCCAATAATATCAACACAATATTTGTAAAAATATACCATTGTAGAATAATGCGAATTACCATTGTTAGTATATTTTCCTACTAACCAAAAGCTAATAGAAAGTATTAATTTAAACGCACCAACCACTATTCCAACCTTCATATTTGAATCTGATCTAATTACAGCCATTGTATACGCATTGAATGTACCTATTAAACCATCAATACTACTATGATAAAACTAGAAAGAATCTTCAAATTCTCCATTAAATATTGCTTTATAAACTATATTTCTAATTGCAAACGTAATAATTTAAAATCCTAAATTAATAAATAGAAAAGCAAACGATGACATAAAGAATTCGTATATTCTGTCATATCTTTTAAGCTACATATTAATTCTAAAAGCTGAGTTCATTGTGTACATTATAGCCTTATTTAGACTATTCGTTAATTCTGTATATAAAATCGAAAATGCAACAATAGTATATTCTTCTGGCTATTAAATAATATTGTATGTAAAAAAGTAAATCAATGCATCACCAGAATTAAGTAATATGTAATAACTAGCGTTTTTCAAAATATCGCCAGCAATTTTTGGTCTGAACGGTTTTAATAACGATTTTTGAATGTAATGTGTATTATTATATTTTATTTTTGACTCAAACACGCGGAATATACAACAAAATTGAACTAAACCGTTAATAATCATTGGCCCTACTAATGTGAATATAAATGAATATAAAATTATACTTTTATTTAACATTTAAGTTAAAAATATCTGCATAGCGATAATATATAATTATTCTACAACAAAGCTAAAGCCCATGATCAGATTTTAAGCAAACAACCCTTCAACCTTCAATAGTTTTCTAAAGGAAATTAAATAATAAAAACATGAAAAAATAAGTACTAACCATAAGTAAAATACCTTTTGTTCATGTGTAAGCTCTTCTTTTATCATTTGTATTGCTAATTAATTTTATAGACCAAGAAGAAGTGCCAGAGGAATTATCATTGATAATATTTAACCTATTATAAAACTATATGTAAAATATACTCTTGACTAATTATATTACTTTGAATCTAGTGATTTGTGCATGAATAAGGAACCTGACTCGATAAATGAATCAGAAATTAGAACATTTATTAAATTTAGTAAAATAATTGTTACGGATGTAATAATTGTACCTTTTTCTTAGACATAAAAGTGTATATAATACAAAATCAATAAACTTAAAGCTGAACATGCAATCAAGTATAAAAATTCTGGTATAATATTACTAAAACATACACTATATATCGGCCGCATTATTATCTGAGTTTAATGCAGTTAAATAGGATCTTAAGAAGTTTTAGATTGAATTGAAGAATGATGCGACTATGATTCATTGATTGACATTTATAAAGTGGTTACTATATTATCTTAATATTATATGGATTTATCAATCAATGAACAAAGAGGTATGATTTACATTACAAATAACATAAAGTTTATATAGTCGAACCCGATAACTTCATTTCCAAATTTGGCAGAACCCAAAATGTTCATTTAATTCCAATGTATCCTGGACGATGGCCAAAATGTTCATTCCATGGCCAAAATGTTCATACTGTGGTCAATTAGTTCATACTATGGTCACATAGTTCATTTTCATTATATTTCTCTTTTTATAAATATAACACTATTGTGTTTAGCTACCACTTCAAAATGAAACAGTGATTTATGTTTAAATCTTTTGTCTATATTATTTGATATGTTTAATATGGGATTTAGTATTTTATCACTCATATATTACTTCTCCTTCTTCCTCCCCTTCTTCGTCAAGGTACTCTTCTGGTTGATTTGCGTCTTACTATTCTGCTAACAATGGTCAACCATCTAAGTTTACCATTCTAAGTACTAAAGGGAATATAGCTGTTTCGACATGATTTAAGACAGCTCTAATATTTTCAGGTTAAAACGATCCATATGCAGTAACAAGTAAGTTGCATAACTTAACAAGGACTATATCCTCAACAGTAACTCTTATACACTAAATCTTATTTTTCCAGTCACCAAAAAAGTATTCAATTCCATTCATTTATGGTGAATATGGAGCGTTAAACAAACATACATGGTTAGCAGCTTTAATTATCCTTTCGGCACCAACTTTATGGATACTACAATTATCTAAAAAGAAAACACATCTCCCACATTGATTAACTAATAAATGTTTTATTAATTCTGACAAGAATACATTGAAAAGAGAGGAATCGATTGTTGTTCCAATATATACTTTACAATACTTATGACCATCTCCAGTAATCGCTGTAATGGCAGTAACAGGTAATGATGGATCTTTTAACAGTTGCTGGCGTTATGTTCCTCTTGCCATATAACCATATTTTCTTAGGTTTCCTAGTTTCCATTGAGTTTCGTCGATATTTACTTACAACAAACCCGATCTTACATTTAGATAAAGTTATTTCATAACTTTAACTCTAAGTTACCTATTTTCAATAGATTCTGCCTCAGGGGGGAATTATCCTTATAATCTATTGAACGAGAAAGATTTCCCTTCAGTTATTCGTATTGATCTACAAATTATAGGATTATGAATAGCTCTTTGAATTGTAGATCTACTAATGTGCACCCCAAATTTCGCAAAAAGTAACTAAGGACTCCTTTTAATAGAACCATTTTCATTAATAACAAATTCACCAACAGTTTTCAAATGTTCTGTTGTAACTAATGGTTTTCTCCCTTTTTGTTTTTCAACCTCAAAATGATTTCCTTCCTTAATTTTACTTAATAAATATTTGATTGAATTTACCTTAATTCATCGCGAGTTCTTTGGTTTTATAAAACCAGACATTAAATATGATCTCTTCTTGATGGTCTTTCCATATGATCTGAAGTGGAATGTTTAAACAGTATCAATAAAAATAACCCAAGATTTCCAATTATTTGAGCAATACCGTTTTTATTTGTAAATACTCTGTTTAGACACAATAATTTGTTTATATGTGTAAATTTGAATTTAAACATAATAATAAAATAATAATATCACTTTTTACTCTATAAAATACTAAATCCCATATTAAACATATCAAATAATATAGACAAAAGATTTAAACATAAATCACTGTTTCATTTTGAAGTGGTAGCTAAACACAATAGTGTTATATTTATAAAAAGAGAAATATAATGAAAATGAACTATGTGACCATAGTATGAACTAATTGACCACAGTATGAACATTTTGGCCATGGAATGAACATTTTGGCCATCGTCCAGGATACATTGGAATTAAATGAACATTTTGGGTTCTGCCAAATTTGGAAATGAAGTTATCGGGTTCGACTATAACACATATTATAATATTATTAATAATATTATTTATCACAAGTTGAGCTTTAATAACATAAATATTAAAAGTGTTAACATTAAATTAGTATATAAATCTGACGTGCATAAGTGTTCATCTGAAACAAGTGATCGCTTATATATTCGTGTAAGAATAACTGAATAGCGGTCGTACTAACTTCATTATATCAAGACCAATCCTCTATTGTGCGCCAATAAACTTCGATTCGGTCCTTTATAACTGCGCGACAAACATTTAACTCAGTTTTTGGCTGTATTTTCTTCTACTTAGAAGAAAGTAGTATTCATGTATTTTCGTTGAACTGAACTGTTCGTGAATAAAACAGCGCAGAATTTGTGAATATTGTCAGCAAACATCTTCTTATTCTTAGCTGAAGCTTCGCTGAAAGTCATACTACATTACTAGATTCAACCCCTATTAGCGAGTTGACTTATCCGAGATAGATAACTTTGTGAACAGAATTCGTTTTTCAAATTAAATTTATATACTAACATAACATACAATTACTTATTTGTCTTCTTAGACTTCTTTTAATTAAATGAAGTCTAATTTGGAAGACTAATAATAATCTGATACACAAAAATAATATAACCAAAAAATGGTTTCAAAATATAAAGACCTTGTTAACGATTCGACTTTAATTTTATTTAACGACAAACACATTTAAAGTTTATCGTTTGTAAGCTAACTTGAAGTAACCACTCTTAGAATACTTGATTTCCGTTAAGAATAGTTAATAGATGTTCCAAAATAATTAGAACAGTTATGTATTGTTTCAAATTTTCTCAAGAATATTGACTCAATAAAAGAAATAACTAATTTGCAATATTTGAATTTATTATGCATGCAAATTGACAGTATAACTGCTATATGTAACTAAACTAGTTTAAAGGAACTATATTTATCCAACAACAAAATATCTGACATAGGTCTGCTAGGAAATCTTGTAAATTTGAACAAGTTATAAATAAGTGTGGCATAAATAAAGTAAATAACATCTGTTCAGTATTTGGTAAATTTAGTTGAGTTAGAATTATCTGGTAATGCGATATCTGACATTTCACCCCTTTCTAGTCTTGGTGGTCTGCATACTTTAGATTTAGGCGATAATTAAATATCAGACATAAGCTCGCTGCGTCATTTAACAGAATTGCGTATATTGTCTTTGCATTCCAATCAGATCATTGACATATATTCTAAACAATAAGTAGAGTTTAAAGTATCTCACAGCGATTATGTTCTTATAATAGAAAAAAGAGCAGCAATTTTCGAATTACGATATGATATATCATATGTTATTGTTAATAGCTCGGTAGCAATTGTAGAACACACAAAATATAATGGTACTGGTTGCTTTTCTAGCATTGCAATGAAGTATTCCATGTATGGTGATATTGATATTTTGACAAACCCAAATAATTGTTAAGTAGATTTTTCAGCAGGTGTAAGCATCACTTTTGATTACACTGTAGGCAGTCAAAATAAATAAATACCAATATACTCATGTAATTCAGGTTGTAGTGAAGGGGAATATAATAGCACAACAACAAATTTTTAAGATATTATGAAGTATCGAGTTAAGAAAACAAATGTTCTTTCATCCAAATTCACTGATTTTTACACCGCTTTTGTGGCGAATCGACTTATAAAAATTTCATTAAATATAAAATTCAATACAAATGGTGTTTAAACAACAATAACACAATTTATAGATAACAAAACAGCTCTAGATTCATGGGGTTGTGTTAATGATATATCTACACCAACATATTTTGGCTTAGATTTAATTACAAAAGCAAATCCTGAAGGAATATTCATGCAAGTAAGAGGGTCAAAAAGAAATCAACTACTGTGCAATACCTCTCCAGCTTCTAAAGTCAACATTGATTTATATATGATGTAGGGTATTTCTACTTTTAGATAATAAAAATAAATGGATATGCATATATTCAATGAATCAGTAGGTGTGTCATTTGATAACAATGAAAAATACTAATAGTTTAGAGATAATATATTTGTAATGGGATAAACTTAAGCTTTAATGATTTTGTCCTTTGTTGATTCAAATAATATTATTATCAATGAAATATGTATGTACTAAATGGCAGATATTGGCTGCATAAAATAATAAGATATCAAGATTTATAACTAATAAATATGCGCAGATATTAAGTTTGAAACGCGCGCTGATTGTAAATTAAGAAACATACCATAGGGAACTATAAATCGTGTTGCTTTATATTTTATTGAAAGTGGATCACTTCAGCTTTTAGGCACGTATAATTTTCCAGAACAGATCAATTATTCTACAGGTAATCTCACACATTGTTTTACATGTGATTCTTTCGATCCTACTTTTTCATCTGCGGCAGGATCTTGTGCTAAGAATTGGGCTTTAACTAAATAAAAAATTAAGTTATCATCAAACGCAAAAGTTGGACTAATATATATAAATAAATTTGATAATTACAATGCTTAAAATGTAATTGCGTAATATAATTCTGCTTGGACACTATTTATTGTTGTAAGTTCATTATTAGTACTTTTAGTAGTAATAACGATAATTGTTCTTGTTAAAACATAAATTTGAGTGATATATTATTTGTAATACACTTATATAGATTAAATTATTTACAGTTATATACATAACTTCTTCTGTTGACCGAATGTTATTGAAGTGAAATTTTATAATACTGTATTACATATTAAAATTACAGCATTTTCCACTTTAGATTAACAAAAATAATGATTGATAATTTATAACCTTGTATTTAAAAATGTGAATATTAAACGATATAATTGTATAATAATCTGTATATACCGCATAATGTATAATAAAACAAAAATAAACAAAAACAAGTGTCAAAATTCATCTAATTACGAATTTATAACAACTAATCTGAGCTTTTACTTCCAGGTTTGCAGTTATCTGACATCCAAGCATTGCAAGCGCTCTAAAATTGTCGGTTGTTAACTAATTTATAGCTATATTGCAACAAAATAAATAACATTTCAACTCTATCTTCAATTAATTAATTAACGAAGCTGAATTTGGAGTAAAATATGTTAGTTGATATTTCTCCGCTGTCAAGATTAACTAATTTGAAGCAGCTGAACATTACTTGCAACTAAATCGTCGATATTTCTCCAATTTAGTACTTGACTAATTTATAGAGGCTCAGCATGAGCCACAACGCGATTACCGATCTGTCTCCGTTAAAAAATCTGTAAAATTTAACCAAATTGCTCTGTTCGAGTAATTAAATTCATTAAATCACCGTCTTGCATTATTTAAGCAATTTGGAGTATTTGGCCATCGACAACAATTTTATATCAGATTTATTTCCCTTGCGTTCCAAATCGTTGCTCAAGTACTTATATCTGTCGAACAATTAGATTTACACTCTATATCCACTACAAATACACTAGTTCATTAATTTGGACGTTTCCAGCAACAAAATACTCTCTAAGGATTCAGTTCTGTGCGAATCAAATAAACTCGTATTCAGTCCTTAAAAGGAATTGTCCGATTCGGAAATAAATATTTCAAAGGCGATTGGCGCCGTTTTGCTCTCAAACCGTTTAAAATATTAAATATAAATAATAAACAAAACTTAAAAACTTGATTTGAAGTTTATAGGCCTTCGAAAATATATCAAAGAGCAAATATGGAGGTATTCGGATTTTGTTTTCAGGAAAACATAATTTATTGAGTTTTATGACGAAGGAAATCAATGAAAAGAGAAAAATAAAATGGGAAATATTGTAATATAGAACTAAATATTACCAATTAATATAATTAGTAAAATACAAATTCTCACATGGATAAGACAGCTCCTATTTTTGGCCAATTCGAGAATTGAACCTGACGTGATTGATATATTTACAGTTTAAAGTGACATAAGTTATAAAGATAAAACTCTAGCCATTCATTGAGTTCAATTTTGAATTATAAAAGGGTTTTGATGCCATTTTAATATAACATTAACAATAGAATGGATCTACTGTGATTAAAAATTGTTTGGATGAATTATATTAAAATTACTTATATATTATTAATACAAACATTAATTTTTACATTATAAAATTAATCAATCAACCGAAATACTGATAATTTTAGTTTGAACTGATACTATTAAAACATATATTTTGAACTATACATTCAAATAATAATATCAAATCTGATATGATTTTACTATTTTAATTTTGTAATCAATTCTTAATATATATAGAAAAACATAATATGTTAATAAAACTGAAATCACTTAATAACTGAGAATACTTGATTGGATTGTATTAGATTTTATAATATTTTATGACAATGTGTGTCAATTAGATAAGTAATTCATTTCATTTAATATTACCACTTTAATGAATCTTTAGACAGGATCTTAGTGTACAAGTGATTCACAATGCAAAAGCAATGGTTGCTATTTAAATATTGTTGATAAAAGAATAAGTAATTGCGCTGATTATAGTATTGGATGTGGCTCAGATTATCCTACTTATGATCCAACAACGTAACATGGAGTATGTTGGAGACCTCCAGGTTTTCGTTGCTATTTAGTGAATTCGTGTGCGTTTTAATGTTGTTCGATTGTTTCATAGACTTATCGCTAGTGCTCGTCGGCCATACTAGATTGTTAACCTGGATATGTTGCAGCGCTACTGTGGTGTCCGAGCCAACTTTGATTTTAACAAATGTTTATGTAATAATTGCGCTTGAAAATTAAATCACTGTATTTATGCTAATTATAACATATTCAATTAATTCTGCGGTTCATTTCTTTTTCACTTCATCCTTCAAATGACGAAGCACACACGAAGCCGACGGATCACAATACAAGAGCGTCGCATAATGATGAGAATGTGAGAAACAGAATCACAAACTGTTGCAACCAAGAAATACATTGCTTGTTGCCTTCAATGTAGTCTCCAAACTGTTTATTCCATTTTTAAGCACTTTGAAGTTACAGGCAAGCTAGAAGCTTCTCATGCCGATAATAGTGTCAGAAAATTTGACTAAGCTGAGATTTTCGCGTTGTTAAATATCGCCAGAGCCATAGATTCGAAACTCGACGAATCATGGCTGAAAAATACTAAGCCCTTCGTGGAATTTCCATGTCTCTAACAACGGTATCTCGTCTCCTGGCCAAATTCAGTTTAAGCTTCTATGTTGCTAAGATAAAGCCAAAACTTACCGAAAAGCATAAATTGGAAAGTTTGAACTTTGCTCGAATGAACCTGAAACAACCAATTGAATATTGGAGAACTTTTTAGTATACCGATGAGTATCGCTCAAAATGCTATGCAAATCGAGCGAGTAGAGTGCTCAGAACACCTAAAGACGAGTGGAATCCGAAGTATTTTCTCGAAGTGTAAAATATGGACTGTTTTCGTGCATGATCTATAGTACGATTAGCTATAGATATAAGGGTCCATTATGGTTTATGCCGTGCGGTACGACCATGAATTCAATTGTCAATTCTTAAGTTCTCAGACAAGTTACACTTCCATCACTTAATAGCATAACTTGAAGTTGCAACAAGATAACGCCCCGACACATTTTAGTAAGTATATGAAAAACTTTTATACTGCTAACAACATTGAGCTCTATCGCTTTCCAGTAATGAGTCCAGACTTAAATCCACTTTTTCACTGCTGGAATCCACTGAAGTCAAACATTTCCCCTGAAGAATGTACCACATATGACTTATTAAATGAAGAAGTAAAGAGGGCGTTGGAGTAAATCTCGTTAGATATCATCAATCATTTGATTGACTCTATGCCCAAAAGGTTAGAAGAAGTAATAAAATAGAAAGGAGACGCTACTAAACATTGAGTTAATATATAGTTAAAATTAATACAAAAAATAGTTTTGAAATAGTTAGTATTTTTTGAAATCAAAGTTGGCTTGGCGACCACAGTATATAGAAAAACATAATATGTTAATAAAACTGAAATCACTTAATAACTGAGAATACTTGATTGGATTGTATTAGATTTTATAATATTTTATGACAATGTGTGTCAATTAGATAAGTAATTCATTTCATTTAATATTACCACTTTAATGAATCTTTAGACAGGATCTTAGTGTACAAGTGATTCACAATGCAAAAGCAATGGTTGCTATTTAAATATTGTTGATAAAAGAATAAGTAATTGCGCTGATTATAGTATTGGATGTGGCTCAGATTATCCTACTTATGATCCAACAACGTAACATGGAGTATGTTGGAGACCTCCAGGTTTTCGTTGCTATTTAGTGAATTCGTGTGCGTTTTAATGTTGTTCGATTGTTTCATAGACTTATCGCTAGTGCTCGTCGGCCATACTAGATTGTTAACCTGGATATGTTGCAGCGCTATAGTCTGTAAGCTCTACCGTTCCTTTTTGTATTAAATAAACCGGTGAAGACTGTATTTCTGGCACAGAGTGTCTTATGTAAACGTGTTATCCAAGTATAAATAATTTACTTATAACCAAGTGTGCTCCATATTCTATAATATGTAACAATGAATAAGTATAACTATATTATGACAACACTACTTCAACATGCAAGTTGCTGATTGGTAAAACTTGCGAAAATATAAAATATTCTAATAATTGTATAAATAAGGCTTGCTATTAAACAATAGATGATGTTTTAGTATATAAATGCTCGATCCCGATAATTTGTAATGTTAAAGAAGTTTAACTATACATTTCTACAGAATTATCTATATGTAAATTAAAAATAACACAAATATGCTCATAAAATTCAGATTGTGTTACAAAGGCTTGTTATTAAACAATTCCAGATCCAGAAAGTATTTATAAATGTTCTTAATAAATATCTTGTGAATAGAACTAAATTCCAGTGTTTATTGATAAATTAACATCATAATGTAAATTTAGTAATGGTGAAGTTTGCTCTTCTTCTGTTGATTGTGTAAGCCAATAGTGTTATGTGGATATTTCTAGCTTAAATATAAATAGATGTTCATCTTAAATATCTTGTAGCTTGTCTGAAATATAAATATTTTAGGATAAATTTAATTCAGTATGTAAATATATTAACGGTGAAGTTTGTACGATATAAACATAATGTGCAAGTTAATAGTGTTACATTGATAGTTCTGATTCTAGCATTAATCGTTGTTCAAAATATATAAGTTGCGATCCTGTTATTGAAGTTTAAGTATTTTCAACTTCATAAATTTCGTCATGTAAAACAATGCTAGGAGAACAATGCTAATAGTCATAAGATTGTTTGAACTAAACTTGTTATTTAACATTTAACTTCAATATTAAAAAATGTGCAATTCCAATATAATGTAATGAAAACTAAACTCCTATTTATCTTTCAAATAACGAATCTAATTGTAAATTTTAAAATGGATAAATATGTTCAAAAATTTCTGATTGTTTAAGTCAAGTTTGTTATTAGACTTTAGATAATAGTAGTGTCTAAAGATGTGGAACACCCAAAATATGTACATTACCCAATATCCCATATTTCTTAAATATTTCCGTTTCGGTGTGTTTGAACCCAGGTGGATAGAGATGTTTATTAAATGATGAAACATGTGCATATAATTGCTTTTCATATTAGTCTAGTGGCTCTTTCCTGTGCTCTAATGCTACTGCACCTTTATGTTCTTCATAGTAAGTGGGAGTCATTTAAACCGCAGATTATCTTGTTAAATGCTATCTTATATCAAATGAACTTTGTGATTAATCCACAGATCTCTGTCAGTTCACCTGTTTAAAAGATTTGGATTCGAACACATTTAAATGTAGTTCATCATTAATCACTTGTTCTGGTTCGTATTTGCCTTATATTTAATCTTTAATACCAGTTTGCAAACTAGCTGATGGACTTGAATGCACTTCTGATTCATAATGTCGCTCTAACTCTTGTTATCCAGTGCTAAAGTCAACTTCCTAGAAATGCACGTCAAGTTCAATTGACTGCTCTTCTCAGCCAGGAAAGATTCCAGCACTTGATTCCCAGAACACTCCAGTTTGCGTTTTAAATACTGGATCAGCTTGTTTTATTGAAGGACCAACAGATTCTTGCTTCAGTGGAGTATGTGCCCAGCTCAAGAACAACCCATCAACTCTCAAGTGTGCTTCAGTTTCTTCAACCTGCCAGTCATGTAACTCGTCTCAAAAGTGTGTTTCTGACCAAAACAACATCGGTTCTTGCCTTCAAATTGATGGAACTATTTGTACTTCTGACGGTTTGTGTGCGAACTCCTGCCTTCTTTCTCTCAAGAACACTTTTATTTGTTCAGTTCCGTGCTCATTATGCAGTGCTGACAAGTGCGTTTCAGAATAAACTGGGAAGGAACCCGTGTGCAAAAACAACGTAGTGAGCAGCGGAACTATTGTTGGAATCGTCATCGCAGGTTTTATTGTTATAATTTCTTTCGTTTTGCTCGTAATTTGCGCTGCTAAGAGAAGAAAACAGAAACAGTTGTAAACTGAGTGTAAAATCACACGCGTATTATTGGTGGAGTGACTTTGCAATCAATTCATATAATTTCAATATTATAAATATATTTTGTCTTTGTAAATATTTGGATTAAATATTATCTATTGTTATCTTCATACTAAGAATAATGGAAATCCTGACTTGTGTAGTTTAGGTTAGGATTTTATAGTTACATAATTGTCGAGTAAATAACTTATAATGCAAATAATAGGGACTGCACTAAATAACATTAAAATATATAAGATAAAAGAACATTGAAGTGAAATTATATAAATAAATTCAACAAGAATATATAATTAAATATCAGACATAAGCTCGCTGCGTCATTTAATAGAATTGCGTATAATTTCTTTGCATTCCAATCAGATCATTGACATTTATCCACTGAGTTACTTAACAATAGAGTGCCGAGTCCCCATTCTGGACAAAAATTGTTTTGGATTTGAATTATATTAAAAATACATATATACGTATTTACTCACTATCATTTTTTCTCTTTGTACTTACTATAAATTATTTAAGATTTGATGAATTCATTATATTTAATAGTAGAACGAAGTGGCAACTTTAAATCAGTTATGTTACTACTTTCAACGTGAAGAAGCTACTATATCAATTCTTCTAGGTTAATAAAATTATTTAATCCCTCTTTCCATGTCTCTTTCCCATTATATCAGAATTATTAGTATAAACGAGAATATCTTAAAAAAATTAGAATCACGCTAAAATCCTGTTATTCAAGATATAATTATTATAATGTTCTAGTTTGGACCAGATTGAGTTTTGCACAATTCAAAATATGGACTAAGCTCCAAGGTTACTTTACATATTTAGACTTTATATGTACTTTGTATCATTATATATGTTAGTTCTAGTATTTATCATGAGAAAAGTAGATCTATAGTAGTTGCGTGCGTTGAAAGCTTTTTGAAATTTTAATAACAGAATTTAAAAAAATTAAGTTAAATACAGATGTAATTATGATAGCCGAATATTTTCACTAAACAACTTCGCCTTCGAATGAGTTTTCATAGCACATTGAAATTTTGCTTTCTAACAGCATCAAAGCCCCAATCGCTGCATTAATTTTATTACAACCAGACACAATTCTCTATTGTACACCATGAAATCGCGATTCGGCTCTTTAAAATTGTACATCAAATATTTTAATCAGGTTCGAGTTGAAAATCATTTGTTTGTACTCAAAAGATAGTTTATTCTTCGAACTGAACTCTTCGTAATATGAAATCATTCTTGAAGGGAAATCTGGTCCAAACAATTTAACTAAGATTTCGTTCTTAAGTTGGAATCCGGCTGAACCAAGTGTGACATAATTTGCTATGTTATGTTAATTTATAAAAATATCTGTTACTCTAGTAAATATATTGTCCAACATATTATACGCCACCAGAATGTGCTCATTTTAATTATTTCTAGAATTGTTAATCATTAATAGCGTCCCACCATTCGTAAACAGCACCTTTACGCGATACACGCTAACAACCTGATTTAGCTTCAGATCGCTTGAAACTGTAAAAATATCGGTCGGAGTTATAGCCACAACTTTATCGCAAAATTAATAGTAGAAAGTTTCAAAATGCTTTCTATTCACGCACTTCAATTTGTCATTTCTGATTTCAAACAGCTTGTTGTGAATGTTGTGCACATATAACTTATCATTGATAGTAAACAGAAGACCACCTGTTAAGTCTTATTTTTTATGCTTTTTGAGATAGTAACCAAAGTTAGGAAGCTGAGCTACCAATTCCACATTCAAATTCCGAATTCTAAAAACGAACTCGAAACAAGTGAAGTATACTTCATTGTGATAAATACATACATTTGTTGCATAACCAGGAGGCACTGCGTAATTTGAATACACTAAATTAGCTTTGAATATTTTCGGATAATCAAGCTTGTAAAGAATATTAGCATTTTATCCATTTGAAAATTAATATTTGATTTATCGTGAGCCTAATATAACTAAATCTTTATTGATAATTTTAATTTTATTGTCATTCACAGTTATATACAAATCTATGTTGTTACAAGGTTTGAATAGAAATATGTTTTACTATAATGATGGATAATATTCCTCTTTTAACTGATTTGTGATAATTGTTGTATTTATTTGTGTTTTCCTGTCACCATAGTGTTGTTATTTATTTTTACAGTATATAATAAATTTTATAGGTTTGATAAATAATAACTATAAAATTTGATTAATTATGTAATATACTAGGATAAATGGTGAGTAACTAAAATATATGTGCAAAGCTGGCAAATTACAACTCCTGGTTTAATCTCTTTCATTGGAGCGAAATTATATTATAATACTATTTTCTTACAAATAATATTAATATATGAGTACTAATATATGTATCTAATCTAATCATATCTGATCTATATTTATCTATCTTTTTTCAAGTAGTCTTCAAAAATCTAAAAGTCTAGATGGTCTACTGCATTGAGCAACACTGCAGTGAGCCTACATATTTCGAGTTTTCCCTCAACCAAAAGCTCGATTCTAACGACGTTTTCCACATCTGGGTACTCAACTTATATTACATTGTAATCTTATATTAATCTTTTTGACTTAAGATATAAATTTGAATGTGACAATCTACTAATCTTCTGAGCTGGTCTTTCATCGAGTTGATAGCTGGTGCTTCAATAATGGTATCCTCGCACATCATATTCAATGCATATATATTGTCTTTTAAACTCTAGATACATAATTTTGAAATGATTTTTTGATTAATTAAACAGCTACATACTCCATATTTTATTAACTGTTTATTGTGTAAACCACTTCAGAAAATGTAAACAGTACAAACATTTGTGATGAAGAACAAGCAGATATATCAGTTCAAATAACATTAAATTTATTAGTAAAATATTTGCATACAAGATATACACAAAAATATTCCAGTATTTCCATGGAGCGAAAAGTTTAAAGGCTAATCGATACGTAAATCATACATCATTGTAAATATTGAATGATTTTAGGATATATTCTACAAAAATATAATAACTTCACTATATTTTAGTTTAATCACCATTATCATCATTATTTATCTAATATTTTGTTATCAACTTGTTTGATCATATTTGTAAGAGCTAAAAAAGCATCAATAAACTCTTGCACTTTTTAATATTGAATTTTGTGTTTATTACAGTAATTAATAATTTTTAATAATTTTTCCATAAACTCTAACGTAACTTGTTGTACAAAGTTACACATGTACATCAAATACATGAATTTAAATGTTAATAATATTGATAATATGAAGTAAGATTAAACTATCATCTTTATGACTCTTTATGTACAAAGTACGGTAAAATCTCACAGTATAACGAGCATATTTTATCAAAAATAAACTAATATTATTATTTTTACCTGATAATTGTAATTTGGAAAGAAAATAATCATGATAGTGCTTTGAAATGGAGATTTTTGTGCTTTTTTGTTCCTTAGTAATATCTTATCGGTCTCATAACATAAATAAATATTTATCAGATTTACTTCATTAATCAGCGTCATAGTTCTGAATGAACTGCGCCCATATTTCAATTTTCATGTTCATATCTCGAATCTGCTCGTTTATTTTTAAGATGATACATTCTTTAAGATGAGTCATAGACTCTCGGAATTTTGAGGCTCTGTTTTCAACTTAGATTTTTCTGATTTACTCATGAGAACTGTGAACTGAGAGTATTTTGTTATAGAACTTAAGCTCGTCTGTTTTTGGTACTTACTGATCTGACAAACGATATTTTGAAAAATTCTTGTGGTGCTTAAGAGTATCTGCATTAGTAATTTTGTCTATTAAATACACATTTTCTAATTAAGTTAAATTCGATAAAGGAGACACGTCTATTATGCATGCGTCACTCCCGTAGTCGTTCTCCGTTAGACCTAAGTTCAATGTGAAGAAAGAATTCACGCCATGCGACAAAAATGCATCATCCTTCCAGCTGAATTCTTCTTCTAATATACATACAACAGAATCGTAGAACTTATTGCAAGTCTTGACGCTAACAAACCTATTGAGGCAATTAACTAACTACTATCTAGTTGCAGACTCAAAAGCTCAATTACATTCAACTCTAATTATGACAAAGAATCTAAAAATTATAATCCTCCAGAGCCCAAAACAGAATAACAAGAAACAAAGAAAGATCAAAAATGGGACCCCCGAAACCCTGAAGTAGTTGAGGAAATATACGAGGCTCCGAAGGAGTCCCCACCAGAGGAGATACCAATCCCCGAGGAGAAGATTACAATGTTCACACGCACATTCAAAGCTAAAGTTGCTGACTTCATCAGGGAGTACAAATTCTCCAAAGCCCTACAAGCGATTGAAAATACATTAACAAAGGAGGGTATGGCAAAAACCTCATTAGACATCAAGGCCATCGAAGAAATGCGTCTCAGACAATTGGCGAAACTCTTCCCAACGCCCTCAGTTGTAAATATTAACACAACTTTCAGACCATACAAGCATACTTACTTCCAAATTAAGGAAAAAGAAGTCGTAGATGCTTTACACCAACTTGACATATCCAAGACTTGCGGTGCAAGCGGCCTCTCTAACCAAATCTTGAGAAAACTAGCAGAGAACGGCCGATTTGTCAAAATTCTAGCTAACGCATTCGAGATTCTAATCAATGATCCAAAACAGATATCTCAGATACTACCCCTCTTTGAATTCAGAGTGGCACTTATTCCAAAAGATGATGGAACACAAAGACCCCTCGCCATCAATGAAACAATGATCAATGTCCTATCACTCATCATGCTTAACAGAAGAGACATATTCCCACATAAATTTTGTGAGGAAGTTCACACAATGAACTCAGATGCGATGCTCAGTTGTAAGAAAGCGGCTCGTAAATTAGCTGACCGAAACATAATTCTGTCCCTTGACCTGGCATCAGCTTACAACAACGTTACAATCGAAGCCATTATAAATGGGATGGAAACGTAAAATGTTCCACCACAGATCCAATTATTCGTTATAGGTCTTATACAAGCGCAGAACTGCATCGAGACCTAGTCTAAATCATTGATATAAGGTAGCGTAATTTCTGCGTTGCTGTTCGCATACGCAATCGACCCAGTCATTCGTGTCCTTAAAGAGAGATTCGACTGTGTAAATTATGCCGACGACACGATAGTTGAGCTTCAAAAAACTGACACAGTAGAAATGGCTCTAGATTACATAACACGACTTTTCGCCTTATACGGCATGCAAATCAACTAGAAAAAATGCAAATCGACAGCCAACAACAATATAGTAAAATTCATGGGAATAAAATACTCTTACAAATCAGATGACATTCGAACTCATCTCTCCACCGATATTCTTATCGTCGCCAAGAAATACCAACTCATCGTTGACAAGATGATCAAACGCGGCCTCCCACGCTCAACTGTACTTGGAATCTTTATCAAGTGCATTTGTGCCAAATGTTCTTGGGCGATTCGGGTCGACGATTATAATCCCAACACGATTAAAGATTACCATGATGTGGACAAAATTCTGGCTAGAACATTCCACAACATCTTGAGACCGCCGCAGATACCTGCTGAAGACCTTGACAATGCAAAATCCGCAGAAACAATTCAAGCTCTCTTATTACTGATGTCCGCGTCAACTCAAAAGCAACACGGTTTCGGGCTAATACTCCCAGGCATGTAATTCGAAACGGTCCAGAGACTTCTGTCCACAAACAAAATTGATCCAAGATACAAGAAATTGCAACATTCCATCCGCTTGGAAAACGAGAAAAAAGAATATCCTGGTCTGACAACTAACCAAGATTGTTTTGTCGCCCACACCCTCACTCAAGATTTCGATTTCGACAACATTGAATTTAGTAGAGCTGTAAATATCTTGTTCAACTCAGTTTCAATATCAATTCCTTAGAGAAAATGCAGCTTATGCCAACAATTACACCAAGATTCTAACCACTCGATATATTGCTCGTAATTCTCTGGCCTGAGCATACAGCGCCACAATCGAACCCAATACGATCTCATTGCATCGCTTCCCGTTAAATTCCAACCGAAACTCAGCCCTACTTACGGCTAATTCAATACCAGCAAGAACAAGGGCATCCAAGACGATCCAGGTTCCAACAAAGACCCAGGAAAAGTCCTACATGCCATGGGCAACGCCGATGTCATGATAATACAAAAAGAAAAACCACACTTTTTTGATATGTGTGTCACGCAACTTGGACCTTCAATGTAACGTGAATTTATATCGAAGCTCGAAACACACGCAAAGAACTACCAAGTTGACAAAGATCAAATCCACCCAATCATCCTCAGTGACCAATGCACAATCCACCCTATATCATTAGATAAAATCAACACATTCTGCCGAACCGGCCAACTCCTCCGCTCTATAGCTAGATCAATACTCAAATCCCATGGAATTCGAACAAGAACATATGATGAAGCAGTCAAAAAACACGCTGAACTCACATAATTGGAACACGACTACGCTGCAGAAAATAATATCACATTCCCACAATTCGAAAACAAAGATGACGACGAAGTCGTGATCTCCTTCGATCTGTGAGTTAAGTGATCAAAACCCCAGAACAAGACACAAAAACTAAAAACTAAAATGAAAAAACTAAAAATAAAAAACTGAAAAACTAAAAGAACAAAAAAGACAAACTGAAAAGAAAACAATGACGAACGAAACGAAGAAACGAAACTACACCCAACAATTAACATCATGAAAATGAACCTATTAACCTAATAAGACGCAAAATAAACAAACACAATATGCCAACCGACCAAAAGTGCACCACCCACCACAAACAAACACAAACTACAAACTACTACTACGCAACGCAGCTTAACTAGCAACGAAAGCCAACTTACACCAACACAGGTACACCCTACCTTCCAAATCTCCAATAGCTTTGTCAGATTAGATGAATGACAATGACTATTTCAAAAAAAACGAAATAAGAATTAAACAGAAAAAGGGCGCTCTAACCAAGCATGAGGAATTAAATACAAACGGAACGAATTAAAGGAGAACCGAGTGAGGTATTTAAATTAAA